>CAJINU010000055.1:733678-821299 GCA_905178165.1 Amoebophrya sp. A25
AGATCATTCGCTTCCCCACCATGATAAGACAGATCGAAATGAAGATGTTGACGCAGCGGCAGCATATTCTTGGCAAAGTTAGTAGCTCAATTAATTATTACCACTTGGCAGGCAGATGTGGCGTTAACGTTAACTCCGCAGATGATGCAGTATTGCTATCGCTTGTGACAATACTTACATGCAAGGTTTCTAACTTTATATGCTCGATTGCTGTTCTGTGACAGTGTTTATATCCTCATTGAGATGATCTGGCCGTACGAAGAGTCGCGTTCTCATCATAATGTACTCAAGTACAACGGGTCGATCTATCGCACTCGGCTGTCGGTGTCGACGAAGATGCGTTCTCATTATAATGTACTGAAGTTGTACAACGGGTCGATCTATCGCACTCGGCTGTCGGTGTCGACGAAGATACGTTCTCATTATAATGTACTGAAGTACAACGGGTCGATCTATCGCACTCGGCTGTCGGTGTCGACGAAGATGCGACGTTCTGTGACGTTCCGATAGACAAACGAACACGAAGTTGCGTGAGGATGAGCAAGCGCGAGCAACGGGAAGATGGACGCGGAGTCTTTCAGTTATAACGAAAGCGATTTAGGTAGGCGATCACGAAACCATCACCTGCGAGAGCAACGATGCGCGACGACGACGCGAGTAAGGCGCAGTACTGTCCTCATCCTAGTTCCATTGCGTCTCCGAAGACGTTGCTGCGACGTTGTCTGTGGTGTCGACGAAGATGCGACGTTCTATGACGTTCCGATAGACAAACGAACACGAAGTTGCGTGAGGATGAGCTGCGACGTTGTTTGAATCTTGAACCGAAGGACTATTGATTGGCCTTGAGTTCATCTTTGAAGTTGATATGTGACGCCAGACGCCTGCAAATGATCCCCCCTCACGCTTCGCTTACCCAGCAGGATCCTTGAAAAATATGCGATCGAAATCATCTTTGTCAGTACGTTTCCGCGTAGTTCTCGCAGATGTTCCGGGTTGCAGCACTACGCGTGGTAAAAAGTTCGTTCCTCTCAAGAGGTCCCGCGCGGTGTCTGCGTTCGGTGCCTCGGTCAACTGCGCCGCACGCGACGCCTTGCTTCCTCCAGTGGGCAGAATGCCAGATCCCGGCACGAACAAAGGATCTGGTGCAACCAGTTGGCCAGTAGAGACCTTGTTGAAACTGGCAGAATGCACTAGAGACGTTGACGGCGTCTCCCTTACTAGAGACGTTGTTCGCGAAGAGGATCCCTCGTGGTCTGTCGAGGATCGCTGAGACACTTCGTTGCTGCAGCGCATACACAAAAAGCGTGCAGGGAGAACAGGTTTGGTAACGTTAGAGCTACCGCGTTTGCATCTCCTTCACCTTCTCCCTTGGGTAATGTCGTAAACACATATTTCCTCAGAAAGGCTTCTTTTTCAACTAAATAGAAAAAGAGAGAAGGATCACGATGCAGGAGGACGCTCTCTTGGATGCTTTTTTAGCGGTGGCCGTAATAACGCGACTTTCTAACGTGACCTTTAACTCCTTGTTGTGTCTACGAAGCGTTTTAAGCTCTTTTGCCATTTCGTCACGCTCCGCTTCTAAAGCTGCCAATTGTTAGATGCGAAAACTTCAACAATTCTTGCGTCATCTTAATCGTAGTAGTGTAAATGTTCAGGCATTTGAGTACCGGGACACCTAATACAACATTTAAGTCTCATATATTTACTTTAACGGTCCGACTAGGTACTATACTTCAACGGTCCAACTAGATGAACTCCTGGATCGAATAGAACTCCTGAGTGTGCGAAATTATAAGTGTAAACAAATTACTTGAAAAACTGAAATAAGCGAGTAACAGACGAGAATAACCGAGATACTGATGAGAAAGAAGAGTAGTCTTGATGTTAAGCTACGCCCCTTACTTCAGTCAGTAACTCGGTTACTTACTTTATCGGACTACGTGAACTCCAGAATGCGTGCAGCATAAATCTGTTCCAGTTTCTCCTCTTTGATTTCGAGTTCCGCTCTCAATTCCTGGCATATCCGCTGTTCTTCCGCATACTTTACTTTTAGCACTTCGAGTTCCGCGATGAACGTCTGCTGCCATGCAATCGTACGGTCCTTCTCATGCATAGCGACCAGCTTATTTAGAGGTTACGGCAGTCCATTCCTCAGAACATCTTCCTTCCCTTCTCATTCTCTTCTAGAAACAAAAAGCCAGGGATGCTCGTGGGGAATGCAATTCCGAAAGGCTTAACTTATACCAGTTCATTAGAACGGCTAATTGGAGCACTTGTCTCGTCTGGTACAACCTGCCACGCCAAATGAGGGTTTCTTCCTGCAGCATCGGAACGGCCTCGGTTGGTCCTTAGAACAGCGAAGTTTTGGGAATCGAAATTTCGAGACGATGAAGACCATTCTGACTTCATGAAACACAATACGTTTGCGGATCAATCAATCTCTCTGAACATCAAGAAAGTCCTTCTACTATGAATTTCAGAACAAGTACTTCTGACTAGTACATCCACGTCTTTTCCATTGAAAGCAACAACAATATTTTTCACCCAGACACTTTTCATAATGTAGTTGGTTTTTGTCTGCAAGCAGGGCGTCTCGAACCTGGATTAGTCCGTCACGATCTTTGGTCAATTTCTCCAATTCGCGAGTCAGATTGGCAATTTTCTTTTCGCTCTCGATTAGGGCTACCGCGTTCCCATCATCCCTGAGAGCGTAGTCCTTGAGTGCTTGGCTTTTTTTTCAAGTAGAAAAACAAAAGAGCCAGGGACGATGCTGGGGATGCTGTAGCGGTAGCCCTAACTCAAGCAGCATCTCCGTCTGCTTGTTGCCTCGGGCTCGGGCTAGCTCGTATTTGTGACGCATACCGCGAAAAGCAGGTATGAAGGGATAAAAGGTACACCTAAAGGTTGCTCCATTTGTCGCTCCATTCCGTTCCAGAGCGTCCCGAATGGGTATATGATCCATCTATGTCGCGATATAGTGAAGAGTCACAATATCCAACATAAACACGAGTCATAATCTCTAAGCTAAACACCAGTCATAATCTCCAGCATGAAAACGTTGCCAAACGCGTCTCGTTTTAGCGCCTCATCTCGCCAAGCCTCTAGCTCTTGAAACCGTGCTGCAAATTTCTGCGCCAGGTGTCTTTTTGCGTTTTCGCTGTGTTCCCGATAGCGCTTATGTAAGGAGTCAAGTGCCCAGAATCGCAGTCTATATTTGCGCATCTGCGCGATTTGGAAACGTAGCGCAAGACGGGTAGCACGACACCGTGACAGTAGAATGTCGGAACTCATGCGCTCGCCTTGCGTCTCTAATTGCAATTCCAGGCAGTGGCCCTGTAGTTTTTTTTTTGTGTATGTCCCTGTTATGACCATTCTTGATCACCGTAGAGACAAAATGGCAGCTTGATCACCGTAGAGTCAACTCCCATGAGCGAAGTCAACACCCATACATCCATATGGCATTCCCAATCACATTCCAGCAATGGAGGGGGAAGAAAGACAAGTCGCTAAGCAGCCTTCATGCGCTCGCCTTGCGTCTCTAATTGCTATTATTAAGGGGACATAAGTTGTAGCCCTAAGTCTAAGTATTCGCCAAGTATTTGGCAAGTATTTCAAGACATAACCACGAGGAAATATAAGTCATGTCATGTCATGGAACCTCGTTTGTAGCTGTTCATGTCTACCTGTGAGGTCATCCAGTAAATGAGTACCTCCCATCGGAGCGCAAATAAGTGGGGTTAAATTTCTTCAAGACACTATATTAAGGGGACATAAGTTGTAGCCCTAAGTCTAAGTATTCGCCAAGTATTTGGCAAGTATTTCAAGACATAACCACGAGGAAATATAAGTCATGTCATGTCATGGAACCTCGTTTGTAGCTGTTCATGTCTACCTGTGAGGTCATCCAGTAAATGAGTACCTCCCATCGGAGCGCAAATAAGTGGGGTTAAATTTCTTCAAGACACTATATTAAGGGGACATAAGTTGTAGCCCTAAGTCTAAGTATTCGCCAAGTATTTGGCAAGTATTTCAAGACATAACCACGAGGAAATATAAGTCATGTCATGTCATGGAACCTCGTTTGTAGCTGTTCATGTCTACCTGTGAGGTCATCCAGTAAATGAGTACCTCCCATCGGAGCGCAAATAAGTGGGGTTAAATTTCTTCAAGACACTATATTAAGGGGACATAAGTTGTAGCCCTAAGTCTAAGTATTCGCCAAGTATTTGGCAAGTATTTCAAGACATAACCACGAGGAAATATAAGTCATGTCATGTCATGGAACCTCGTTTGTAGCTGTTCATGTCTACCTGTGAGGTCATCCAGTAAATGAGTGCCTCCCATCGGAGCGCAAATAAGTGGGGTTAAATTTCTTCAAGACACTATATTAAGGGGGCATAAGTTGTAGGGCTAAGTCTAAGTATTCGCCAAGTATTATTCCAACTTGAACTTTAGGGATAAGGAATATAGTTATAATATTGTAACCCAGATGTAAGTGATTGTTGATCGCGAGCAAGTCCAGCATGATGTGGTTGAGTCGCCGTGTCGCCATGTTTCTCGCCTTCTTCGTTCATTCCTGACTGAGAAGTTTGGATTGGAAAAGGAAGTATTTGCGAGTGAAGAAGTGAAATGGCCCATTAAGTACTTGCGAGTGAAGAAGTGAAATGACTTCGGTTGGCTTGGGTTGGACGAGAGAAGGGTTGTTAATCTGTACCCTCGATTCCTTGAGCATTCTTTGAGTTCGAAGGTAAAGCGTTTCCAGATCGCCGTATTGGTCGAATTGATCGATACGCTTCTCCAATTTACGGATGTAAGGCAGCGTAAACGTTGCGAATTTCCATGCCGCCAATACGTTAGCGCAGAACTCCGCAGCTTGATGCTGATCCAGGTCGCAGAAAAAGAACTTCGCTTAGAGATAATTTTCCACTATCGTTGGCTGAGTGAGTTGCAGCCCTTTTTCCTCTTAGTTTGTTTCTCCTTTGATGATGTTAGTCGGTTCGGATTGGACCTACGACTTCCCTGAATCTCTTTAAGAAGTCAAAGGATGGAACTCCACTCAGCACCAGAGTCCACATTACATGGCTAGATAGTGATCAACTAGCCTTAATTCGCAGGCAATCGATGCGGCAAAAGCACATGCTTTCGCCTTGCGTCTACTGGATTTTCGGGGACAGGGCGTGCCTGAATCGGCGGATCGTTGGACGGCGACAGCTGGTACTGCTGCCGCAGGTAGAGATTGCGAAAGGTCATATTGATGAGGTCGGAAACGAAGAACTCAGTGTTGATGAGGTAACTAATGAGGTCGGACACGAATAACAATGTCATGTCATGGAACCTCTTTTTCCGTTATTTATTATATCCAAAAAGCAAAAAGCCTTGTCATACAAGTTTTTCTTGTTTTACAACTGTGGGTTTTCTGGTTTCACTGTGCGTTTCTTTAGACGTCTTACTTTCTTCTTGGTACTGTCTCGCAGTTCATATAATGGCGTTGATAATCAAATGGCGTTGTTCATAGAAAGTCCATATTTTGCTTCAGAATGTGTCGTTGAGTATGCTCTCGGCAACATGAGCAGTATCAATATTTCGTGTAAGTAGTAACAATATCCAACTAAACCTCATTGCGTTGGTTATCAGAGGAATTATTCATCGAAGATTTTCATCGCTTGTAAAATCTCGAAGCCGTGATTGAAGAATAGATGAGTAGTGTAGTAAATTCTAGCAAAGCCCCTTACTAGAAACGTAATACGTACGTAGTGCTGTGGTAAAAGAAAAAAGTTTCAGTTAGTCATAGTGAATTCCCATGACTCGGCTAAAGAGCCGTGAAAAACAACGCCGTTTTTTGAAGTAAGCGTCGTTCAATCGGTGATGACATTCAACGCCGATTCTATGCTGCCGGTCGCGGTCACCCCCGTTAACAAGCATCCACTGTTGCCTCTGACGCGAATTCTACCTGGAATCGTTCGTACGGGAAAACATTAGTATGCGGGCTCTTTGTGCACTTCACTCGGGGCAAGTTGTGATGTTTTCTCACTCGACTCTAGGAAAATTTTATCACGCTATTAAGCAGAAACTTCAACATATTTTCTAAGTAGCTAAACATTTTGATTGTTGGCTAGTCCTCAGCATCTTCATTCTCAATGGAATTAAAAAGTCTAAGTTTCTAGGTGTAGTACTGTTCTTCACATGCTTATATCTTCTCCGATCTGCGCTTTTGACAATTCCTCTGCTATCATCGTATCTACGTTGCCGTCTGTTAAGTCTTGTGCCCCTGCAGAAGCAGCAGCACTGGCCTGCATTGTTTAGAGCTCAAAATTCAAGTCAGTCCTCAGTTTCAGTTTCTGAATAATATTTCATCGAGTATTAAGATACTACACTGAAAAATGACAATGCTTTGTAGATGAAATGAATTACAATTCGATGATAAGCCGTAATTTGTGGTCTTGTCTTCTGGCGCAGAGACCGGACTATCCTTGATGTTTCTGAGTAAATCGCCTAGGTCGTCATCAGAGGAGTCATCTACTTCGATTTCTGCACCCGAGGATGAGTCATTTTCCTCTAAGAATTGTGTTTTGCCAGCAAGCTTTGGGACTGGTTCAGATGCTTTGGCTGGAGCTGGCGGGTCAGGCAATTTGGCACCAACGGTAGACGAATCTGCTGGTGCTGTTGCTGTTGGTATCTCTGTCACTGCTTTTTCACCCACTGCTCTTTCACCTGCACCAGTAGGAACAGAAGCTGCAACCGGAGCAGCTCTACTTGGAAAGATAGCCTTCTTGTTATCCTCGGTTGTTTTCGCAGGCGATGCTTGTGACATCGGACTATCATCATCCTCGAACTCAAATTCGTCGCTGCTGTAAGTGTAATCGTCCTCCTTAGCTGCAATCAGCGACGTCCGCCGAGAGACACTTGATGCTTCACCAGGTATTTTTCGAGTTAGGCCTTCTGATCCTTCTGCCTTAGTGTCTTGTTTGATGATGGTCCCTTCGACTTTGGTATTATCGCTTGCCTTGCTAGGCTCCTCGATGACCTGTAGTCATGTTTTCGATAGTATTGTTTAAGTTGATTACTGGTAGATGAAATTGCGATTTGGATTGATGCACTTAGACATTCAAAAACGGTCGTGCTGTCATGTCGACTTATGATCTGTTACAACTAAAATCATGACTTATGATCATCTTCTGTGTACTGACCATCGAATGTCTTGGAATTATCAAAACGGCAATTAGTACAGTATTCGATGACGCAGTTCCCATCCTTGTTCCGTCGAGAACTGTCGCTTCCAAGCGCGTGCCGTCTACGGTAAGATCAGCTGGAACCACGTTGATTGCTGCTCGCGTGTCATCAAGAGCTGCTTGTGAGTCATCCATAGCCGCTACTCGCGTGTCAGCTTAGAGCTACCGCGATAGCACCTTCATCCCCTGATATCATCCTACTTGGCTCCATTGTCGAGTAGAAAATAAAAGGGCTATTGGCTCCATTGTCGAGTAGAAAATAAAAGGGCTAAGTTAGTATCACGCTGAGGATGCTTCTTGAGAGTTAGTATGACGCTGAGGATGCTTCTTGAGTGGTAGCCTTAATCATCGATATTTGGAAGAGTCGGGCTGCCGAAATCAACCGAGGTATTGTCCTCAGGCAATGCCGTCGCATCCACTGCTAGTATAGTAGAAACGTTCCCAAAGAAGCCACGCGCAGGAGAATTCGAGCTCACCCTAGTGGTCGATCCTGACATATGACATCCTGTGCAAATTTTTTCCCCTTGCAAAACGTCTCTCCTAGGATGACTTCTCTGAACGTGGATCATTACAGGATGCTTCACGAGATGGATTAGGACAGAAGCCTTAAAAGAAGCTACGCTATCGAGCATCGGATTTCTCCCTGCTGCTGGCGCCTGCGAGAAACTAGTTGCTATGGCGGAGGCGGGCTCCAAAGTTCTTATACCTGTTGGCGTGGTATCTAAGAGGTCTCGACCTGCTGGAGAAGTTGCTTAGTGCTAGACACTCACTATCCCTGATTGGCGAGCGGGTTCCCTTTCCTTCCCTTCAAAGCGCCCTTGACTCCTGACTGAGGGTAACCCAGGCAGTGATTGTATAGCCTTAAGTTATCGTCAAAGCTTGCGCTGTTGTATCTACCTCCACGGCCACAGCTCTAGTCGTTTCCAGGTCCTCTGCCAGGTCCTCTGCATCTACAAGCTGAGTGTTCTGTAGGGTAGCGTTCTGTAGGGTAGTACTACTCATTCCATTTACAGGAGTTGGCGGAGACAGTAAGGTGTTCTCTAGTGCAGTTTGGTCCTCTAATTTCTGCTTTTCGTTCACAGGTGCAGGTCGCAAAGCAGATGGCGCCTCCTCACTACGTTCCACTGCTTCCACACTACGTTCCACTATTACCGTTGTACTAGCGATTTGTGTGCCGCCTAACTGTGTGCCACCCAATACAGTCCCGGACAAAGCTGTGGCCTCCGATGCATTTCGTGCCCCCAACCCAACTAGAGTTGTGCCGTCTAGTGCCCCACCACCTCCGCCGGACTGCAACTCTGTAGTTGTGCCGCCTAGAACTGAGCCACCTAAAACTGTGTTGTTACGTGTCTGAGACAGACCGCCCTTTTCTTCTATTCTCGTTGATTCAAGTGCCTGTCCATTCTCGACATGATCCTGGTTCGATAGCAACCTATGATCAGCGCCAGTTCTTGGAAGCACCAACTCCGTTGCGGCATCTGGAAGCACCAACTCCGTTCTTTGGGCACCTCTGTCAGAATTAATATCTTCGAGACGCTGCTGTTGCTCCTTGATCGCGTCGAAGTTCGTTGATGTGCCAATGGGTAGGGAAATAGCTGGACTTTCTTCGTATTTCGGCCTATAATTCTCAAGAGGATTACTGGACGATGAACCTCCACTTCCTCCAACTATCGAGCTGGGATCTCGTTCACCTCCTGCTGTTATCGTTGTTGCGGCATCACCCTGCCGCGTTTCTAGTAGAGCTGCTCCTAATATCCCAGTAGTGTCTTGCTCGCTCGAAATTAGAGATAGAGTGTTATCATCCAGGAATATCATACTGATGTGTAAAAAGAACCTAGTTGTTTACGTTGATCCCGGATCTGGGTGATGCATACATTCAGGGAGAGGGTCACGTTCCGAACAGCAACAATCGAATAAGTAGAAGAAAGCCCGCGCGCCTAAGTCTGTCTGTCGCCGTACTGTAGCGACAGCAGAGACTCCTAAGAACGCTTTATAGCGACATTTTTAAAGAGTGATCGGATCAAGCTTTTGATGTTTCTTGTTTTTGGCTTTCCTCGTATTTTCGTTTTTTCTAGTTGAACACGTGTTACTTGTTTTTAGTGTTTTTCTTCAGTGTTACTAGCGCTTAGGTTACTTCTTCCTCATGTGCGGATTGAAATAGAAAGTGATGGTCTCGAAACCATAAAACGCCTGCTTCAGCACCGACAGTGGCGAGTTCTGCATCGTCCCCCTTAGAAATCTTCGGTGGTACTGTAGCGACAACGGAGGCTCCTAAGACAGTGCCGTCTTCTAGAAACGACTCGCCTTCTCCTGGAGTCATCCGTGCATACTGTCTGGCTGCTGAAGAGCCGGAAGATGCCGTGCGAGGCAACACAGTTTGCGTCGAGTACCCCAAGGTCACCTGAGATGACCCTCCATCTGCAAGCTGCGTTTGCAGGAGTGTGCCATTCATACTCGAACCGCTCGCATCTTAGAAGACAGAGAATAAAAAACATTAACATCTTCTTAGGAAGATGTGATTATTGGGATCTGTTTAAAATGTAAGAGAAAAGACGGTCGGGAGTAAGTTGTAGACTAATCATGTATACGAAGAAACTTTCTGCAGAAGATGACAGTCATGTCTTCGAGAAAAGACGAACAAAGTTGCCCCTCTTGGTACAGGGAAATGTAATCTTCTGTCGAGGACATAGAAGTTAGTGGTATCAAGACTCTCGGAGGTTAGAGGGAATCCGTAAAAAGACTGATCCTGAGCACCAACGCAGTTGTTCTGGTATCCACCGATTATCGCAGAAGTCCCCTGTGCGTTAGGGGTCATGGTCCCGAGAAAGTCCGTTGAAGCGGAACCCCCACTCTCGGAAAAGGCTCTGTGTGCACGCGGATTCGTTATGATGGACGAGGAACTATGTAGCAAACTAGCACTCTTAGACCTCTCCGCACTCGATCTTTCAGCAAATCCAAGATGGAACGTGTGAAGGATTGTCTCCCTTTGACACTCCCCCAAACGTTTCAAGGATGCACTAGTTGAAAGATGAATTAGCTACCGCCTTACGATTCATTGCTTTTGAGGAGGATCCGCCGGCATTCAAATCCGTCGCGTTTAGTCCGTCTTGAAGTTCGGTTGCGTCGAGCCTAGTATTGGTATTAGTCACTGCGCCTCCAGCAACTCCCTGTTGTACTCCCTGAGGTGTCTGATCTGCACTCGGTGGTTGCCCTAATACCGTGCGATCGACGTGGTTGTGCGTTTCGAGTAGAGTCGCACTAGAAGCGCCAAGTGCTGTGGTAGAGTCGCCTACTACTTTTAGACCTTACCGACAAAACTCATCTACAAGTACATCTTTGACCCAGTTCCCCTTGAAAAGACGTCAATCAAAGATGCTTCTTTTTAAGATGAACAATTAGGTTTAGGGCAAGCCTTAACATTTGCTGTTGTTGCCCTTGTCGCGTAGGATTGGCATATATCCGGCTGCTTGACGGCGAGTGGTGCGCAACAGCTCTCTGCAGGAAGATGGTCGACGAACTGTCGCCCGTCTTCGACGAACCGTCTCCGGCACCTGCTCCGCTCACGTTACTGCTGTAGAGCGCGCTGAAGATTAGAACCTATAGCGGTAGACCATATGAATTAAGATGCACAACTGTACTAACCCTGTACTTGAAGTAAGTGTAATTGGAGAACGTCCTCGATCAGAAGTTTTCTATAGCGTCAGACAATATGTAACGTGAGACACCTCCTCTTTCTTTTCTCGTCTTTTCACTTTCACTAGAACACCCTAAACCCTAAATTCTTCCTACTCCGCTGTTGCGCCTTCAGAGGCGATTCCAGGTCTGCACTAGAAAACGCGCTGAATCGTCGCTGCGCTTGAATATACTGCGCATCGACGTCGTCGTCCACTAGGTCTGTCAAGAATTCTGCTCTCAGCCTTTGCTCTCTTGCAGCTGCAAGTCGTGCAGCCTGATACTCCTGATTCCTGGCTGTCTCTTCTTCCCGTGCTGCTATGGCGCTCAAACGCGTGGCATCTTTAGAAGTCACAGATATCAAGGACTACATCTTATAAAGGGCATCGATCTCGATGCTTTTTTTCCCTTCAGAATGAAGCGGCACTATAATTGCTCCAAGATGCTGTAATCAATAAGTAACAGAAGTAGCAAAATCTTTAGGTCAAATGCCCTCTCTAAACCCAAGCAAGATGCTCTCAAGGAGAAAATCAATTTCCTCTTCTTGCCAGTAGCCTTAACATTGAGACTCATGTCTTCGAGAACCTTTTCGCGTCTTGCGATCTCGGAAGGCCCCCCTGTTGCTGTGTTCATTTCCCCCGTCAGAAGTCCTCGAGGAAAGATTGTGCTCTTCTGCAACTGTGGATAAATGCTGGTGAGCAGCGTCGCTTCACTACCACTCGAAATCGAAGTTGGCGGGGCTGAGAGAAATGTCAAATAATTTACATTTAGGAATGAAAAATGAACGCAACCGCAAGGGAGGACAGGATCGATAATACTCATGCCAATGGAAGAAGAAGAATACTTCCCACGAAATTCATGTGCAGCAAGATATCATGTTTTGATTTAACTCGATTGAACAACATGAATATCTCATACTTCCTAACAGTCTTGGAAAACATTTTTTACTACCTAGCGTCGGTGTTATATTCGGGCTTTTCGAGATCTCCTCTAGGCGCATTTCGTTGATCTCATTGCGTGACTGTAGCTGTGTGACTGTGTCCGCAAGTCTCTGGTTTTCCGTGATCGTCGCAGCCATCATAGAATCCAGCTTTTGTATCCGGTCTCGTAAAACCTATAGTCATGATAGAGAAAAGCAAGTCTAAAAGTGATCGGATCAAGCTTTTTTATGCTTTGTTTTTTTAGCTCTCCTTTTATTCTTGTTTTTCTAGTTGAACGCGTTTTACTTGTTTTTGGTGCTGTTTCAGTGTTACTAGCGCCTAGGTTACTGCTTCCTCATTTGCGGATGTACCTCCGAAACGTGTCGTAGCAAGGGTCATGCACTAAAGGTAAATCCGTCGAACTGTGGTCGTACTAGTAGCACTTTCTTGTACTACAACTTTTCGATAAACTGAAATACGCGAGTAACTACAGTGAACATAAGGGAGATCCTGAAAGAAGAGGAAGGTAGTCAAGACTCTCTTATTTCAGTCAGTAAGAACTCGCTTATTTTGAGTTTTCGATTACCTTTAGCAGGCTAGCAAATAGAAATACCGCAGCGTCGTCGCCTGCACTTCCGGCTGCGGCAATCTCTGCCCTCAAGTCCTTTTTCAGCTTTTCTCGTTCCTGCGCCAATACTTCCGCAACTTTCCTTTCGATTTCGGCGGTTTGCTTTGAGCCACCCTTGCGTTCTCTTAGTGCGCGTAGGAGGTCTGAAGCCACGTCTTCTGGGGCTGAGCTTTCTCGTATTTTTGCGGCCATACTTGAAAACTCTCCGCCACTTGGATCCTCCGTACTTGACGAGTTAGAGCTGTGCCCCGTAAAAATTTTTGTTCCCTTCAGAATGTATGTATGTGCTGTGCCCCGTAAAAAGTTTTGTTCCCTTCAGAATGTATGTATGTGCTGTGCTCCGTAAAAATTTTTGTTCCCTTCAGAATATAAATGTGAAGAATGTAGGTATGTCAGAATCTTCCCTCAAGAAAGTCCCTTGTACCCATGTCCCTTGTACCCATATGGACGTGGTGGGCTCCCTGGGGAATATTCTCCTAGTAAACAACCTGATAGAATCTTTTCAGAGGGATCCCCCCATAGAGAAAAAGATCCCCTCAAAGAGAATAGCCTTAACACTCGACCCTCGTCCTCGTGGATTAAAGCCATCTACTCCGTCTTCTTCGCCGTCTAAGCCGGCACGTATTTTCCGTAACTCGGATTCGACGAGCGATTTGGCTTCTTCCATTACGTTTTTCTTCAGTTCTTCATGAGCCTTAACTTCATCAGCTAGGTATTGAAGTCGAAAACCTCCTGTTTCCGAAGCAGTGGCGCGGACCTATTAGGTTGGTGTTGGTATTGGTCATAGGTGGATATCACGTTGCTGTTGGTCACAGGAAAAAGCTATAAAGGACACACTGCTCCTTCTAGTATTGAACAATATGTTACAACTTCTATAGTACTACATTATAATAGAACAGCTTATAAGGCTTCTGGGGGCCGGTTGGCATGGCACGAATGGAACGGTTGGAACGAATGGCAGGCATCCAATACGGGCCTTCAATGTGCTCCGCCATTCGTGCCATTCGTGGACCTATCAGACCTTCGAGAGCGGGGCGCCCTTCGGGCGCCCTGCGCTTTCAGGCGCTACCTCCCCCGCGGCGTTGCCGCTGTCTCCGAATGCTGCGCACATACTTTCAGAACCCCACTCGGGTGCCCTCCCTGCGACCAATCTTCCAGCACCCTAAACCGCCCGCCTTGTCGCAGCATTCCTCTCGTGGAATTCCGCGGGGGTCATGCAAGTCCACCAGAATTTGCGTGACCCGCGCGGTAGTTCCAAGAAAGAGGCCAGCCCTCCGACGGTCAGCCGCACTAGGGTCCGCACTCTTTAAGAGAGCAGCCAAGTCGGCTTCGTTCCTGGCTAGCTCCCTTACCATTTTCAAAATGGCAGGGGGGCTTTCCGTAGAATTGCAGCCCTTCGCATCCCTATCCCTGTCCGCTTGTGCCAACGCCAACCGCGCCATTCGTGGCACTTTTTGGCTTCGTTGGGTTGTTCCAACCGTGTCATTCGTGCCAACCGTGCCAACCGCCATTCGTGTCATAAACTGTTCTATTATAAGATGAATTGCAAAGGTAAAGAAAGAAATTCGCTAGTACCTGACACTGTGACAGGTCACCCAACCCCGCTCGCTCTCCGGGATGACGCCGTGCTATGTGCCTTTCCAGGAAATCTAGGGTCTCGAATTTCTTGGGACACGAAGGACACTGAAAAAAGGTCCGTGCTCCACCACGCACGAACTGAGCTTAGAGGTTGGCATTCACGATCCCTGGTTAAGGATTTAAGAATAAGTTACAACTTTCCCCCATATTTTCCCCTTATTTTCCCCAAGGGGAATCCACTTAGCAGGATACATAGTCCACAGGAGATAGTGAAAAATAGCCTTAATGAGGAGAAGACTTTGGCTCTGCTTCTGTCATTCCTTTGCTGAAGGAATAGGATTAGAGAAGCTCCAGGTGACTGATTTCCACCCTAAAGCAGTAAGTGTAAAAGGAGTATGTTGACTTTCTCTCAGATTTTAGTTTCAGGAAACGGAAACTTCAATAAGAATCATCATCATCATCATCGTCGTCGCGTCTCGAGTGCTATTCCTCTATCAACAACGTCTCGTTTTAGTGATGAAGAACAATACAATAGATCATGTGCCTTAATACGCTGTTGCTTCACCCTTCTCCCTTGCTTCTTCTTGATCCGGGATCTCCTGGATACCAGCATCGCGGTTGCTGCTTGAGGTCGCTTTAGACTTACCAACTAAAACTCCCGATGTGCGAGGCGTGCGCAGGCTAGGACTTTTTCTTAGACCTCTCCGTCACTCATCTCTAACCTGCATCTTCGAAGGTATTGCAGTGAAGCACTTTTCAGGGATGCACTGAGAGATGAATTGTCTAGAGGCTTAATTTTCCAGTGCTGGTCGCTTGTTTTGCTGTTTTAGGTGCTTTCTCCAGTCCTCGTTGTTCCTGCAGTAAGCTCTCGCATAAGCTTAACTGCCGTTTTTTGTCCCGAAGCTCCTTATGCAACCGTCTAGCACTCTTCTCTAGTGCATAGAGCTCCCGATTCTTCACTGTAGTCGCTTCTTCTTGTTAGACGACTACTAGATGTTCTAGTTGAGCAGTTACATAGCGGCAACAAAAAACGATTACAATTCTGTAGGTGTCACGCACGACGCAATTTTAGAAGGAATAAAATTGCGTCTTCACAACAAGGCCTTGCCTCTTGCAATCGTAAGGGGAGGCAATTCAAGAACGAACCAGCAACCTCTCGACTCAAGTGCGTCGTCATAATCGTACTCCAATTCTACAACGGACTAACCTCTCGACTCACAGGAGGAGACTCTTATAAGCAGGCAGACCCTAGACTATCAAGAAACTTAGTGTTGTCTCAAAGATGGTGTGTCACAGGACACCATTATAAAGTGTGTTGTCATAATCGTAGTCGAGGACTCTGTTCTGCAGACGCTGGTTCTCAACGTACAGTTGTTCCATAGCCAGCTGTTGCAGCTCCAGCACCTTCAGTACCTCCACGTTGCTTGCTACCTCCAATTCATCGCTTGGAACGATGAAAGAGAAGTATTCTTTTAAGTAGTTATCGCCATTCCTTGGAGCTCAAAGGCATGGGGTGAGATTGATTGATTGATTGACTGATTTATTGATTGATGTACCCATTCGCGGGGTATAGCTTCTTTAATTATGGGTGCATGTTTATCTATTACTTCCTTCCTAGGTCTAGTATCCACCCATCACGAGTAGCAGTAGGGTAGCCTCTATTTCTCTCCTATTACATCGTTGCTCAAAAAATGAACTTCTCGACACTAAAGAATTTCACACCTGTGTTTTAGACAAATACAGCATGAAGGGAAGTCTAAGGTTACTACGATGGAAAACTAACCGGTTGTTTCTACTCGGAAGGCCATACTAATTTTGGCGAACATTAGGCTATCTCTAATTTTCTCCAGTGTTTCGGTGTCGCCTGCTCGTTTGATGTTTGACACACTGAGCTGATGGAGATAGCGCCAGTTCATGCGACCTCCCCTAGGTCGAAACTCGAAGAACCTTGAAGGCGAAGACCCTCCTCCACGCTCCTCCGTCTCCATCCTGTCGGCGCGAGAACCAGCAGAGTCGTCGGCGCCCATTATTCTCGCGATGGTAGGAAGGCGTTATCTGCTGCTTTTCCTGAGTGCTGGTCTATTCTCGCGATGGTAGGAAGGCGTTATCTGCTGCTTTCCCTGAGTGCTCTCCTGCTCTCGAACTTCTTGGTTACAATGCGAAGCGTCCGGTTACAATGCGAAGCGCCACTCGTTCGGTTAGAATGTCAATCACTGCGCCCGGCGTTGTGGGAAGATACGAAAAATTAGTAAGCGTGGTCGTGTTCAAGATGATCATGTGTTTTAGTAAAGAACTCCATGATTCTTTTTCCGTCTACGCTGCGTGTAATCGTGTAGGCGAACTCTCAGGACCTTGCGCGTGCTCTAGGTTGCGCGACAACATCATCTTTTGTAGGGCCATTCTAAAATCACTATCATCAAGTACCTAGTCGGTGTTTCATACACAATCAATCCAAGGAGGCGCTAATAGGAGAATAAACGAGGACAAGTTATTCAGTGTCCATCATAGGTACTAATGCTCATTTTTTGTTTTGCAGCTCACGTGCTGTCCTCCTTTTGAAATGGTCTTTTCTGTGAGAGTTTACTTTACTCCTGTCTTCTCTGTGCTTCTCTCGGCTTGAGTGCACTAGCACATCAACGCCTTTATTTTTGTCCTCCCCGTACGTCCAGCATACAAGAACCGCTCCGACAACATGCTCGTGTAAAAACCACTCTAAGCGGCTTCGTGTAACCACTCTAAGCGGTTCTATCAACACTTTATTAATTTCATACTCAACACTTTCTTCGTCTGCGCTCCTGCGGTTCATGTCCTCGTATAATTTTTCAGCCTATGATGTGTAGACCCATAGCTTCAGATCTGGTAGACGCCTCAATAAATATGACCACAAATATAAGGTTTTTGGATACTGGTGGGTTCCACAACTTTCACATCGAAGGTTTTTTGAGTGTGGACCTTATCAGCATCGATTCCAAGAGCGATCAAAAATCCAGCAGGAGCTGCTTTTTCAGATGCTTTCTATATCTTGATAGGATATACTTCTTCTTCTTCTGGTCCTACTAGTACAACGATCTAGCACGAACTCATATAGTACATTCTCGCTCTTGACTTTGACATTGATTTGCTTTTCCTCTAGGAAAAAATCGGATCACATCACTTGGTAAAGAGATTTAGTCACTTCTTCATTACGTGTTGTACGACTTTTTTACGACCACTCACTACATACTTACTTACTACTATCCAAAAAGTACCTTCATCCCCTCATCGATCCAAAACTAAATATTTTTCCCAAAACGATTCAAAACAAATATTAGGCCGCACCAACACAATGCTACGCAGTTTCTCCTCCTAATTCTACTCTACTTCCAGATGAGGAACAAATACGATCAACTCAAGTGGGCCGCAGTTGTTATGTTAGCAACCATCTTCAGACTTAAGTGCTTTGTTTGAGTATTTGTATTATACCGCGTTCTTGTAACTTGCTTCTGCATCTTCTTTCAACTTTTAACTTCAACAAGAAATTAGTACAAGCACTACATCACTTTTGATTATAAGTAAGTACTCTCTTTGGTACTGTAAGTACTCTCTTTGGTACTGCTCACATTCACAACTCCGCGTTCACCGCCAATACTCGAAACACGCGAATGTTCGCCACAACGCCCTTTTCCCATCCATCCTTGATCAATTCCGGGCTTTCCTTCAAGGCCCCTTGAACCGCAGTTGGCACTTTAGCTGGCTCCAGGAAGTGCGCCTTTACCGCTTCAATGTCATCAAAGGCGTCTAAAATCGCAAACTCTTCTGGATTTTCCTGATTTTGGACGGCTGCCCAAAACGGAGTACCGGATTCATGCTCTTGAACGAGGCTGAGGCCAGCAAGTAAGAGTCCCTTCACATTTTCGACTTGGTCTGCGGAGCCAGCTTTGAAGGGGATGTAAGACACGAATTGAACTTTCTCAAGCTTTTCCTGTTCGTTTTTCGGAGCAGCAAGTAGTTTCCAGCCCTTAGCAGAAGCTACAATGGCGCTCAGACCACCCTTCACAATCGGTTCTTCAGTCTCGTCGTTAGCTTTCACGGCTTTCGGAACTTCACCACCGAAGTGGGCTGCTTTCGCTTCATCATTTACGAAAAAATCAATGATGCCAAACTTGTCATTGTTCTCTTCGGGAGTGAGCTCTTGACCGAGTTCCTTAACCGGAAAATGCTTCAGGCCAAGCCACAATTTGGTTCCGGGTTCAGTCTGCTTTACAGCGTCACGGGCAACAGTCATAAAGCCAGCTGCGTCGTTGATTTTGCCAGGATTAGCGGAAAACTCAATGGTCGAAGCCACAGTGACCATGGTCGAAGCCGCGGTGACCACCTCAGAGGCAGCGACCTCAGTCGAGACAGAGGAGGAGTTCATGTTGTTGGCCGACATTTTTCTTTTCTCGTTAGGACTTACTAGCCACGCACGAAGAGTCCTTTGTTTAGTTAGCAGGAAGATCTTGGAAGATGAAAATTTTGATGCGTATCGCGATGTTTTTCTTAGCAAACGCCAGAGTTGTTGGCAGAAGGTTTTAGAGTTTTAGAGTGATGAACTAAGTTCTAGCGCGAGTTGAATGTGTTGGACTGTTGAAGTTGTGAGTTAGACAAGAGGAGTTTGCCAGATACTTCTTGAAGTTATAGTAAACTGTTTTGCTCAGGATGGAGATCCCTTCTTCCAGCCCTCTCTGAGTGATCTCGTTCTCGACGATCTCTTTTGTGTTGATCTTCGTTTTCACAAGACCGCCATCTGTGATCTCACGCGGGTGATCATGTTTATTCAGAGGAAAGTAGTAGTTCAATGACTGTGACTGATGTCCTCCGTTCAAAAAGGTCATAAGACTTCTGCCTCAACATTACTCTTCCGCGCGATAAAAACTGCAAGCCGCAGCCACGGATCTTTGTATCTTTCTTTTCAGAACAGGAAGATACATCGGACGACTATCAAGGAGATCATTCTGTTTCATCAAGATTCATGATCACCCTACAGCGGTCACTGAGGCTAACATTTTTGATACTGACATTTTTGATACTGACATCTTTGATACTGACAGTTTTGATAGTAACATTTTTGATACTAAAATCTTGATCGTCGTCATCATAGTACTTGTCCATTAGTACGAGAGATCAATTTTGATTTCATATGGCACCGATTTTGAGGTTATCATTTTCAGGCGCGGCGTCGGACGACGGGCTGTTCTCCACGAGAAGGTCATCTTCTTAGTGACGAACATATTTGAAACTTCTCACTCTCAGGAGAGGCAATAATATTAAGGGAGAGGTGGAAGGAGTAAAGATCATTTCTGTGATGTCCTCGGTTCTTTCAAACTGGCACAAGTGGGTGCAATTCTGAGTACTTTTTTCGATTGCTGTGGCAAACAATACATAGCGCCATCAAGACCTACTGTCCCCCCTTCCCACTTCTCTTTCTGCTGTGCTTCTTTCTTCGTTAACAAGCTGCCCGAAAGCGGTAAAAGCGAGATCTGGTCCGATGCCCTAGTAGTAGTGGCATCTTGGACAGCATGATTGTCCTGCCGGTTTTCAACAGCTGTGTTTTCAACAGCTGTGCTTTCAACAGCTGTGTTTTCGCCAGCTGTGTTTTCGCCAGCTGTGTTTTCAACAGCTGTGTCGTCCTGCTCCTGCCGTCTTGCTGTGTCGATTTTCAGCACACAATCTGCATCACACGGGATGCAGTAGATGCAATTGTCAGACCCCAGAAAGCCATTCTGCCACCGGTTCTTTACACCAGGCAACAGTTGAGGACCGATGAGTTTGGCCTTCTTTTGAAGGGGATCGATCTGGAGGACTCGGTCTGCGTCGGATGGAATACAGTAGATAAAACCATCGGCGCCAAGTACACCACCACCGTATTTGTAAGTCTGCTTCCTGCGACTTGGCTTCTGAAGAGGAAAGTGGTCGCTTGCATCCACTTCTGCTACACTTACAGCCTCAGTACTAGATCCAGCACTTGCACTTGCTTCCTCAAAAGTGCCTCCTTCAATAGCGATTTCGAGCACTGCATCTTCTTCCTCTTCAGACTTAGCGACTTCGATGCATAGCACCGTATTAGCATGACTAGGAACTGCGTAGATGTCTCCTTCACCGCACAAGACACCGCCATGCCATTTATGCAAATCTAGCAAGTTCCTGTTCCCTATCAGGCGCGCAGAAATATTTTCTACCCCGTCGTGACGCTCAGCATCTACTCTGAGAGCACGCGGCGCGTTGAAGGGAATGCAGTAAAACGCCCCGTTTTTAGGCGAAACGAGTCCGCCATAGTACTTGTTTCGGGTCAGCAGTACTTCTGGCGATAAGCAAGTTGTAGCTATCGTTTTTGCTTCATCTTGACCTGTCGCGGAGGTGGCGGATGACGTTGTCTCTGGATCTAGAGCGGCTCGGATCATCGCATCTATGTCAGGTCCACAGACTTGAGCGGATGCTTGCTCACCTCCCGGCGCAATCTGAAGCACGCGCGACGCATTACAGGGAACAGCGAGAATCGTCCTAGAAGTGTCGAGAAAACAGCCTCCATGCCACTGCCACGTACTATGTGACTTTGATGTCGATTTCGCAGAAGATGTCCGTTCCCCTTTGGTAGAACAAATATGAAGTGCTTCGACCCGGTCTGTGTCACAGCAAATCCGTAAGACCTCGCGAGCGTTGCAGGGTACGCCATAAATGCTGCGGTCCGTTGGTGAGTAAACGCCTCTAAGCCATTTAAACCTGTTCCCAGGAATGGCAGAGGAAACAATAACAGGCTCAGTTTTGCTCCTCTTACTTCGTTCTTCGACATCGTCGCTGAATTCCATCGATGCTCTTGTCCTCTCTCCAGCAGCAGTGTTCGGCGAGCTGCTTTTACTGTTTCCACCAGCGTCTTCGTCACCCACAGAAGCTACAGTGCTATTTTCACTGCGAGGAGAGGGAGGTGGATCCACTGCGCTGACTTGTTTCGTAGGTGACGCTACAACCGCAGTGCTAGCAGGTGGAGTGCACGTTTCGAGGTGTAGGTTCGTAGGGAACGTTTCTACAGTTGTAGGGGTGCTTGTTCCGCTCTTGTTGGCTATTGCAGAAGTGCTTCCTTTGGTTTTCCTTTCATTCGCCCTTCGCGCTTCTATTTTCCGGCATGCCGCCTCAGAGTAGTATTCCTTGCGTCCCGGTCCCCTGAGTGGATGTCTAACCAACAACGCAGCATGGTTTAGCGGAGTGCCTGCATCTGTGTCGTGGTGAGCCGATTCGCACTTGACGTATCCTAAGAACGAAGATGACGATATCCTGAGAACGTGAGTGGCAGATCCGGGAATACCGTAGATGGTTCCGGTTTCTGGATCTAGGGCGCCGCCCATCCACTTATCCGCTCCACGTAGGTCCTCTGACTCTACCAGAGTCAAAGAGCACTGCTCAGTGGTCGATGAAGAGAGCATCTTTTTTTCGTGTCAGTCCACTAACGGATGCTAAAAATGGGACATTCTCCTACATGTTGTACATAAACACACTCATCTCATTTCTGTAAGTGCGTAAAACAACTAAGTACATACATTACTACTCAACATCAAGGATGGCCCTGTCAAGCGTGCCAAAATGATACACGCTCCTGCAAAGAAAATGGAAACTACTTATAAATATATTCTGCACAAAAACAATGTCTTCAATGGCCTGATGGCATTCGAGATCAGAGACTTATATATAGGTTTAGGCGACTTCTTCTAAGTACTCAGATGACTCACAACTACTATATTGGTGACATTATCTTCTAAATGAATCTATACAGTATGAGCACATGGAAGATAGGCAAATTTATAGTTTTCTTCTTCTTTTCTTTAGAGACAAGAACTCAGGTCCAGCCAAGCAATTTTGTGTCTTGGACGTCGTTTCGGATCTCAATATCAGAACTTTGTCGAACTTTTTTCTTAGCTTCTGTGACAGATCGCAAGAACTAATCCTCACGCTTGCGTATTGTGAAGAACTTCGGTTTCAGATGATTTGCTTTTTGGAGTCTCGTCTCCAATACCTTAGTAGAGTCTTTTGAAATAAAGCGAGAAAAGCGCGTCTTGTATAGTTTGTTACCATGCGTCGTCTTTTCGAGTATCTACTTCGTTAGCCTCTTGGAAGCAAGCGCCATCCATCATGTGCGACGTAATCATGACGAGTTCCTAGAAGTGATGTCTCTTTGGTCGAGTAAGTAGATTCACACGAAGAAAAGGAATGGACGGACCCCAGCAAGTTCCCGGCCTGTTCTGCCCAATAGGATCCCTGTTCTCCTGCCTCAAAAGATGTGCCTGCTCTATCTAAGAAGTACTACAAATGCAGGTGGCACGAACGTCACTCTGCCCCGACTGAGGACAGCGAACTATCCAGCTTCTCCAAAAACCATGATTGCAGTCCAAAAAAATCCGGGAGTTGTCGTTGCGACCGGTGGACCGCGCTCCAGAATGATAGGTTCTTTGGAGGTTGTTCTGTCGAAGTAGTGCTACTATTAGAGTGTGCTGCAATTCAACTCGGCCCCCTCATCTTGGTAGTACGTTTTCCCCTGTATTCGTTTTGTCTATGGGAGGAAAACGATTTACTTGGTAAAAATACTTCATGGGAAAAGTCTAACTATCAAGATCATGCCGAGAACAGAGACGAAGAATTAAGAGCGAATCATAATAGAAGTAGAAGGGGTCTGCAGGTTGGATAGTTGATGTTTGATGACGTCGACATGCGCTCTGCCGCATTCCTCTATGGTCTGCATTCCGGATGCTGCGGGAACAGCGCGGCCCAGGAAGTTGAGGCCTCGAGAGAAGATATTATCGCCCAGGGTGCTGAACATAACCTCGGTTTCGACTAGACCGGGAAAGGTTCCGACAAACTTCACTTGTTTATGCTTTTCCGCGAGCGCCGCTAACATGTGGTCATGCGCGCAACCGGCACAACCAAGCGTCTTCATAAAGACTGTGTTCTCGCGGTACGCGGCACGCGCTTCCGGAGTGATGTGGCGCGAAAGAACCTAAGGAGAGAAACAGCCACTATACTACTTCCTCACCCACACAAGACAAAGCGCCCTTACTTTCCATATTCATCCAATGCATACTAAGGAGACGAGAGAAAAGAGCGGACCCATGTCGCGCCCGCTTTCGCTTACGAGTCTCCCCCTGCTGTTGCCTGGTACTCCTACCGGCCACCATCGTCCCCACCCCTGTGCTGTTCCCCACGCTGCCCCGCTCCCTCCTTTTGCGAAGTTCTCGCTTATGTTTATCCCGGGAGATCAGACAACCACGGCCTGCGAAGTTGCTCGAGATGTGTTTCCGGACTCGACGCAAAAAAGGCGCCCCACTTTGCTTAGGCTCTCGGCGTGCGGAGGGCTCTTGTTGTCGGAAGCGGCGGGCGCCAGCTTGTGCCATCAGAGAAATGCGCCTCGTTGCGTCCCATTTGCAGCGCGTCCATTTGGTTAGCTGTCTGCTAGTTTTTCACGGCAATGCCTTCCATTAGCAGCAGCCCCACACCCTCACCAATGTCCCTCATGCACTGCCCAGGCTTCGCTCAGTCTACAGCAGTCCCCTGGGCTTTGGTTTCGGGCTGTCGGCTACTTGAGTAAGCGCACCAGCAAGAGAACCACGAGAGACGACACGCATCGCACGCAAATCGCCACACCCTGAGATGAGAGGGCACTGCCTCACCCTGAGAGTGCGCCCATCCGTTCGAACTTGGACCGCCGGCGTCTTATAACAGGCCGCAGCGTCGACCGGCAATGTTAGTCCTCGCACCCCTTACGCCCGAAGCGCGACCCTGAGTTGTAGCGCCTACAGCTTTCCAAGGGCTTCCTCTGCTTCAAGGCTGTGCCCACTAAGCCCCGCCCCCATTTCCGTGCCCCCTCGAAATCGTTGCCGCCCCTTTTTCGGTCTCGTCAAGGGGCGGCAATCCCATACGCGGCTAGGAAATCTGCGGCCGAGCCCTTTTGCCTCTCCTTGCTGAGAGAAAGAGACGAGCCAACCGCCAGTGGTGAACCTGACCAACAAAAAGAATTACAATAAAGCTAGGCACTTCGAAACTACCTTCTCCTCTAAAAACGCTTGCCGCTCTTCTTTGGATTGGCCTCCAGCTGAAAGCTTTTGCCCTGACGCCAGGACGGACATCACTAAGGATGCGCTGTCGTTAGCAGTACATATCACCTATCCAGAGACGGATCCAACCAAGTTCATCCTTTGAGTCTAGAAGTTCTAAAATTCCTCACCTGTATTCTTCACTTGTCCTGGATTTACTACATTTATTATCTGATTCTGAGACTGAGACTCCTGAGCACTTACAAGGCAACAAAGATGATGTTGTTTATACTACAATAGTGATGTTGTTGCCATAATGTCGCTTCGCGCACTGAGCAGGCCTTGTATCAAGAGATATCGCGAGAAAACGTCCAGAAAAAGCACGCGATTAAAACCGTCGCTCGTGAGTGGGTTCTTGAAGTCTGGCCACGCGCCAACCGTGAAGACTAGGATGTCATAGGACGGCTCCCCTGACGCACTGAGCTGCGAAACAAAATTTCTACACCCCTTCACAGACGACAAATCCGCGGACAAAAACTGTGCTCATATTGGAACTTGCAGAAATCTCCATACCTTTTAAAGCATCTCCATAGTACCCGTTTCCCTTTAGAAACGGGACAAAGATGATTGGGAAGATGGATTTCCGCAAGCCTTAATCTTACTTGGACTCCAGGAGATGACGCAGTTGCAGTAGACGAAGATGACGCACTAGTACTATTAGATTGGCCAACAACATCTTGTCTGTCCCCCGAGCCTCTAGCTACAGCTTCGATAGCTTGCACTACGCTAGCTCCAGCGATGCGATCTCGGCCTACGACATCGACAGTAGCGCACCCGCTTTCCGCGAGAGCTATGCTTAGATCTGCTCACAATCAATAGGAGGTTCATATCTTATAAGGTCACTGTCACTGTCTCATAATAAACTGATTCAAAGACGCAAACAAAGGCAAATGACCTATACTAGAAATGGCAACTTCATTAATTATCATTAATATCATTATTATGTTCCCGCGCGACCCTTCTGTCTCACACGTGACGCGCTCGCGAGCGCCCTTACCATCTGTCATTAAAAGAGTGTAAATGAAAGGTCGACTTCAAGAAGTCCGTGAGATTGATACTTAGAATTATCTATTACGTTGAGCCTTAATATAGCAGTCCCGCGTCCAATCCCCTTCGTTCCGCCGACTACCAATGCCCTACGGCCAGCAAGGCTGCAGGATGCAGAAGCTGCGACACCATTCCCAGTGGAAGGTGGTATCCGGGTCAGCTCCGGCAGTAAGGCAAACGAATCCAACAGAAAATTCATTCTTTTGAATGTTGAGACGAATGGATTAGAAGTTTCTAGACTAGCCTGGGTTCTTGGGCGCCATCTAAAAATGTAGCAGATAGTTCATGGAGCTATTCTACAATCGATCACTCTACAAAAATCTTCAACACAAACAAGCAGGACAAACAACGCGCTTTGGCATCTACGTAAGGAAATCGAAATTCGAGACTCACGCGCCAGCCAATGTCATGTCATGACACCTCATGTTACGTTTTTGCCTACGAACGCAGCCAAGCACGTTCACGTACAACTAGTTAATAAAAAGTATTACTGAGTCGTCGTCCTCGCTGCACCATGTCGGTGAAAGACAAGCTCTCAGAATGTAATAATGTAAAGTGAGATCCTTTGGTTCCGCGTCCTCAGTGCCGTACATTCAAATGTATGATCCATTTCTAGCGCCACAAAAGATCGATGTCTTCTTAGGATTAGGATTAGGATGGGATCTGCCGTCCACAGTTTTACCTGCATACTCCAGCAGATTTTCGCAGCCGTAGAAGGACTACAGAGATTCCAGATCGATGTGTCTTCTTACGAACAACTACTGCTTGCCACCGTTACTACCGTCGCATGTTGCGGCGAGCATCTTAAGGACGTGCCACAGCAGTCGGGCCTACGCGAGTGAGAATCAAATAAACAAAAACAAGTTCAAGATTCAAAAAAGAAACAGAATTTCAGTACCACCAAACTTAGCTTACTTTTGTTTGAGTTGATCATACATTGGAATTCTTCTAAATAACTTGTCAACATAGGTAGTTGTGAGGAATATTTGATTGCATCATCCTTTGCTTTTCTCCCATACTCATACGAGGATCGCCCTAAGAATTGTCATATAGTTGTACAAAAATAGACTCACTACAATAATACAAACTCAAAATTTACCCCATATAGATAGCTATCCAGCATCGACATCATCCATCGTGAGCATATAAAACATTTTTTCGAAGATCGAGCCAGATTTCCTGATACTGATGCTGCTATTTCTAGTACTCTCTTTCTTCTAGCTTATGAATGTGCAAAAGTTGTTACCTCGCTCATCTTCTGTGCAGTTGCTACATCATCTTCTGTACAAAATTACGAGGTGCTTGGAAAATACCTCGTAAACAAAAATCGTAGTAGTAGGTCCATGTGTTGATGTTGGAGAGCAAAAATGACTTAAGATTAGAAATCATTACTTATCTACTGGGAATACTATTGATAATACTTGTTGTATACAAGAATCGATCATGTTGAAATTCAAACTGAACGGTAAAACTAAGACTAGGAGCATCGTGAAATTCTTCTTCCCTGAAATAAGCTCAGCAAAAACTTGAAAAATGTAGGAATTCGTGTGTGTTCTTTAGTGGCATTCATTTTCGCGCTTAATATGTCGTGAGGAAAATATCAACCAAAATTTTTGGTGTACAGTTTTTCATCAAAATGCTGGTACTATGTGACGACTTAACGTTTCTTTGTTCTTGATATTCTCCACAGATACTTATTATAGGTGTCTGTGTGGCCAATTGAGGTTTCTTCATTGCGATTTCTTGGAATAAAAGTTGCCAGCTTTCGGTCGAAAAAGATAGTTCAGAGCTCCAACCAGAGAGGACATCCTATTCGCTTCCAACAAGATGGTAAGCGGATGCAAGATCTACTTCTACTTTGTTTTACAGTGTACAACAGCTGCCCACAACTGCTAGCTCCCCTCTTCCCGCAACTCATCTACTTCTGATGACTCCTAGTTCCAGTGATGTTGTAACTTCTAGTGACTCCATCTCCCAATCTCCCATCTTCCTACCTGTCGCCACAACAGAAACGAAGTCGAGGCTTCCTCATTGCGGCAAGGGATCTCGGAACCTACTTTGTTTGAAAAGGTGCTTCGATATCATAATAGTCTTCTTCTCTACAACCTTAGAACTGTCCGCAATTTATCTCTCAAGCGTATCCTTGAAAAGTATGGGGGAGCATTCCCTTGTGATACTCCCCAATACGTTTCAAGGATACTCCCCCAAAGATGGATTAGCTACAGCCTTAACTATAACGGTGATGTTGGTCACGCGTTAGCCTTCGCGTTTAGCTGTCGCTGGAGATGTTGTCTCGACAATATGATCGTTTCAATGCATTCCGCATAAGCTGCCTCTTCCGTCTGGGGAAATTAGAGCTTTGAGGTTGAAAGAGACTCGACCTTAATCGCAAAGTCTAAACTTCTTATAGAAATGTACTTAATATAGACAGACTATCTAGCCAAAGCTAGCTCCAGAGTGCTTATTCTATTCATTCATTCATTCATTCATTCATTCATTCATTCATTCGAACCACGTAGCAGCTACGAGTAGCTGTAGACAGACTATTCATTCATTCTATGTAGTTGTAGACAGACTACGTGGTTAAAGCTAGCCCCAGTAGCTCCTCCAGTAGAGTTCTTATTATTTTATTATTATTACTCTCGAATGACAATGATGAAGTTCTGCCTTAAACAAGATACAGAAATGCATGTGGCTTTCCGCCTTCCGCGTGTCGCATCGTATCGTCATTCTGGAATTTGGGAATAGGTTCCACCTCCGCAAATCTGCCCATCACACGCTGTCCAAGCTCGGCGGTTGTCACTAGAGCATCAGCCTAGGGAAAAAGATTTTTGTTTAGGTGGAAGTACTTAGGTGGAGTGGATTTTTGTTTATACTGTTGCATGGGATAAGCCTAAGAGTGTGGAGGTGTTTATACTAAATTCTAATACTAACTCTAGGAGTAGACCTGAACGTCTTTCAGACCTTCAACACGAATACGAAAGTCACGACCTACTTGTTACCAAGCGAAATAGAAGGAGCAAAGATTATCCGCTTTTTACCTCATCTGGCGCCACTCCCTGTTGTTCTTCAAAGACGCGGCCAAAGTCATCGGTCAACAGTGGCAACTTAGCAACGTCAGGTGCGAATAGGCGCTGCAGATCTTAGAGGTCCGCTTGCAAGAAGCACTCCTTTGTCATGTCATGTCATGTCATGTGTATGCCCCCTGTTAGTGTCATTCCTAACACCCGTAGATTTTTACATTTTTTTTGCGTTAGGACTATATGCCACCGCCCTTTCATCTCCGAGTAGAGACAAAGTCTGAATGTAATCACACTAGTTATCAATACATCAGAGACTAAATCATTATTCAAAGTACTAATGGGTCCTCCATAATGGTCCGCGACGCGACGATTCTGCAGAGCGCAGTCTTCGTGGAGCAAGTGAAAACCGAAGCCCAAGCCGCACTTGAGGCTCAGATAGATGCCAAAATCAGCGGCAAATCGGATCAATTCTGTCGCTAACATGCGTGTCGACGGTCGAGGAACGAAGTGAATCTGTTGAATAGGAACATTCCATATGGACAATCAGGATTGTCAATGTTGAATAGGAACATTCCATATGGACAATCAGGACCCCGAATGGAAAAAGATTCATCGTCTGCCTAACAAAACCCAATGTGCAAGCAATGAGCGTTCCAACTAACTTGTCTGTCAATTACAGACCACGTTGTTCTGTACAACAACAGACACTGACAAACCACGACATCAAGCAACTCTTCAACACCACGACATCAAGCAACTCTTCAACAACAGAGACTACAGACCAACAGAGGCTACTACAGCTCTTCAACAGAGACTACAGCTCTTCAACAGTTGTACCGAAGTAACGTAGCTCGGCGCGCAACTCGGCAAGGATTTCATAGCGTGTCCCGCAGAAATGTCAGTAGGAGAGTCACCTGCGACGATTAAGTGGTAGTTGCTGTCGATGCTGTTGTTCCTCAATCCCTGTCCCAGCCAACCAGCAAAGGTAAAAACCTTCCACTTTAACGGATCCGCCGCATCCATACCCCCGTTACCAGAACCGTTCTGAGACTGTCGGTGTGGGGTCAGAAATGAAGATCATAATCTCAGAACGGTTGTGAGAGAAATACATAATAATCAAGACACATAATCTCAGAACGGTTGTGAGAGACATCCAGATGGGTCAGAAATGATCATAATAATCAAGAGACTTAATCTCAGAACGGTTGTGAGAGAAGTCCAGATGTAGTCCTGTAACTTGCTTCTGTCTCATCGTTCCATATAATCAAATGGAATACTGATCTACAGTCATTTAACATCCAACACCCTTCCATAGTACCATCATCCATGCCATCCAACATCCTTCTTAATACGAAATGTTCCAATTTAATCATGCTATAACCGTCGAAAAATTACCACTAGGTTTATCATCTTTGCTTATGAATAATACAAATTTAAGATAATACTACCTTCAGTGTGAAGAATTTCTCTCTCGCAGACAAGACGTCAATCTTATCGCCAGCAAGAAGATCACGAACGGCCTTGGGGTAGTAGCGTTCGCAGCACGCTTGAATCCAATCCGGCATTGCGTTCGTGATGATCGATAAATGCACTGAACTTCCAAAAGCTATCAGCTTCTCCAACAGCTGTTCTACCATGGGGCCCAAAGTATAGCGGCAGTAGGCATCTTAGGAGGGCTCACAAAAATACTTCATTATTTCACATACTTAATTGGGCTCTTTATCATTTTCTCCGAAGGACTCCAAAAAAGGAAACAAAGAGAAAGAAGGCTATAAGCTATGGATCCTGCACATCGAGCTCCGGCGGCACCTACTCGACTCCGAGGATGATGGGTGACCTGATTAAAGAACCTCTGGAAATGAAATATACCCAGTGCAGGAGCCTTAAGCATCGAACTCAGCATTCCTTGGTGTGCGTCTTACGCCGTCCGGCGTGCTCACATACTGTTGCGGCACTAGCATTTTGAGCATGGTCGTTGGAAAAAGTGTATCATCCCAATCCAGAATGATAGCAATGGACGTTGCAGATGATCCGGTCAGGCTTAGCGGTCCTTGATTGTAGTCCTTGCCAGTGGTCAGCGCTTTTTTTCCTGTGTATTTTGATAGAGTGAGGAGTAATAATTTATTTTTGAAGAAATTCAAACTCGTCTGTCCATGAGTAAAAAGCAAAGCTATGGGCACTCCATAAGTGTATTGTTGAAAGGGCTAGATCTCTAGAGGTAAAAACTAACCGGTTGTTTTATGAGGGTACGAAATTTATTAAGTACTTACCTCCTCCCAGCAGCCCATCTGCTTGTTCTGTGTTCGTTTTGTCCGCAAGCGGTTGTCGTTTCGATCGTCGCTTCTGCGATGGGCGTGCACGACCGAACTGGCCTGATATGTTCTTCACCGCCTCTTCTGCTATCGTGTCCAGTCTGACCTCGTTCGCTAGTGCTTGGGCTTTACTTAGAGGCATCAGAAATCCATCCCAGGAATCATCTGGGTCGCGTTTTCTTCTTGTCTTTTCCTTCCAGACGACATTGGGGATGAATTCTCTACAGCTACACCCATAATTTACGCAACGACGCAGTCTGTTGAGGGCTCTTGCCAATCTTCGCCTTCAGAGTTGATACAGTACCAGTTGCGGAATTCAAAAATCCCCTGTTCTGGTCAGGAGTTCGCAAGAGGTTTTTATTCGCGTCAGACACCACGTTCGCGTTGTTGCTAGTAGATTTAGCGCTAGTAGTAGTTGTAGCAGTTAACCTTAACCCCTTCCACCTGCTGCTCTTTAGCGTATTTATAAACGACCACATCAATAAATATTAGTTCACATCAAACTTTAATATTAAGGAGAGGGGCTCTAGCAACCAATACGTAATCGATCCCTGGTGTGGAATAAGTAGTCAGTCCTAGTTTTCGTTCCCCTTGAAAGAATATGCTATGAGTAGCAGAATCCACCCCATAACGATGAATTAGCTTCTTGAATATACTAGAAGAGGGAGCGGTCCCATAAAAGAATAATCTAAATCTGCTACAGATACAAGGATCCAACCCCATAGATGAGATTGAATGATTATATTACATTGAGGATTACAACGAACCATCCTTGAGGACACGACAATTGTATCTATTATGATTACAACGAACTATGTTGAGATTGAATGATTATACAGTTACAGAGATGGATAATTTAACTATTGGAAATAATAGCCTTAACAATGGATGAGATGTTGTTCGACGAGGCCTTTGTGCTACTGGTATTGCTCGCATTACTAGAACTCTTAGAATCCGGTGTCCAATTAAATGGAGCACTCTGCTCTCGGGAATTTCCATCCGCACTATTTGATGGCACAGGGTTAGATGGCACAGGGTTAGAAGTACTATTAGAGGTAGGCTTTTGGTGCTCGCTTACCCCGCTTGCTATGCCCTTCTCCCTTAGGAGAAGCATAAAAAGCGGTAAGAAAAGCACCTTTAACCTACCCTTAATACTAGTAGATGAACCTGGGGCTTGTTGCTGCATCGAGCCGCCATTTCCGCTGTGAAGGCTCCTCGTCAAGTAAGGATTACTACGTCCTCGAGCAGCACCATTGGGTACGAGAGCAACAGGGGAATCGGCGGTCTCCATTCTCTTTTCCGATAGAGCAGTCGAAGAGGTGGACACCAAAGTGTTTGCGGTCAGGTTGGCGTGGTGAGTCGCAGCAGTAGACGTTGTTAGAGGCGTTCCCGAAGGAGGAATGTTCATGCTTGTTGCGCTCAGGTTCTCTTTGTAAATTCAAAAAAAAAAAACAACTCATTCACCTATCTATCTAGTGACTGACTAAATTAACGATCTACTGGGACACACAGTGGCGATGAGCTATCTAGTGCCTGACTAATTAGTTAGTTTCAACGATCGAACCTAAGCCTAGTGCTTAGGGTTTAGTTCATTAGTACTCGAACTCACTGACTAAACTCAAACTCATTAGTTTCAACAATCGAGCCTTAAAGCCGCCAGATTTTTGCTGTTGAGGTGACTAGCGCGACCACCGTGTTCAGCTGCATCGGGATAGGGTCCAACGGAAGAGTAATCCTCAACTATCGTCCCCGACTGCGCGTCATACAAGAATCGGGGAACCACGGGAGGAGTCTCCGTAACGTAGCTAAAGGGCACGCTCTGAGACGTCGACTTTACCTTTGTTTTATAGGACGGGTGAAGTCCGTGAAAGTACTACTATTATAGGAATTAGGGCTTCGGGCTTGAGGAAACTCGAGGTGGTAAACCTTTGACTAGGTAACAGCACATGAAATGGGCAAACTCAACATACTATTGCCAGGTGACATAGCAGAAAAAGCCACGAGATACAACTTAACGAGGGATGAATAGATACCAAAAACATTAAGAGAATCCCAAAAAAGCATACCATGCGCTCCTCACTCTGTTGTGTCTTCGGTGGCGGCGTCATGTAGCACGTAGCTTCGTGACTCGTTCGTTTGCGCACAGGCGACTTCCGGTGTGGCGAAATACTCAGTGACTTTCGTTTGCGTTCAGGAGATTGACGCCTTTTTTTTTTGATGTTGTTGTTGCGTCATATATACAACATATATTTGTATTTGTATTTGTTGTTGTTCATACGACATGTTTGAATATGTTGATGTGTCAAATTGATTCCTTGTGATCCTTGAGCTTGACTGCTGATATGAATGTCTAAAGGTACTTTTCTTCTCCCATGACAGCAGATTTTAGAAACTTGAACAGGCTGAAACTTGTCACCGAAAAACCGTTCGTCGTGTTGGAGCGAGTCGCTGAACCGCCTAAGAATGGGCTGCTTTTACTGGAACCAGCTGTGCTTAGAAGCTTCAGATATCAGGGAAATTTCTAGAGATACAACTAAGAGAAATTGAGTGAAGATAACCCTTCCTACTAGCTACTCCCGGGAAATCATATCACAGATCAACTACATCACCTCCGTGACAACTCCATCTCTGGGTTACCATATTGCATAATGTGAATGTGGCTCTCCCAGAAGCGAGAGTGCCTTTGTCGTTGGTGTTTTCGCGAGGTGTGACTGGAACAGCATGCGGAAAAAGCTCTTTGCCAATCAGACCACCAAAGTCTTAGAAATTCCAAAAAAGAAACATCACCAAAAACTTAGAAAACCATTCTCATCATTGAGTGAAGACGAGGAATGCTTGCTTCATTATCTCGAATGAAAGCTGAGTACAGAAAATTTTGAATCTTCTAATTGTAACTCATTTTCTCAACAAATCTTTCGTAAGTGGCTGAAGAATCGTGTTGCGGTGCACCTGCAACACGCAAGAGACGCGAACTAGCCGCACGCTGCAGCTGACTCGATGCAGGTCCCATCCACGTAGCTGCTCGATCGAATTTGTATGACAGGACTCAATTGTGTACTCATGATACTGTCACGAAAAGAAGCCTGCTTTATCGAGGATGAGTACACTTTTTCGTTTCATAATGTGTCACGTAAATCCATTTTTTGCCTCTTCGACGACGATTCAGATTGTTGTAGCGAAGATTCAAACTGTCCTGTTGCGTTCGTTACACCAGAGATGCCACTAGCTGGTGCCTTCGGTGTATTAGAGCACGTTGCGGGTGAATTACTTTTTACATTCCTGAGAATGAGAATGAACAACATCCTTGACTTTTTGTCCACTTCTAGAAATAAATGGTAACAAACTGATGTACTAGTAGAAACTGGCTTTCCCAAGAATGGCAGTGGAGAGAATGGAGAATGGAAGTTGACGTCACCACCTTAAGTGTAGCACCGAGTTCGTGAACGCTGGTCCGCATCTGGTGTCGCAAAAAAATCGGCTGAAAAGGCGACTTACGGGCTTCCATCAGCCAACGTTGACGGTCCCGTTGATGGTGAAAGTTTGTGGTCGCACCTCCTGACGATGGATCCATCTTTTTCTGACCCTCAAATGTCGTTGCTGTACTAGGTGGAGTTGTGCTCGGAGTTCTTCTTTTATTTCCTAGGAAAAAAATCGTTGCTCTACTAGGAGTTGTGCTGGGAGTTCTTCCTATTTGTACTTACTTTTTCTAGGAATCTCCAGTAAAATTCGGGTCTGCTATCTTCTCTCCAAAAATCTCTAGTATTCAGTTGATCAGGCGACCACGACTGCAGCTGCACATGCTGACAATGCTAGTGGTTTATCAGCATGTGCAAAAGACATAAACCGTCTACGTTTTCTTGACTTACTCTATCTTTACATCACAAAAATCATTGTTTTCAGTAACGACAAAACAGATGCAATCGTTTACATGCGTTAATCACAAATGACAGCTGGTCAGGCGACCACGACTTTCGTTTTGGCGTGCGGTGTAGACGCCGACACTTTTCCCTTTTTGCAAACTCGACTCTTTCTTGTCGTTATCGTGTTCGTTTTGCGATCATGAGTACGAGTTCTTGGTGCTTCTATAGAAATTCCGTCTCAGAGATTTCAGATTTGGAAGACCCTTGTTTGCGTTTTTTTACTAATCGTCTGGTAGTACTCTGCAAGGTGACTCGACTCTTGGCTGCCAGAACTTACTACTTAATTCAGTTTCTGGTACCTCCTCGCTTTCAGAACTTGTTACTACTAAAAAAATACAGCTCCTCTTCTGTGCCTGTGCGACGATATACAATCCTAGTTACTGGATGGATTGATACTAGGCCCTCTTTATCGCGATCTTGGGTCTTGTCAGAGAAACGATTTGTCAGAAAGCTGAAGAGGATAGCTCGTTGGCATGTAGATTAGATCTATGGAGAGGTAGTTGTAACAAGAAAGCTTTAGCTTTTGAGGCGATTTAACACCCACAACTTCATTTTGTTTCAGCAGGTGGATGTCTTCTAATCTATACAAGTTCTTGCAGGCCGCGTTCTTAATTTCGTTACTCTTCTTGATATTCCGCTTGCCACTTGTAATCGATGCTGACACTATTTTTCGAAACGACTGACTTTCGCTTTTGCTAATCTTTAAGGTTACTGATTCTCGACGATGTTACTGATTTTTGATGTCACTGTGAATTCAGGAATGTTACAACTAATGAATCTCAAATTTATAACTAATCTCAAACTTTGCTGATTTTCAAGATGTGCGTTGACATTTAAATGATTTGAATCAAAAGGATGAAAAAAATTACTGGGAAATTGTAATGCGAAATTGTAATTGTAATTGCTCTAGATAAACTCTACTCGTGACCACAATCGAAGCTTTTACTCATCCACGACCACCTAGACCTATTCTTACAAACATACTATTTGCTCTACAAAAATACTTAATATTGTGATACGCCGACAAGAACCAAAAATACGACAGCTTTTCTAGTTTTCTCTTGTCAAAATTCCTCTCCATCCGGACCTTTCCTCTTCTTCTTTGTGCTGTTTGCGGATGCGATGGTGGAATTAGATCTACTCCTAGGTACGCTCACGGTACGTCTACCTAGGAAAACGAAGTCGCTCTTAAAGGTGTAAGATCTCTCCTATATTGTTGGTGGAGCATACCTAACTAGAAAAAACAAAAACCGAAAAAAGAAAGGGCAGGCAAGTACTTATCTACTACTAAATAGGCGCCGGCGCTGTCGTGGTCCTGCCAGCCCCAGAGGTCTCACCTTATATTAATATACCCCCCCCTGAAAGAGTTAGATCGCGGGGGAAGGCCCCTTGGCCCCTGGAACATATATAAGATCTCTCTGTGGTGGACCCGGACCCCTAACTAGGCAAAGATACAAAAAACAATAAGCTCTAAATCCTTACAGCCGTAATAGAACTCGAAGAACGCTCCTTTGGTTGCTTTCTCTTAGCAGCAGCCCGTCTCCTAGATCGAGGCACTGGAGTAGTTTCGGAAGAGTCGTCTTCTGCGATAGTGGCTCCTCTCCTATTATTAGAGGCTGAGTAGAGACACTAGCAGTAGTAGTAGTACACCCATTAATTCATGGGGTATACAGCACAGCATAAACATTCTTCAGAACATCGCACTTGACATTTAGCTTCTTACAATCTCAAGACCATTAGCTTCTTACAAAAATAATAAAGGTCCTACTTGACGTTAACATTTCCCTTCTTATACTAGAAAAACTACAATTAGTAGGCCGGGAAATGTGTGCTTTGGTAACGCTTCTGGGTAACTTGGTAAGCAGGTAGTAGGTACATGTAGGTACATGTAGTTGTAATTTGGTAACCCTTAATAGTACGTGGCGGTCTCTTCGAGGCGGGTCGGCGGAGCGTCTGCGGCAAGCTCCTTAGACGAGAAATTCCTTGTTGAAATCTACTTGACGGATGGTTCTTATGATGAGGATAGCAAAAGCAATAGAACGCTTGTACCTATCATGCTTGATCTAAATTACTGAACAATACAATACAATACGATTAATATCGCACAAAGTTCAGTGCAGACTGCCAACAGGGACCAAATGATTTCCAACCACTGATACGGACCACAAGAACATCCACAAGGGCCACCCTTAACTGTACCACAAGAGGTTGCCGCGGGTCGTGTCTCATTAGATCTCTCCCCACTTCATCCCTGTGGAAATCCCTCAAGAATATGGGGCAACGCATCCCTTGCATTGGGGGGCATACTGTTGAGGGATTCCGATAGAGATGGATTAGGCTAGGCCTTAATCTCAGCCTTCCACCGTAGAAAAACATCCAGCGTCTTTCATCATCCTGCGGCCCCTCGTTCCCTTCAGCGTCTTGGTATTCAGTCTCGTCATATTCCGGCCGTTCCTGACCCGCAATAGATCTTAGAGTTTGGTCACCCGAATACGGACGTATGACATGTGTTTGTACTAGCAAAAGGCCGTGAGGGATAGCGCGTGAATGAGTCTCTTTCCTCTTTCCCTTTTCTCTTTCCTCTTTGCAATCAGATTGTGGATGCCTAACAAATAAGAGGGGGAAAGAAAAATAAGAGGCTGACTAAATATTTGAGTTTCTTTGTCTTTGCATAGCTCTGGCTGCGCGTCTGCGTCTGCCTGCGTACGTTCACGTTGCGCAACTCTCATCGCCTCAGGATGCACGATCGATCGTCTTGGTCTCTGTAGAACAACCACAGAATTAGTTAATACAATTCGTGTGGTCTGTTTCTTTTGGTAATCAAAACATACAGTGGTCTGATTGAAGCTTGAGTCCTTTGTAAAGAAACAACTACGTAAACGAGCGAGATCCCAAGTACCTGTCTAGATGACGCGGCATGCCTAGATGACGTAGCATTCGAGGATGACGTAGCATGCCTCGATGACGCGGCATGCCTCGATGACGTAGCATTCCAGGACGACGCGGCATGCCTCGACGCCATAGCACGTCCAAACTCCACAGCACGCGACGCGCGACGAGCGCGTGTACATGAAAGCCTCATCAGGGAGCCGTTGTTTATCATCTATGTTGTACACAAAGTGAACATCAACTACTCGAGCCTAGAAGACTGAAACCTAGAAAAATGCATCTCCACATAAACTCAAAACGTCTATGTGGAGATGCATTTTTCAATCTAGGTTTCCTATTTACTAAAATAGCTTGCCCTTGTTGTACACAAAGTAAACATCAACTACAAAAATGCATCCCCAAATACTAAACTACTGAAGTTCCAGTGGAGCCTATCATAAACTTCGCCTATCACGACGCTCTTGAGCTGAATCCTCGTAGTCGGCTTCCTCCGTCTTAGAATGGAATACAATAGTGAATGGACCTAGAGTCGAAAACCGACACTCGTCTAGTCCCCTTGTTTTATGAAAGAGGAATGCTCGTCTTGGACGAAGGATACCTATCTTGGACGAAGGATACCTATCTTGGACGAAGGATGCCTATACTCTTGGAACGAGCCTACCTATCTTGTTCAGTACTCAGCATCCAATGTGTAGCATCTTGTTCATCAATATAATGAGACCATATCAGGATTAGGATTAGGATAGGATTATAATGAGACCATATCTTCATATGTACTAGTACTTAAATCTCATTCAGTTCTTTTCGCCCTTTTTTGTTAATAGGGACTAAATATAAATCGAACATCAAATGAGGGAAACTAGCCGGCTTTCATCACCATTCAATAGTTATAACGTATATTCGTCATAACTCCTTTCTCCCTCGACGCACGCGGAGTGACTGAACATGACTCCGAATAGTCCACACTGCCACAATCCACAGAGTCATCGCCAGACCGAGACTCATCGCCAGATCGAGACTCATCGCCAGATCGAGACTCATCGCCAGATCGAGACTCATCTTCATTAGAGCTCGTCAAAGCGTTTCACTTCTCGCCCCCTTCATTTCTTCCGAATCCCAAGAAGGAAACCGCGAGGAATGACCTCTCGTAGAAATTATCTTGAAATATGTTTTTGAGCCTATGTTGATTCGTAGATGGAATGAAATATATTGAGCCTTAACCCCAGATCCAGGCTCATCGTCAGATATATGCGGAAGAGCCTCTCCTTCCTCTCCTTTCCTTCATTAGAGCCACGCAAAGTTAATCCACCCCCCACAAGCTATTAAGCCTGTACCGAATTTGGCGATCATGTTGGATGATGTTACTGGAAGTTATATATTGACTCCAATCTACTTTTAGCTCCTTCTATGCAGGGGACTAAATCTAATATCTAAGCGGTTCGATCTAAATCTCATATACACGCACACACACTGCGTCGCACTAAGAAAAATCTCATCTACAGCTCGATAGTGGAGGAGAGGAAGTTATTCGCCACCCACAGTGAAAACCTGCGCCCTCCGACGAATGCACATCTAAAACTCAAATCCATTCATAACTCTTGCTCGCTGGAATTGTTGAATTCGTTTTCTGTGTCCGAACAAAGCCCATTCTTCTTAGTAGCAATAGTAGCAGTGTAGCTATTCTTCTTAATAGTAGTAATAGTAGCAGTGTAGCCATTCTTCTTAGTCGTTGTAGTAGCAGTGTAGCCATTTATGGGTTAATATTAGCCGGGTAGGTTGAGCAAGTATACAAAAGTGTGCCCATTCTTCTTGTAACAACTAGGCTCCGGGGGCAAAGCCTATTCAGGGGACAAAGACCCGTCAGTGACCTTATCTAGGAAAAATGCGGTACCTTACTATCTAGGAATGTTGCGGTACCTATCTAGGAAAACTGAAGTAAAAGGCTGATCAAATAATGACTGAAACCGAAGAAGAAAACCAAATCGAGAATCATACACTCGTCTCAAACAAAGGTTGATCAAATCAAAACCTCCATAATATTCTATTTCTATCTATTGGTCACATGATCATCCACTTACTAGGATCTTACGTGAAAAATGAAAAATGAGAAATATAAAATAAATAAATTACCACTTCTTTTCACTTTTCCCTTGGCCTTGCCTGCGGCCTTTCCCTTCGCTGTTTCTGCGTCAGCAGCTACTTTTGTAGCTCTCTTCTTTTTCCCCCCTTTCGTTGTATCGGCGTCAGGAGCTACTTTTGTAGCTCTCTTCTTTGAGACTTTTTTCTCCCCCGCCGCCGCGCCTGCCTCACCTGCTGCGGCTGCTTTTTCTTTTGCCTTTTTGCCCTTTTTCATATTAGAAGTAACAACAATGGGTCTGTCTGGGTACTTTAGAGGTTGGAATCAAAAGACTTGAAGGCTGGTGTACCATCTTGAAGGCTGTCGACGTTCCTAAGGAAGGTCCTTACTGTCGACTTGAGACCTGTGCAACTGTCGACAGTAAGGACCTTCCTTAGGAACGACGCTCTGATATATCTTCGTTCCCAGGCGCCCTAGTAACTAGGTAGGAGGAAGATGGGAGTTGTTGTGAATCGGAAGAACATTTGATTTCTACGCCGTTATTAATCAGCTAAATCTAACGTTGCTCAAGATCCGCTCAAGATCCCAAGTGACATCAACAAAAATGATATTGATATTCATTTTAGTAGATGATTTTATGACGATGATTACAACCCGCACTGCCAATGATTAGAATCTAGTAAGTAAATACATGTTGAGACGCATTCGAATCTAGTAAGTAGACCAATCAAATGATATTCGTCAGTGGACTCCAATCAAGCAGCATGTCATGTCATGTGTCTCCAATCTGACCTACCAAATCAGCTTTGAGACCAGACCCAAAGGGATAACCCGATGAGCATACAGTTAAAGCTCAGCATTCAATGGTCACTGACTCTGAAAGAAATGGGCCCCATGCCTCTCCCTTTGCTTTTCCTTCATTTTCCCCTGTTCTCTCAAGAGGGATCTCAGTGACCAACCCCAATGACCATTGAAAGCTGAGCCTTAATACAGTAACGTACTTCTAAGCCGTGAAGAGCATCCTCCACCACTACAGACCTAGTGATTCATAACGACGTGATGATGTCTACTGGAAGGATGTTGTGCCTTAATCTTTCCAGCCGGTGTTTTCGCACGACTAGCTGTAGCTTTTTAGAGCCGACCAAAAGAGCAGCACCCAGATTCAGATTCAGGGGGCTCGATCGAGTCAGGGTTTTTTTTTTTTGTATTCCAAGACCGCCGGAAGGGTGATCCCAGTTTTATCCAGTTCGCAAACCGGCGGCAGGTGGAGTCCGATTCCAGGCGCACCGGCCTCACGAGAATACAGTTACAGATAGAAGCTCGTCCTAGTACGAATATTATAACCCGTCTATAGTTCATCGGAACCAAAGATGTATTTTGGTAAGGCTATAGTTCACGATGTGTCGAACGCACTAGAGAACGCACTAGAAAACAGGCGAGCTCATCCTAAGAGGTTAGGATAGGTCATGGTCATCTAGAGAAAGAATTCGCTCATATTGATCATCTCGAGAAAGAATTCCTCGTCCATAAAGTACTAAGTAAACTAGTACGTAGTAAACTCTACTAATATTTTCATTTTATTTAGTAGTTAGTAGTGCGAGCAATTATCTTATTGTAGTAGTAAACTACAATTATTTTAGGACTGTGCACCCACATGTCACGAAGGGACAAGCGCAAAGTTACCAGACAAGTTGAATCCCTGGCACTTACTCTATCTTCGTAAGGACTTGCACCGCCTGGGCTTGTTAGAGCAGGTTACGAAACAATTACAACATTCCGCAGACGAGCACGCCCCTGTCATGTCAATTCCCCTGATCTGACCCTTCGTGGTCACCGTAGAGAAAAGATGGCAGGCGACAACGAAGTCAAGTCCCACAACAGCTGCCCAGCCATTTTCTTCTGTAAGAAAAGAGACAAGGAGAGTAGGCTGTGGGATGTAATTCCGGAAACCCTTAAGCTTGGGGCAGCGACTGGCACATTTGTAACCTCCTCGTTCTTAGAGCTACCGCGCTCGCATCCTCCTTGAGAGCGTGACGTTCATGTGTTTGTCCCTGTCGCATTTCCTATTATAAGACCACGTCTTAAGAGACAATATTGCACAGAAGTCATGGATGCTTCTTTTCTAAGTAGAAAAATATCAACAGCAGAGTAGCTCTCCTCTGTTGGGATGTAATTGAACGAGAGACAACTAGGGATGGCGCTGAGGATGCTTCAGCGGTAGCCCTTAACGTCCTCGTCCTCGTCTTCATCGAAGAAGCCATCTGAAATATCACCACACATTAGATGATAGCCCTCTTAGTGCCACCAGTCGTAGTCTAGTCGTGAGCGAGTGAATGAATAGGATTCATTCCTTCATTCATTCACCTGTTCTGGAGGTATCTTTTGACGCTTACGTAACATAAAAAGATCGGATACAAGGCACGTCACATTTGTAATGCGTAGGCTAGTGTAGAAAAGGATAAAATTAGTATAGCATAAATATGATAGGGGAAAAGAAGAAATTGCAACGCTGTCTGCCGAGTTCTATTTCAAAAGCGGCGAGCTGCCCTGACTCCATACGGATTGCGGGTGGGGACTAACCTCTAAGGAGATCCGAAACAACGAGGGAAACGAGCCGCGTAGCCTCCTTTAGGATACTTGCAGGATTGGCTCGCTATCGCTTTAGGAGAGAATTCTAGGACTAGAACTACATCTCGGATTTAGGATCGGATAGGTAAGAAGGAGAAAAGAGAGGAGAGAGGACACTTGCAGGAGGCAGATCACCATCAGATTGAGCTCAGGCACTGGAGTTGGAGCATCTAGGACCTAGAAAATCCCGGATTTAGGATAAATTAATCCCGGAATTAGGGAAAATATAAATTATAAGCCCTTAAAACGTCAAAGTCCGGGATTGCGGTCCTTCTGGTCGGAGCAACCTCAATGGAATTACGCTCTTCCGCCGGTCCGACCTGGGGACTTTTAGAGCCTGACTCGTGGTCCTGACGAAAGAAAGACTACCTCAACAGCGCTAAAGCTGTTAACGAACTACCTCAGATTCAACAAAAAAAACGAAAGATGAAAGTACTGTAAGGCTGTATCCTTTAACTTTTCAACTTTATTATATGTGTGTATCCCGGATGGTGCCGCTTCTAGTATCCGCAAGTAACTGTATTACATGGAGGACACTTCGAGCTTTCAATCTTTTAACTGTTGTGATATATCCTGTTCGTGTGCTGAGGATATGATCTTATCTCAACTGTACTAGGATATTTGATTTTTTTAACCCGTGGGAACAGGAGTGTTAGTGATTCACCCGGTGCAGTATGTGTGAACAGTGTTAGTGATTCACCATTTGCAGGACTCCCACTAGCAAATAGAGACTTTATGGAATAATTCCTGGAAAGGAATTCTTAGTAAAGGGGCTACGAAAGGGTTCTAGTTCCAGGAGCATTCCTTAGTACAAGGGCTATGAATGTTCCTTAGTAAACGCGCCCACTTGAACACGGGTTCTAGTTCCATGAGTAGGGAGGGCTATGAAGTGTTCTTTCTGTCTCCTAGTCCAGCCTCAAGGCTAGGTTAGGTTTTGGCCTACTAGATTTCCTAGCAGACAACGTCTTCTCCCTAACCTAGCCTCAAGTGGAACCCTAAGTAGAAAAAATATGACATTCAAGATTTCCCATACATTTGCAGAAGCTGTAGCTCGTCGAAGTGAATTTTTTGTTACGAGTGTGTTGAAAATGTCCTTGTCGTCTCGCTAACAGATCTACTAAGCTGCAGTCTGATAATTGTAAGTGGCGCCTCGGATGTTACATGATCTAACGATATTCAGTTGTAGTCTCTATTGAGGTTCGTAATTGAAAGCCTCCAACTCATGTTCTAAGAGGAAACTGAAAAAAATCTATATGCCTAGAAGTTGTAGTCCAGCAGTACTAGTCTAAAAGCTTTCTGCGCGCACCTACACTAGGAAGGCGTGCGTAGCGCGCACCTACACTATGAAAGCGTGCGTAACTGGCTGTGTCTGTTCCAGTCCCTTAGGGTCTATTGGAACACGGTCCGCTGTTGGCCCATCAGGCCCATGGTCTTCTCTTGGCCCATCAGGCCCATGGTCTTCTCTTGGCCCATCAGGCCGATGGTCTTCTCTTGGCCCATCAGGCCGATGGCCCTCTGCTGGTCCATCAGGCCCATCAGCTGCATCGCCACCAGCTAGGAATTAGAAAAGTTTCTACAGTACAACCAACCTTTTTTTTCATAGGACTATGTGCTTCCTCCCTTTTAATCAATCAAATAAATCTATAGCCGGGCCACCAGAAAGTTGTCGCTTTACGGGTTGGTAGTAGTATTAGGATTAGGATTCGGCCCGCCATTCACAGTTTTACCTGCATACTCAAGCGGATATCCGCAGCCACAGAAGGACTACCGACTAGTTTTACAGTACTGCTCTAACCGTTGTTGTCCAGTACGGTTGCTTGTTGTCCAGTTCAAGTGCTCTAGTTAGTAACAGTACAGTACTGCTGTTGAGTTCAAGTAAGTATCTCGCAAGTAAAAACTGGTGCTGGCTAGGTAGTCTCTTAAGTACGATACTACAGTTGAGGAGGATCTGGTAGTCAAAATATGATGTACGATTTGCGATTGACTACTCCATTAACCCAAAAATAGGAGTGATTCCCTAAGTAGGAGGCGCTACTCCCACAGCCTTCGATTCCGGAGTCCTGGAACTTCTGCTCACCCTTTCTTCATTTCGCTGGGCACTCCTGCTGCCGCCACAGACGCAACAAAGAATAAAAAAAAGCAGCAGAGCCCCGCCTCCGTTCTTAGAGCAACATTGCTGCATTTTTGATGTACATTAAGATGTGCTCCCTTGCTGTCTTTGAACACATCTTAAGCATTTAATGTCACATAGCTCACGCACACCCAAATAAAAACATCAACATGTTGCTAATTTCTTTAAAACATCCCTGCTGAGAAATCTCTTCTATGATTGGAAAACAAGTCCCCTAGAAAGAATGGTAGTGGTACTGCCTGTAGTAGTAGTAGTAGTGTACCCATTCGAGAGGTGTAATGTTTAATTACTTGATGCACTACTTCCTTCAACCCCCATTTTTCTTCTGATTTTTCATGTAAAAATTATGGCCAGCGCAAAATGTGTTTCTCTGAAAAGTTACACGTTTACTAATCATGTGGTAGCGAAAAATCATGTGGTAGCGAAAGAATGGTCTATATGTAACTAATATGGTAACAAGAACCCTGCTTAACTCCGGCTCCAAAAGCCAGTGTCAGTGTGGCCGTCTCTGCATTTTTCGCTGCTTCGTCATCTTAGAGCTCGAAAGAGTTCACTTCTTGGGTTCATTTTCTCGGAATCCTAAGAAGGAAACGAAGCAAAATGGCTCTTGGAAATGAGATATCTATCATCCGATTCTGATTCTGATTATTTGGGCCTTAATCATCTGATTCTGAACCTTGCGCACCTGCATCTGGTGCACCGCTCTCAGCTCCTTCGCCTGGCGTTTCCGCTCCACCTCCATCTCCTCCTCCATTCTTCGGCCCCGTTTCCGCTCCTCCTCCGTTCTCATCAGCCTTTGATGCCACTTCGGCTGGCGGTTCGCCTCCTGTCACCCGTTCTTCCGCCGGTGCACCACTAGTACTAGCGCCAGCAGTATTGCGTTAGCGGACTTAACTCAAACTAATATTACATTAGCAGCATGACAACATTAGCAGTATGACAACATTAGCAGTATTGCATTAGCGGAATCATTTAACTATTAAGGTCTAGCGTGCACCAGTGAGGTAAAAGTAGGTGAGGTAAGTCAGTAGGGAAGTAAGCAGGTACGGTAAGTATATGGGAATAAGTACGGCGAGGCTGGAATTGAGCAAGTAAGGTACTTAAGTACATACCATGGACGTCCTTGCCATACCCAGCACGGCAAGGATGGAATTAAGTAAGTATAGGTGAGGTACTTCAGTTTACTCACTCATTCGGTCGAGCCACGTTGTAGCGACTAGAACAAGTAACTGCCTGGCTCCGTAGGTAGCAGCTACAAGTAAATACCATATAGAATAAGCAGGCAAGAGATGTTGCATACTAGCGGATTACAAGGCTTGATTAAGTGATGAAGCCCTAGACCTGCCTGATTGCTAAGTCCGTGTACTAGAACTCCCTAGACAGTAAAGATGGCGCACGCAAATATGAAGCCCTAGACCTGCCTGATTGCTAAGTCCGTGTACTAGAACTACCTAGACAGTAAAGATGGCGCACGCAAATGAATGCCATGTCATGTAACCGCTTCTATAGCGCCGCGTGTCTATTGCTGAGGCCTTTCAGTGGACCTAAGTATTGAAATGATTAAGGTGGGAAAACGAAGCGGTTGCTTTTCTTCATGTGCTTTAGGCGTCGCTAGCTGAGTGCTGAAAACTCAAGAGGGGTCACACATTCGATGCAGTAAGATGCTATTAGCCACTACTGCTGCTTATGGTGCTGTTACTACTTTTAGTAAGAGTGGTGGAGCCAACCCAACTAGGAAATGACCAAAAAAGAGGAAAAACAAAAGTCGTGAAAGCGCAACTTCTAGTAAGAATTTCTTAACTTGCAGAGGCGCCGTCTTACTTAGAACTTAGGATCATTGCTGCCACTACTTATATCACTTAACTTGAAGAGGCGCCGTCTTGCTGCGAAGTTGCTTCAGCACCACCGGTAGCCGAAGCTCTGCTCCCAATCTTTAGAAGAAGCGCAGGATACTATATCTATGTAGGTGGAGTGGGTGGAATAAGCGCCGGGCCCGCTCGGCGAGGGCCCATCTAAAAAGAGCAGTTGTAATAGCATTCTTAGTCCATCATTAGCGACAGTGGGAGTGGGTGACCAGTGGATGACTGGAAGGCATTAGAAAGGTCTATAATTTTCCTTCAAATAAATTATGAAGCAAAAAGCTAAGCTCCTTTACGATGCTGCCTGCCTTCATCTTGGTCCCCCATTTTACGGCTATGGCTACTCTACCCCTAAAATACGAAAGGGTTAACTCACTCAACCAGGTACCTCAGCACACGAGATAATAACACGCGTGTACAACTAGCCGAGCCAACTATTAGTGCCCTACTAGGGTAGAAGAAGCTCAGGATGGCCGTAGGGAGTGTTGAATGCTAAATAGGGTCTATTAGATGTACTATACAACAAGGCCATCCACCCTAGGCCGAGTGCCTTTCTTAACGAGCTGGTGCGTAGGTTCTTTCTTTTCTTTCATTCTGCTAAAAAAATTGAGTGTATTAGATACTTGAAGATGCTAGAAGAACAATAAAGAGGACACTGCGATGCCATTCTTTTGGCAGAGCCCCAAGTAGGAATGAAAGATACACAAAAAAGGAGAGGACGTAAAAAAGCGATACAGCTATTCTTCTACTAAAACTAAATGTAGTTGTCACCAGCCCTTAACCCAGCGGCGCTGTCGGGGGGCCCCGCCTTTGCTCCTCCTGCGTCTGCCGTCTCCTGCTTTCCGACACTGGATTTTGTTCTCCTAGAGTGTGCTAGAATTCATCTGCGCCCTGAAACAGGAACTATTTACAACCTCACTAGCAAGTGGTTTACAAGCTAGTAAGTCGTTTTTGATGCCTGAACCCTTGCACTTGATGCGATTACAGTGGAAAAGGAGGTGGCAAGGCACTGAGTGAGATGAATAAAAGCCGACCATAGTGTCCGTCTGCTCTGCTGATTTTGGGGGCGCTGCCGCAGTCGCGCGCTTGCCAATTGCTGTTCCTGGTCGCTCGTCTCTTGGCGCTTGCTTCGTTTGCTTCGGCCTTGTCCCACTTGCGCTTTTTGGCCTCTCCCTTTTAGCTGGCGGACGGGGCGGCACCGGCACCGGGCCCGGCTCGTCCGTCTCTCCTTTCTCCTCTGCCCCAGCTTTCTTCTCCCGTTGCGGTGGTTGCTCTCCCTCCTTCTCGTTACCCCCTCCTCCCCCCGCCCCACCTTGACCACGACCTTCACCCGGCTGACCTTCTTCACCCGGCTTTGTTAGCGTCCGCTCCTCCCACAGAGGAGCAATCCATTTATTTTTTACAGAAGCACCCTGCACAGTGCACAGCCTTACCCAAATTAAAAAATCTCTGATGTAGTCCTACTTTTCCAACTCGAACAAGAGACCCAAATGCCTGTTGCCCAAGCGGCCAAATGCGTGCTGCCCACTAGGACTGCAAAGGGGTCAAGGATAATGTCAAGCATGCATCTGCGGTAGGGAGTCTTATCTTTGGTAGTGTATTAATATCGCCTTAACTTGGACTGCTCGCTTGCCAGGTCTACTGCTGTTGCCTTCAGGGTGGCGTCAGTAGATAGCGTTGCCTGAGCAGCCTTAGGAGTGGATGACGCCTGCTGCTTCGCCATAGAGACCGAAGGCGTCTGCTTTGCCTGTTGCTTCGCCTTTGCTTAGGGGTTCCCATCTAGACAACACCATCACCATCACCATCGTCATCATCATTATCATCGCCATTGCGTCCCAAATGGCCGCAGATGACCATCCGTAAGACGAATGACTAACTACCCTGTCGTCATCATTCATGGGGCACATGGAGTACGAGTGTGAAGGGACTGGATTTTTGAAGAATTAGGCCATGCCAGTAGTATCATTCATAGCGAGGCCGCGCGCTAAATTGTATGCCCATAGAGCATGAGTTTACTTCTTTTTGAAGATACAATAGCTCAACAAATAACAAGAGGATAAGATAGAACATAAGAAGATAGCCCCTCTCTTTGAAGGTAAGATAACCCAACAAGAAACACGCAATAGCCATAATTTACTTCGATCAGGAGCGACGTGAGGGTGGGATAAACAGGCACGCGCTGGTGACCTAGAGGATACGGAATCACTCCGTCATTATCCCCGTACCGCTTCCAGTCTGGTTCAGGCCCTGCGGCAGATGACGCAGATTAGAGATTAAGTCTCTGACATCTAAGCATAGCCAAGCTTGGATTAGACAGTTGTATTAGAGATTATTAGAACTACTTCTAGTATATGCAGTTAAAGGAAGTTGTGCCCCGGATGTATTTGAACGTAATATCTTCTTGTATTAGATACATCTTTCGAACTCCAAGCGCTTTTTCACAGGTAGTACTGATTTTCGTTGAAGGGCAGTAAATATAAGGAGCACGTTAATAGTAGTAGTTGGAGGCATGTAAAGAACTAGTGCTAAACTCTTCGAGTCGTGGTCCCCATGTAAACTAGTATAAATTAGTAGTACTTGCCCTCTCCGAGTCGTGGTCCCCAACTTGTGCTCCGACCTGTTGAAACAAGCCTCAGAGGCGCCAGGGCACATACATAAAAAAAAGGCCTGAGGAGTGAGGACTAGAACTACAGCTATAGATAGGCTTGCTATAATCAACCCTAGCGGGGCTACTGTTAACCCTAGAAAGGCTTTGCCACTCACTCTGGTCTGAAGCTTAGAACCGAACAAATCAAACTCAAGCGGCATTGATGTCTATTGAACCTTAGAACCGAACGAATCAAACTAAAACGGCATTGATGTCTATTGAACCTTAGAACCGAACGAATCAAACTAAAACGGCACTGATGTCTATTGAAGCTTAGAACCGAACAAATCAAACTAAAGCGGCACTGATGTCTATAAATGCGTAGCTTGTAAACTAGTACTGACCACGGGACCTGTAAACTAGTACTGATGTCGTGGCCTGTAAACTAGTACTGGGCAGTACTCAACTAGTACCCCTGTACTTAATCGCGCCTTGAGTCCAGGTACGCATGGCTCATCTCTATTGCGATTGCGTCAACCCTTTGGGCGCTATTTTTAGACCTGCCGCGTCGCATCCCGAAGACCTGGCCATCCCTGGCCCCTTTTTTCGCTTGAAAATGGGACCAAGGATGATGCTGAGGATGCTGCAGCGGTTGCCTTCATATTCGTGGGGGGCTCCGTGATTAGGTAAGGCATCGCCATCTGCTGCTCCTCTATGATAGCAGCTTGCGCTTTACACAACGCGCTATCCTTCCCACAATTGCCTGCGATAGTCGCATCGTGAAGCTTCGCTTATTAGCGCAACCGGAATCATGAGGTCTATCATGCAAATGGTCTGGATCCTCTGCCCACCCTCAACTGGGCACCCACACCTACTATCCGTAGTAGCGCTCAACAAAAAACTGTACTATTGTCAACCTTCTGAAGATGCTCCATGGAGCTACTTCTCGTATTAGTATAATTTTACTTGACTTGAATATAATTACCGCCCACGCGCCCCCGGCGTGTAGGGCAGAGCGGAAAGGCCATACAAATGCTACGGGCTACACCATAGGCTTACAGCCTACCGGCGTGCTACGAATTACGTGAGGGAAGAGTAACGGGCTACCGCGTAAGCAAATCGGTTACGCGCTGAAAGCTGCTGCGTTTTGCTGAAGCGGAAGCACTGGCAAAGTGCTACGCTTTCGCCCTTGCACTGGTTTCAGCTCGCTGCCCAAGTTGGAGGGCCTTACCCTTTGAACCAGCTCGGGCCCCCTACCCAAAAAGCGCCACGCTAGGAGGCTTCTGCCTGCTACTTTTGAGCTGCTTGAAAGGCTCGACCCTTTGACAGCCGACTCAGGTCCCCTATCCAAATGGCGCAGCTTTATGGGGTTGCCGTCTACTTTTGACCCGCTTGAGAGGCCCGACCACTTGAGGAGCTGGCTCAAGTCCCCAATTCAAATTGCGCCGCGTTTTTCATGAGATTGCTGCCCACTTTTGGCCCGCTTGGATGGCCTTAGCTGCGCTCACCCTTTGAGGCGGTTCCGATCTCCCGCCCAATTGGCGCAGCTTTGCGAAGTTGCTGCCTGCTTTTGAGCAGCTTGGAAGGCCTTGCCCTTTGGGCTGACCTGACTCAGGTCACCGACCCAAATGAGCCAGCTCCAGGGGGTTGCTGCCTGCTTTTCCGCTGCTTGCGAGGCCTTGCCCTTTGGGCTGACTCAGATCTCCTAGCCAAATGGCGCAACTTTGTGGGGCCGCCGTTTACTTTTGACCTGTTTGGAAGGTCTTACCCTTTGAGCTGGCGCAGATCTCCCACCCAAATGGCACACCTTTGGGATGTTGCTGGCTACTTTTGGTTCACTTGGATGCTGTGGCCCGACCCCTTGCTGGGGTGCCTTAGATCTCTTACCCAAAAGCGCAGCCCTTTGGGGCTGCTCTTGCTGTCTACTTTTGACCTGCTCGGGGGTCTTGCGTGCCCTCTGAGCTGACTCCGGTCGCCTATCCAAATGGCGCAACTGTATGAGGCTGCTGGCTAGTTTTGGCTTGCTAGCTTATGCGTAGCGGGCGGACTAATGAAGCTCAGCAAGCAAGATGGGGCTAGGCTTCGCAGGCAAGTCAAGCTGAGCAAGCGAGCAAGCGAGCAAGCCAAGCCAGGCAGGAAAGCTATGCGCAGCAGGCACTGCCCAGGCGCAGCGCCTGCTACTGCCAAAATGCTCAGCAGGCGCAGGATCGTGCAAAAGATGCACGCAAGGCGATGGCGCTTTTGCGGCGTGAGGTGCATACATCTCAAAAGTATGGAACTTCGCAGACCCTGACGAACCGCCCCGGTGTAGGTGCATCCTGAGGGTACGCCTTTCCCATGATTTCCGTGAAGGCTATCTGCCTCGAGTTATATATCTCGGGCGTATACATCTAGCCCGTACATCTTTGCCGTGGTTTGCGTACATCTAAAGCCGCAAAGCTACTCCTTTATAGGTCTCAAGCTTATTTTTGCTGTATAAAGTAGATAATTAGAGTACTGGCGTCTAATGCATAACACGGACGCACTGCTTTCTATTGCTATGTATGTATCGTTATTCATTGTTATAGTATGCGGCTATAATTGTTTGCATGAAGGGATAAACCTAGTTGATAAGAAGAGGAAAAACGAGCCGGCTGCTTTATTTAGTGCTTTGAGCGTCGCTATTATTTTCCTTATTATCATAGGGCGCACGCAGTTATGAGTGCTATCCTTTGCTATGAATTATCTATGTATATTAGTATTTATAGTATTAGCAATTGCCAGAAATCTCTTAAGGAGCTCCCTTAAGGAGCTTCCTTAAGGAGCTTCCTTAAGGAGCTTCCTTAAGGAAATCAGTTTCCTTAAAGAATTTTTATTATAAAAAGTTATTATAACTTTCCTTAAGAGGAAAAAAATTTCCTTAAGGAGCTCCCTTAAGGACGCGCTGTTATAAACTTAGGCTAATAACAGCGGCTCCTTAAGGCCTTCGCTAGTACTACGAGTCCAAAGGTGTCAAGAACGTGCTAACGTGTTCGCGGCTGTTAGTTTGTAGGCTACTCACGTACACCAGCCACATCTGCAGTAAGACACTACGCGCCCACCCCTAGCGAATCGCCCCAACGAACTGCCAGCCGCTAGCTACCCTTGTCATATATCGCCCAACGCCTTTACTTTTTTCCAAAGACTTCAGGGAGGTCATTCAAATATAGAGAAAACTGAACGACCTCCCCGAAGTTTTTGGAAAAAAGTTAGCTCGCTCCCCTTCCGCGACTACCTTCCGCGCACAGCAATCGACCACGGCACAGGAGCGCGCGGCAGCCCTTGGAGATGGTTAACCAGTATACTTCTAACCAGCAAAAGAGCGGGAGAATTGTAAGGGAGAGGGTGAGCACTTGAAAGGGTAGAGGCTGACGAGCGTGATCATATTGATTCGCGAGAAGGCCAAAGACATACATCTCGGCGCTTCAAAGTCGCAGCCGTTGGGGATGTCGATGGCTGTGAGAATGATAGCCGTGAGCACTTGCGTGTCTGAAGGGTGGACCCTGGTGAGCATCATCATATCCATGAGAAGGCCAAAGGTGTAGGTGTGCAACTTTGCCTGTGAAAGTCGAAGCCGTTGAGGATGTTGATGTCTGTGAGAATGATAGCCGTGAGGACTTGCATGTCTGAAGGGTGGACCCTGGTGAGCGTCACCATATCCATGAGAAGGCCAAAGGTATGCATCGCTGTGCATGAAAGTCGAAGCCGCTGAGGATGTCGATGTCTGTGAGAATGATAGCCGTGAGGACTTGCATGTCAGAAGGGTGGACCTTGGTGGGCGTCATCATATCCATGAGAAGGCCAAAGGTATACATATCCGTGCTTGAAAGTCGAAGCCGTTGAGGATATCGATGTCTGTGAGAATGATAGCCGCGAGGACTTGCATGTCTGAAGGGTGGACCCTGGTGAGCATCATCATATCCATGAGAAGGCCAAGGATGTACATCTGTGTGTGTGAAAGTCGAAGCCGTTGAGGATGTCGATGTCTGTGAGAATGATAGCCGTGAGGACTTGCATGTCTGAAGGTAGGGTGGACCCTGGTGAGCGTCATCATATCCATGAGGAGGCCAAAGATGTACATCTCTGTGCTTGAAAGTCGAAGCCGTTGAGGATGTCGATGTCTGTGAGAGTGATAGCCTTGAGCACTTGCGTGTCTGAAGGGTGGACCCTGGTGGGCGTCATCATATCCATGAGAAGGCCAAAGGTATACAGATTTGCCTGTGAAAGTCGAAGCCGTTGAGGATGTCGATGTCTGTGAGAAAGTGGATAAGGGTGGACCCTGGCGGGCGTCATCATGTCCATGAGAAGGCCAGGCGCATGCATCTCCGTCGGTGAAGGCTGAAGGCTGGGGATGTCGATGCCTGTGTGTGAGAATGATAACTGTGGGCCATTGCATGTCTGAGGCGCGGACCGTGGTGGGCGTCTTGCGTCATGTCCATGAAACAGCCAACCTTATAGACACATCCCCGCGCCTGAAGGTTGGGGCCCAGCTTCTGGCTCTGCGCATAGATATGCCCAAGCGTGGCTTTCTCATGGGCCTCGTCCATGACGCTCGCCAGTGTCAGCCTTTTGCCATCCCATGGGTATGCTATGCTTTACGATTCTCCTGGACATGATCACACTCAAAAGGGCCCAACCTCTGTGCCTACATATGTCCAAGCGTGGCCTTCTCATGGACTCCATGACGCTCAGCGGGCCAGCCTTGGCGCCCATTGGCTTGCCCCTAGCAAGCAAGTTGGCCAAGGCAGTAGCCATAGCGGTAACCTCCTCCAGCCTTGGCGAGCAGACTTGGCGACTTTTTTCGTTTGTCTTTCTGTCTCTTAGTAGTCAACCTGTCTAGTTGTTAACCTATGCCCAGCGCAGCGGGCCCTTGATGGGCCCGCTTTCTGGGCATGTATCTATACAGCATAGACCTCCAATCGCTACAGAGAGACGCTGTTCTTCTTGCTAGTACTTCTTAGTTGTAGCACTGTACCCAGTATGCCTTAATTGTTGCTCAGGTGCCACTCGGTGATGGCTAACCCCTCCGCAGAAGTAGCCTCCTCCAGGCTCAGGCCGTATGGCTTCGCGACATATGAATTTTGATGAGGTGCACCGAGGACGCTTCGAAGTCAGTGCTTCTACTTCGAAAAACTGAAATAAGCAAGCTGCTACTTTGAATAACCGAGGTACTGAAAGGGGAACAGCGTAGCAACCCTCTAACTTCAGGTAGCTACTCGCTTATTTCCAGTTTTCGATTAGTAGAGTGCAAACTGTGTAGGGGACTGGGCTGTGAGGGGACTAACCTATGATGAGGGAACAATATGAACACCTAGAGATGCCTTCCCTAGAGGTTTTTTTTTAGTGCACAGTTTTGCTTTCTCGAACCCCACCCCCAGAGAATCCCGAAGCACGACGGCAAGGCACTAAAAACTAAGCTACTTCCTTAGGGCGTGAAGCTATGTCATTTTTTTGAAAATCTGGAGTGCCTGGTCAATTTTTTTATTGCCCTTCTTCACGCTCAGGCCGTATGGCTTCGCGACCTATGAATTTCACCAGACCGCTAGGCGCTCACCAGACCAGGTGCTGCATATCTTCAAAAACAAGTTAATTCAAATTTCGAAATCATGTCCGTCGCGAAAAAGCCTCAAGAGGCTTCTGCGGAGGTATGAAAAAATAAAGAGGTCGCAAAAAAAAATGTTAATTCATTCATTAATAAGGGGAGGACCTCCTAAGAGCTAATGTTACTTACCAAGGCATCCTGATAGCATACATTACGGCTCCCCTCTAGCCTGCTGTTGGTCGGCTCTTGCCTCAGCAATTCAAGCTTGAGCTTAACCGCTGCGCGCCTCTTCACAATGTTAAAGGGTGCTAAGCGACTACATCCTCCTGCAACGCAAAAACCCCCCCTGTCTCTACTTTACCGCTAGCAAGAGAACCCACGGCCCACTGGGGGTCCCTCATGGTGTTTTTTTCGATAAGGCTACAGCGCTCTCCCCCGTCCACCGGTGTGGCCGTTAATGTTTTCGCGCCAGCTCTAAAAAGCTTACAACCGTACACAGACGGCCACTGATCGACTCTGATCAGAAGCGCAAAGCCCGTTTTCCCTTCCATGATAGGCCTACAATTCCTGGCGACGCAATTTCTGACTTTGAGTCATCGCAGACGCGGAAGAGACCGCTCGCACAGCTTCCGCACGGAGAGGGAGGCTTCACCCGCTTCACATTTGGACTAGAAAGATTGGGCCAAGAGTTTTCGCAAGGTGTGGCGGAATGAGTTCCGAGTCTCGGTATGGGCGCGCTTGGACTTCTTTCCGCCCACCTCTTAGCAAAACGCAGCTGGCGGAGGGTGGGGAGGGTATCGCATGCATACAGCAATGCCCTGCGCATGGCCATGAGGGCAGTTAGTTGGTGTCCTCCTATATTCGCAAAAACTGCCGACGCCGACGCACTGCGGCGCCTACCTATGAAAAAAGCGCGAGAGGTGTCCGCTATTCTATCCTATGGAGAAAAACCAGCGGAGGCCTTCAAAAGTCCGGAGGCGTTTCAACCCTACCCGGCAACAAGAAAACCCCAAAGACGGCGCCCGCACACTGTCGCCGCTCGAAAAATTCCCTCTCCCATTTGCCGGCGCAGCCTTCCAGGCGTCGTGGGGATCCCCGCGCCCCTCTACAGCCCCCCGCACGCGTTCGCCCTCTGCCGCCCTGGGCCCTGGAGGGTGGGGCGCAGGTAAAAAGGGGACGCGAAGAAAAAGACACACGAACCGACAAACGACAACCCAGGGCCGCTGCTACGAGGGGCTTTTGGCCCCGCAGCGGTGTGGAGGCAATTTCGGCCGTTTTCGCGCAGTGCTGAGCCGACCTGGCGCGGGCATGCTTTTCCGAAAAATAGACGTAATACAGCACTAGACACCGAGGGGGAGCCCCAAGACTACTAGTAGCGAGGGCAGTGAGAGGCGGCAATGCTGGAGGATGTATTGTTTGCCGGCCCTGCTTAAAGCTCACGTCTTCTTGCCCCCATAGTCCGCCAGCATCAATAATTAGCCGTAAGCCTCATACCTTACACCCCCGCAAACTGTGCGAGTGGTCTGGCGTGAAGATTGTCCTCTAGTCGCCTGTGATAGTGGAGGTCTTCTCCTTACAAAAATGCAACCCATAGTAGACAACGAACACAAGATCACACTTATACATCTATTGAAAAGAGAGCTCTCCATGCTTAGGTTCGCAATCGCTGCCAACTTTTCAGGATCGCCTTCCTTCGCGCGTGCGCATGTGGCAACGCCCTCGGCGTTCAGGACTCTTTTCTCCAGCAGCAACAGCTTTTCGCGGTAATCTCGAGCCTCCTGATCACTACAACCTTAGAGCAAGCGCGTGCGTCCTTGTATGCGTGTAAAAAGGCTAAGCCACCCGGAGAACCCCGGCACGCATCAGCCTCTTCCATAGGCTCCGCGGCTTTTGTGCCCTACCTTTGGGCACAGAGGGGCCGCAAAAAGGCCAAGCAGCTCCCTACGCGCGTCGCCGCAGCCCCTGTTTCCCTTGTCGGGTCGCGGGTGCCCTGGCGCCCCGAGTGTCCCCGGAAGCCCTGGGGCCGCAGCTCTAGCAAGCAAGCCCTCGGAGGGGCACGAGAACCCACAACACACCCCGCCCCCGGAGAGCTGCGCCCGCGACGCTGTCGCCGGCCCTGGCCCTTCAAAGACATGCCGGCGCCCGCAGCACCTCCCGCCCCGGCACTCCTGCGCCCCTGGTTTGCAGCCCGGCGACCAAGGTCCCCCCCGGTCGCGATTAATCGCACCCGCAGGCCCGGGGCCGCCAGCCAAAGGCCTGCGCGGTTGGGCCTTGCCCTCGCCGGCTCTCCCCCGTGCCGTTTTCTTTGGCGCCAGTGCTGTGTGCCGTCTGGCCCCCCCGCCCGCGCGTGTCGGTGTGCCTCTGTGTTCGTTGCATTCTTCCAGTCTCTGGGAGGCGGTGGCCCAGGTTTTGGTCTCTCGTGGTTGGCCTTGAGGCTGAGGCGCGGCCGTGTCACGCTGCAGCCCCGTGGCCTAGTTTACATCCCAGAACAGAAGCCATTTAGCATCTATATGCCTTCACTGAGTCAGAGCCCCAGGCAGTGCATGGCACTAACTCGCCGGCCAAGGATTCCACATCGTGGAAAACAATAAACATTCTGCGGATGGACAGGGCCCCCCTGGCAGTGGTGTCTTAGGTCTTTGCGATTCCTCAGAACGTGACGAGGCCCGCATCTCGATACCCCATCACCATCATGCCCACTCTATCAACCAGCCAAGACGCCCCTGGTGATTATTCAGTGCGCCACTTATTCACTCACCCATCCGGCAGGGTTCATAAAGCTTCAGCATGCCCTGCGCAGCAAAGTGCCGGGTGCGCGCCTCATCGAAAGTCTGTCCCACGCCAGCAATTTCTGCTTGCTGCTTCTCCCAACTGCCTTAGAGAAAAAGACTGGTAGCACCAGTAAGCGGACCTGTCTAAAAAACAAGCTGAGAGGAGTAAAGCGAGAGAAGTAGGAAGCGCTCTCTTTTGGTATCGGTGTAAGGAGCAACGGAACCTGCCTGATGCTATAGGGAACCCCGGCGCCAAAGAAACGCCACCGGCGCGCAGGAAACGCCGGGGGCGAGGAAGCCCCGGAGTCAAAGGAACACCGGAGGCGAGGATGCGCCGGACACGGGGGAATCCCAGGGGCAACGAAACACCGAAGGCGAGGAAGCGCCGGAGACGGGGAAATCCCAGGGGCAAGGAAACACGGGTGGCAAGGGAAAAGATTCAAAGCGTGCTAGGCTGGGCCGGGTTAGCTTCGGGACCCTCCGCAGCCAGCCCCCCCAAGATATGCCCCGAAGAGAGTCGCGCAGCCAAGTCGCGCCTTCGGCCATAATCTCTACTGCCATCTGCCACCCCCTTTGGAAAAGGGTGACGGACTCGCGCAAGATGCTGGACGCGAATGGGCTTGAGTTCCCAAGAGATACAAGCGACGAGAAAAAAGAGCGAGAAGCCCCCGCCCCTCTACCTACCTAAAAAACAGAGAAGAGGACGAGACCCTTCCTTAGCAAGTCCACCGTGGTCGCCGTAGTTATCTTATCCCTCGAGAAAGTTTCTCAAAAACAGTAGAGAGCGAGGGCCACTCTCCTGCGCCCAAAAACAGCCGCCCTCTGTCTTTCAGAAAAAGAACAAAAAGAGCAGCGCTAGACGCAGGGTCTTGGTGTTTCTGTTTCCCGTTTGTTATGCTCTCCGCCCTCAGGACAATCAAGACAAAAAGCAACAGAAGCACCAAAGGCCTACCTTTAAACAGAAGCACCTGAGAAAACGGCAAGCGCCTTCTTCTTGATGATGATAGACGCAGCACGACCAACAGACCATCAAGTATGCAGTGTGGCGCGATCCCCTCACCGTAGAACCACCCCAAATTGAACAAGTACTCGATGCACCGAAATGCGCCGTAGGGCCTACTAATACCCATGGACTGTAGTGGTAGCAACACTTAACGAACAATGAAATCAGCGTCAGCGAAATATCCGCTATGTGTAGAAGATCCCGTAGGTGTGTACAGTCTCAAAGTGGTAGTAGGAACCCAAAGCGCCCTAACCTGAAAAAAGAAACGGGTGAAAGAATCAACTACAACCACAAAAGAAAATGCCAACTATCTACTACGCACTAGCTTCTGCTACCTAGGCATAAAGCCTAGCGTCTCCTCAGTGGCCTAAAGCAGGCGCCATAACTCTTCCCATCCTCCAGGAAATGGTCGAGAGCGTGTTCCCAATCGCCTGGCCTGCACTCCGCCGCGGCGTGTGTACTTTAGCGCATTCACCCATCCGCCAGGCATTTTGGGGCCTGGGTCTACTACTTTCGCCTCCCTACCCCGCGAGAATCCTAGAGCACGACGGCCAGGCAGTAACACCAAGCAAACGACTAAGCACGGCAGCAATCTCTGTCACACGACTATCAAACGACTAGGGAAACGACTAGGCAGAAGACTAAGCAAAAGACTAACTAAGGAGAGGACTAGGCAAACGCCTGAGCTATGGAGCGCGCATCCCAAGGACACCACCACAGATACATAGCATAAACAGATAGTGGCGCGACTAGGTGTATTGTAAAGTAGTGCTGGAGCCAACCTCAAAAAAGAAGAAAGTCAATAATTAAAGGTGCAACATTAATAACCTATATTATAGGTTAAAAAGTAAACTAATGGCGCCGATGTTAATCTAATCAGATCCAGCTATTATAGGCGCCGCATGTCGTCCGCCTGCCCTGGGGGTCTTCTCATCTAAGGCGGCCGAGGCCTGTGCATACCTCAGAGAAGTGCTCGGTTTGTTGTATATCTATAAGACCCTTCTCAACTACCTTAGAAACCCAAAGAAACTAGAAAGCGAGTGAAATGGGAAGGGCCTCTCTTTCTGAGAAGACGATCGGCAGCACTGCAATGTACCTATTGACGACTCTGGCAACCTGCTCAAGAGCTGCAGCACGCAATGCGACAAAATCAAGCTGCTTGCGGTATTCTCTTCACCATCGATGCGTCTCCAGGAGGAGGGGTGCTAAAAGTCAGTCGCTATTATATGTTCCAGGGCTCGGGGCTGAAGGCCACCCCGATCTAACTTTTTGAGCGGGGGGCCTCCAGCCCCGGACCCTTTCCCCCGAGGGACTGCCGGGCAGGAAGGTCCCCGAGCGCTCTGACCCCTTCCCGCTTCTTGCCTGGACCCTACAGAGACACCATCCCGGAGGCCGTTGAAGCACCGAAGGCCGGGGGCGGAAACCATCCGAAGGTGGCAAAGGTGGAAAGGCTGGACCCCCTTGCCGCGCTGCATGTAGCCTACCGACCGGGCGAAGGTGGCAAGGCCGGACCGCCTTGCCGTGTTGCATGTACCCGACAGACCTAGGGAAGGCGGCAAGGCTGGGCCCCCTTGCCGTGTTGCGTGTCACCTACAGACCTGGCAAAGGTGGCAAGGCGGGACCCCCTTGCCGTGTTGCATGTACCCTACCGGCCTCCCGCGTGCGGGCTCCTCACTGCGGGAGCTTTTTGGGAGCTGGAAGGCCTCCGAGGACCGGAGTGGCAAGGCTTGACCCCTTTGGGAGGTGGCCGCCGCGAGGCCCGGCCTGTTTCCTCCGCAGGCCGTCCCCCTGGCAAGGGCCAAGAGTCGGGACGCCTGTTGGGTACACGCGGAGAGCCGCTAGGGGACTCCGGCCCCGCCTTTTGGGGTCTTCGCCCCCGGCAGTCCTTACATGTCACCACCGCGGAAAAAAGGGCGCGCGGACGCCACCGCCGCTCCATCCACAGGGGGGCCCCCTCCCTGGTACATATATAACTACCAAACGCTGACGCCCCCCAAAGGAATGCAAGGGATAACTATGCGAAAGTAGGCGTTACTACTACTTGTAGAACTACAACAACCAGAGAGCCATAACCCGTATTTTCGGCAAGTCTTATTAGAATGCGCGCGAATCGGAATCCATCTCGGGCGCCCCATCTCGGCCTTCGGAGACGAGATTGAAAAAAAAACTGAGGAGCCACAGCGGCTCCCTTGTGACATTAGTTCCCCTCGCAAAGTGGTGAGTGTCCTTTTTTTCCTGGACATCTGACTATGGAGCGACGAACGAGAACACCTCCTAAGAGATTTCGATTTAAATTCAAATTATCAAGGGAACGCCGTGGGGATGGTCACAGCGGACTAAATGTTGTACTCTACTTGTACTAACGAAATACTAGCACTTCTCAGATAATTATAAGCAATAGTAGTTGCTGTTGTACTCTTCTTCTAGTACTTCGTCACACCGTGCCACACACTAGCAAAAAGCGTAGGTTCTTTGTTTCCGATGGCAACATTAATGAATCAGACACTTTCCCCACAGGCATCAGCTACAGCTAAAAAACTCGCTGCTCAGTCACGTACATCAACCTCAGTCACGTACGATATGCTTAGCTGCTTCTCGGTCACACGACCACGAGCAAGCACATATATATTTGTCGGCAGGGTGCTTCTATCAATAAAGTGTGGAGAGAGTTGCAAACGCGCGGCTCTACTAAGTAACCAATCACTAAGTAGAGATATTGAAGAATATTCTTCATTTGCATCATTGATCTACCACGCCAGCCGCTAGCGTTTCTCCTCTTCCCTGGTGATGAGGGTGAGGGGGATGGTGGTGATTGTGCCTACCCTAGAGGTGGTTGTAGGACTAGGTTGCTTTGTCCTCCTTTGTGCCTTTTTCGGTTGTATCTCCCCTCTTTACCTGACTTGAATTTCCTTCGGATAGAATAAGGTAGGGCGCCTCTGCTTCGCCGCCACTCAAGGTGACTGCTCCGCTTCGGCGTATAGTCCCAAGGAGGCCTTCTTATGGTTCGTGGCTACCGCCCGAGTGGGACGTTGAAAACACAATAAAAGAAGCCGCCTCTTTACATACAACATTGGTCCCTCGTCCTTAAGGTTAGGCGGTCTGCCGGCAAGAGAGTCGCCAAACCGAGTGCCGCGATTAAGTACCGAGTTCGCAGGATAATTCGACGCACAAAGACCAAAATTAGCAGCACCTACTCAAACTGACACTACTTGGTGAGCGTGAGCATGAGCATTAGACCCTAGTAAAAAAACTATGGTAGTGAGTGTCCGGAGTGCCTTAAATTGAGGGTGATGTCGCGAACTGCTTCCATCGAATTCCATTCCACACTACTTTCGGAGATATTAGAGAATATTCGACCATGGGTTCCTCTCATGCACGTGGCTTTGAAAACTAGACCGCAAGTTCACGCCATGTGCGTACGCCATGGGCTCCCCCCATGTGCGTGGCTTTTCTTCTTGGGTATCTATGTGCGTGGCTTCTCTTCATTTGAGTCCCAAAAGCCATGTGCGTGGTGACTTTAAGCTCAGCCCTGCGCATGGAGCACCGAATCGGCAGAAGGGATACAGCCCAAAGAAAGAAGGCCGCGAAAGACGCATGTGTGAGTTTAGGTCTTTTCGGTCTTTTTTTGGTTGCATTTAATTACCGGACGAGAAGCCGCGATAAGCGTTGAGGCCAGGCCCTAATCATTGTCGCCATTGCGTCGCAAGTAGTCATCCTAAACTACCGGCAAGACGAAAGAGATTCAGCGACGAACTACAGCCGAAGCTACGCACTAAGCTGTCACGCCATGCAATGTCATGGAACCTCTTTTATACCCCTGCGCGTCTATGTAGAAGTAGCGTTACACTACGCAGGAAAGAGCATAAGTGCTCAGGCAGTAACCTACTTCGCAGTTAAAGCATTTTATTTCTCTTGCTTCTGCATCTACAGCTTGGAGCGGCTTCGACAAAAAGAGAGCGAGAAAAGGAAAAAACCAATTATCATTATTACTGGTATGCTCGCGCGTGACCCTATCGCCCCGCGCGTGTGTCGCGCGCGCGGCGCCCTTACCATCTGTCACTAAGGACGTTGGTACAAGGGCGCTAATTACCTAAATTTAGGATAGAAGATTGCCGTCGACAGAGGAGCTCCATTCCGTTTATTTTTCTTCGACAATATTGGAAGCAGACGCAACATTAAATCAGAGAAGCTAATTCATCAGAATCTTAGACAGAAAATCTTAGACAGAATTTCTCCTTTTTCTGGTTCTAATTTTATTATTCAAGGTGATCAAATCTCAACCCTATTTTCTTAACGCTGTAGAACAGTGTCTTCATGCAGGAAGTGAGCTGTTCGCTAGGAGCGTCCATTAGGCCCCCGCCAGCAGCCCCTTGGCATATCATCGGAAGCGCACCTTTCAGGTATCGTAGCATGTCGTCTTGGTCCAATTTCAGCGTGCGCCAGGTTACGAAGATCAGCCCTGCCAGCCCTGGGCGCGTTTCTTCATGAGCGAGTAGAATTAGAAACTAGGATAGGATAGGAGCTGGCTCGCCTACTAGATTTCCTAGCAGACATAGATAGCTAGATAGATAGATAGATAGATAGATGTACCCACTCACGGGGTGTAAGATCTTTTAATTAGAGGTTGCTAAGTTAGGCTGCTGATCATTTGTAGAACTATGAACTTCTTGTAGACTACTACATACGAAGGAACAAATATTAGTAGATGGGGTTGTGTAGTAATATGAAAGGATCCTACATAGTACCACGAAGGAAGGCTAAGGTTTACTACCAGGAAAGAGGTAACCGGTCGCTTCCATTCTTTACATAGAAATAACAGACTTATCAAGACGAGAGCGGGTATCTTCGGCTTATCCACGCTTCAAGAGATTATCTACTTATGAAGACTATTAGACTTATCAAGAGCGCGGGTATCTTCGACCTATCAACACGTAGTGGCAACTATAGCGCTCCTATTCATACAGACATACTACTCTTAGTATTCCTACTATTAGATGTTCCACCGCGTTCACGTCTGCGTGACGAGTCACATCCCTGAGGTGGTCAAAACTCCAAATGCAAAGAGGAGCAAAAATTACTGCCCCCCCAGGAACGAAGCACTGGAAGGATAGTACTACAAGTTTCAACTCAGTACGTCACTTACCAGTTGATCAAGCTTGCCTCGATCCTAGAAATTTCAAGCATACTATTCAAAAGTACTTTTTTCAAAAGTAAGGAAGTACTCCTTTCAAAAGCAAGACATTACTCGCTTCAAAAGCAAGAAAGTACTCATTTCAAAAGTAAGCACTTTCAAAGTAAGAATAAGAACGTACTCATTTCAAAAGTAAGTACTTTCAAACGTAAGTACTTCATATTTCAAAAGTTTACCTTTCAATAATAGACGTAGTTTCACTCCTACTTTATGGTAGTTAAGCCTTTCAACATTCGGACCATAAATATTTCTAAATAGAAGTGGTAGTTTCATTCCTACTAACTTAGTGGCACTTAGTTTCATTCCACCTTGTAAAAACTTCATTCCTACTTAGTCGCGGCACTTAGCTTCATTCCACCTTTTAACTTCATCCCTGCTTACAGCGGTTGAATAGTTGACTGGCGTGCCCACTCATGGGGGATAGCAGTAGTAGTAGCAGCAGTAGTAGTAGTAGTGTGCCCAATTATGGGGCAGAAAAGAAGTGCGTTAGCAAGTTGTCCGCTTTTAAGTCCTCTATTTTTGGTACTTTTTAATGCCTTAATTCTCGTGGTATTCCCAACCCCAAGGCGGTGAACAGGTGTTGGCAGTTTCGCGATGCCAATGCCAGCTGATGTAGGACGCGGAGGCCACGAAACAGATCCACCACTAGTCTCTCTCCTTAGAGCTACCGCCCATAATTCGCATCTTTCCTTATACTGTCAAATAACAGTCGTGATTTGAATTGAGACCAAGCACTTAAAAGTACTTTCAAAGTAGACAACTTTGAGAGTCATGGCATCCTTTGAGTGCTGGAGCCTATAAGAAACCATGACCCTTGACTCTTCTTCTTCTATATATTCTTGGTAATACTATAGAAGAAGAAGAGTCAAGGGTCATGGTTTCTTATACAAGATACTTTACAGGAGCGGTAGCCTTAATGCCCGCGCCCTTCTTTCAAATTTTTGTTCCTATTTTCTAATGAATGGTGCCACTCTCATGAGAAGAAAACGTCTTCTGTCGATATATTTATGGGAATGTCGTTTTTTTGACTTGGACTGTCGTTCCCCTGACTGATTGAGACAGCTTGACTGGTTCCTTGATTGACTGACTGACAGATGTACCCATGCGCGGGGTGTAGCATCTCTAATTAGATGCCACCGACTGAGTCCACATTATTCGCATATCATAGTTGTTCCCCTATTGGAATGCTATATGAGAATAGCAAGCGAACAAAAAATTTACCGCATGCTTGAAGAGGGGCAAAAAGCTCTACAATTCTGGGAATAACGACAGAAGTTGTTCCCCTTACTTTTGTGGCCCTCCCACTTACTTAGGTGGGACGACATGTTCTCCATCTTACTTAGGTGGCCCTCCTACTTACTTAGGTGGAACGGCATTCCCATATGTTTGTCTTTGCTCTCAAAGAGTGGCACCATAGCGCTAGGACTGGGTAGGCTTTGTTCCACCATGCTTCATGAAAGGGAGACTTTTTCCAAGAACCAACAGCCACTGAGGATAACATTAATAAAGACCCCTGCACAGCAGATTAGTAGTAGGTAGCCGCGCGTAAACTGCTGGAAATGAGAGCTTAGTAGTACACCCAATCCAGAAGTACACATAGTGAGAGTAGCAGTAGAGGCAGTGGTAGATTCAGATTCAGGGGTACAACAAAAAAGAACGTCAAAAAAAATCCTATTCATCTTAATCTTCCTGGGCTGGTGCATCTTCGCTCCATACGCAAAGCTCGTTGAGCATTTCCTGAGCCTCGGTCCGTAGTTCCTTCTCCCGCCGAACGAGTCCCAATCGATCCTGTGGCACATCACCGGCGCCTTGCCTACTGTTAGTTGTAGTCGTGTGCCGAGTCGTGAGGTATAGAAGTTATCCAGATTTATAAGCTCTAGTTATTTCTACAGTAACGAACCCTTGCCCACTGATCCAGGATCGTCCTCAGTGGCAAACTCTTGCCTAGTAAGTTTCGAACAGAACAACGGGCATGGGATCTTGTCACAGTAGCGAACTCTTGTTTAGGATGGTAGCGCTAGTTTAAGTTTTTCACTAACTATCATCATCAGCGCGTCGCAAGTAGTCCTCCTAAGCTTCTTACTCGCAAGACGAAGCTGGTTGAGTGACAGACCTGCCGCACGCCTGATATGTATAGTTTGAATATTTGATCAAGTTTTTAGTGGGATGCCCCCTTGCGTCCACACGACACTTAGTTCCCCATTTTCTTCGCCCACTTTATCAAGCCAATCACTTATGATGTTGAGACGCGCTTCTTAGTTGTGAGGCTTCTTAATCTCTTTTCCCTTTGGGAAAGAAACTCTAGTGAGTTCAAGTAGAAAAAACGAAAAGGAAAAGACGAAAAGGAGGATGGATTATTGATAAGCTGGAAAACTAGCCTCAATAGTACTTCCGGCAGAGCCCTATAGCTAGACAAAAGAAACGAGTGAAAGAATCAACTAAAGAGAGGCTCGCTGCCTAATAACATATTATTCTTTTCTTGTGGTGGAGCAACTAACTAGAAAAAGCAAAAACCGGAAAAAGGAAAGGTTTATCTATCAAGTATATTCTTATCTACTACAACTAAAAAGACAGCAATGAAAAACTGTTGGCCAAGGTCATAGTCGTGAAATGTCACAAAGATCAGACGCATGAAGATCAACGAAATGACCAAGATCGCCAGGCAAAAGGTTACCGGAGCACCATCCAAACGCCCGACGGGTTTACCGTCGCGCGGGCGTCTCTGGCTTCTCCTCTCTCTCTCGTATGTGGCTCAAGCCTCCCAACACAGTCAAGGACAAAGCAACACCGGAAAGATCTCCAAGATAACTTACAGACCTAAACGCATAGGGTTCCAAAATCAATGATCAACAGGCAAAGGACCTTCAACGGATTCAGACAGTAGAAATAGCGAATGTCCATAGCTGTAATCAGGTTCGTAACGTCTTGTCAGTTCTGATCAATGATGGGTATCGATGTAGGGCGATCGTGTGAATCAATGGCGATAGCATAGGTGTTCCCATATGAAGCATATGAAAGCTTCCCCACGCATCACGGTACCCCACTGAAGAAGCTGGGACTTCCTCCTTGCAGCCCCAATGAATATCCACAGGGATCAAAGCAGCCGGAGACCATTAGTCTCAGGCTGTGAGTGCAATAGTGCAATCTGTATCAAACTCAAGCGCTTCTCACCGAGAAACTAGGCGCGACTTAGCAGTCTGTGTTCGAATGGTCCAACAAAAACAAAATAATTAGCTTAAAATAAATTATCTTAATAAATCTGATAGGATAGCTAGCCTCCTCATAATTTTGGGCATTTGTTGAGCACGAGCAAACACCTGTCGCGGATCTAGCGCGTTCCCGAAGCCGTTACGCAGTTGGGCCCAGAGTTTCGAAACCTCCTGCGCCAGTGGGAAGCGACGCTTTTCTCCCCTCTAAACACAGACCATCGAGCAGGTCCTCCCGCACGAATGGGATTACAACAAGCATACCTTTTCTAAGGTAAAAGACAAAAGTCAAGCCACGGAGTGAGTGTTCAAAACACATATCTGCGCTGATACACCTGTACAGGAGACCTTGCACAGAGTAAAATTTATTCGAAAAACTGAAATAAGCAAGTAACTGAGCAGAATAACCGAGATACTGACGAGAATGAAGAGTAGCCTTGCTGTTCAGCTACCTCCCTTATTTCAGTCAGTAACTCGGATATTTTCAGTCTTCGAGTACCCTATATTATTGAGTATGTAGTTCATCAAGAGAAGAAGCCTCGATGGCCTCCCTTTATAAAGATGGGGGAGAAAAGCGTTAAGCAACCATACCAGTTCGGCCTTCTCCTTTTCAATCGAGGCCTTCAGTTCGGGAGGCCTTTCGGATTGAGACACATCGGTGGCTAAGCAGTCCTCGGAGTATGAGAGAGGAAAATGTATTATGTGCCTACTTGATAACGACGAAAATGTATCATCTACTTACGGTTGTCGTCGTTCTGTACCTACTGGATCTAGAACTTGATATAAGCAAAAGCAGGCACTGGACCTTAGACTACTTCTGGAACGACTTGACAAATAAAGAGGCACGTGAGAAGATTAGTAGTAGCGAGTACGCTAGTGAAGTACTTCACGGGTGATGATCTCGATCTCGTAGGCCTTAGAATTAAAAGCAGGTACTGGACCTTAGACTACTTCTAGAATTACTCTTCTACAACTACTCTCCTTTTTCTACTCTTCTACAAAAGACTACTCTTCTACAAAAAACTTGAAACATGATAGTAGGATCATTTGTACTTCTCGAACTTGATGAAACAACATTCAAACTGTACATCATCCTAGATGTGGAGCAAAGCTCTGTGCCCGATAGTGGAGGCGTCCGAGCATCTCGACCTTGATCAATACTTACTTACTTGATTTCGTACTTCTAAACAGCCAAGATATTAGAACTCGAGCAGCAAACTAACTGAAACTCGCGTTAATAGGTTTGATTTCTAAATAATATTAGAGATCAAATGCCGCAGACTAACACCAGCAGACTAACTAATAGTTAATTTGAAATAAAACTTCTAAATACTAACAGGTAAGGTTAATTAAACTAAACTGACGCAAGGTTCTTGAGTGATGTGCAGCCATAATAAAAGCCCCAGCTTCGAGCATGGTTCGCTGCTATCGACCACGAGAAGATGCTTGGCTTCCCTCATCTCGTAATAGAAGTCTCGCTGATGCGCGAAGTACATGAAAGTCTAGGAGAGGGTACTAGGTCGTGACTGAGGCTAAGATAGAAGTCTATGAGGCCAGTCAGTGGCTCGCGAGCAGGAGGAGGTCTATGAATTCATTTACTCATTTACCTAGCGCGACCTTTTAGGTGACGCGAGGACAGACGCGTTAGGAAGTATCTATCTGGTATGGAGATCAAGGGGGAAAAGAAGAAGTCTAAGGTTTATTACGAGGAAAAATCTTCTGCTAGATCTATAAATCTGTAAAATAAAAAAAAGTGGCTAAAGGATCTACGAGGCCAGTCAGAGCAGTACTTTTAATGATTTTGACCGAGGAAGAGGACCAAAGACTTACAAAAAGGATCTCGCAGAGTCTACAACTCAACCTTTTTGAAATGCTGCAACAGGGTTTAACAAGTGGATTACACTCTAAGACTAGTCGTACTTAAGAAGCGGATCACACTAGTACTTAAGAAGTGGATTACACTCTAAGCAGCTCTTAAAAAGCCTGCCAGTGAAAGTCATGTAGGATAGGATACGACTTGATTCGCCGTCCACAGTTTGACCTGTGTAGCCACAGAGGGAATATGTGCAGCCACAGAGGGACTACCAAGTCTTATTCAAAATGGCCAGCTACTAGGAGTAGTCGCGTCCCGAGCCTAGAGGTGTAAAAGAAGTCGATTTAATTATGCCTCTTGTTTCTTCCCCTTGCACTTGAGGACATGCGATCTGTAGAAGTCAGAGCTTTTTGACGCTGCATGAGCTAGTAGGAGTAGTAGTAGCATTAGCAGCGTGCCGGTTCTACGTGTCACGCCGAGAGTGAGTGAGTGACTCAGTGGGCGAGTGGGTGAACGAATGCACACACTCATGCCAGTGCACTAAAACTCTACTTCGTTTTGCTTCTACTTCGTTTGCTTTCTACTGCGTTTTACTTCGTACTGATTTAAGGAGATACGGACACGGATTCTACTTCGTTTTGACGCATCTACTTAGTTTTGCTCTAGGACAGACGATAAAGCACAAAGGAGAGAGAATGGCAATACTCAAATTTTAAGCTGGAAAAGCCATTCACTCATTCATTCGGAAGCGAGATAATACCACAGAAGAGAGAGTTTCCTGGAACGGAATGCATTTATTTGTGGCACTCTCTCTCTTCTGTGGTTGGACATACTGCAGTCAAAGTAATGAAAATTTGGATAGTAGAAGTATGTGCTAAGAAGTTAGGAGTCACTTGTACTGAGTGGTATTCTAACGATTAGGAACGATAGGGATGAAGTAGGTCGTATTCTAGATAGTATAACTAAGATAGTACTAGGATACTAACATTAGAGCGCTCGGAGTAAAAGTTCTGTCTTCTGCCACAAATAAATGCTTTCCTGAAACGGAATACCATAAGATGGTGGCTCATATGTGGTCTGCTCAGAAGCAAGTGTGAACGCTCGTCCTGTGCTCCTCCCTCTCCTGGTGCTCCTGCCTCGTCGTCCACGTTCTTTAAATTAGAAGAAACAAAATTATATTTATAATTAGTATTAGAGAAGAATATAAAGAGAAACTATAGATTTAGATTTACTCGATAGACTGAAATAAGAGAGTAAGTAATCTAGATAAGTAGAAGGGCTCCCGCATCAGCCCTGCATGTAACGCGTTTCTTCAAATTAGAAACTATGACGCCACTTCTCAAGAAGCATACGAAGCGGCTTTAACATTGATGTGAACTAATTTGCTAGTATGTTGACGCAGTGAAGAGAGGCTGAAAGGGGAAGATGGATGAAGAGAGAGGGCGGGCACGGATGTAGGTGAGGAATGCACGTGCCTAGTAGTAGTGGAAGTAGGAGAAATAGTAGTAATAGACCCGCCACTTGGGGGGTGAGTTTTGTCTTACAACTTGACTTGCGAGAGTTATGTCTCACAACTACTGTGGGGCTACCATCGTCAGTGCGTCTAAGGTAGTCGCTGTCGCTCTTCACTATCGCCAAGACGAAAGAATTCCTGAAGCAGCCCAGAGGTACCTCTAGTAGAATTTATCTAAGTCGACCGAAGACGACCACGACGATTATGATCAGTATCTTCCACGCCCGTGCTTAATTATGGCATTTCTGGCCAGCGCGCTGCCGATTAGACGGGTCTCGGTCGTGTGCTAGCATCTCCTGACGGTCTGAGATCCTTCTTGCACCTGAGATCAGTTCTTCTATCACAAACTAACTAAAAGCTTTAGTACCTCAGGAACAAAAAGTCACTGTCACATGATACTCATCTGTCTAAACTTCAGAAAGGAAGCCTGTGGTAATAAAGCACTAGTGGCTGGACCCACAGGGTCGCACAGTCTCACAGCCTCTAAAGCACTAGTGGCTGGACCCACAGGGTCGCACAGTCTCCGAGCCTCTATGTCCTTGTGATACTTGCTGTAGGGCCCTACCTAAGAAAAAAGGAACACGAAAAGGATGCTACTTAAGAGGCTCTACAAGCGAGGAAGAGCTCCCGACCCATAGAGGAAGCCATAGAGGCAGGTCTGGAATTCTAAGCTAAAAAGTCACACGAGTTGTCACAGTATCTTCACATGAGTTGTTGTCACAGTATCACATCGCAGGGTACATACTCACAGCTACCATTCGCGCTTAACACAATTTGGGTAAGAGTCTTGCCATCCGGCTGCGACGGCATTACTTTGATTAGAGGTCCCCTTATCCTCTTTGACCAAAGGGGTTCCAGAACATTCTCGACTTTTCGATTGATTGATTGATTGATGTACCTAGTCATGAGGTATAGGTAATCACTTGGGAAACTTCCTAGTCCAGGATGCAACGTCCATAATCCTGGACTATGGAGCCCTTGGAGTAGTTTCCTATTGGGAAACTTCCTAATCAATATTGGGAAACTTCCTAGTCAATATTGGGAAGCGTCCTCGTCGAGAGTGGTCGTTGTCAAGAGAGGCAATGTGGAGGCGGTCCATTCTTAATTTATAGACCCCGTCTTCTTCAGTCCAGGGCTTACTGTCGCAGTATTGATCGCTGGGAAAATCCGGGCCACATTTGCCATTCTTCAGTTAGAGCCAGCTTGTGTCCATCCAGCTTGTGTCCATCCAGATCGGTGGAAGCTCTCTAAACTCTGTACCTCTCTGAAGTAAGACCCTTGTAAAAATGTGATTCTGCTGGTTTATAAAAGTCTTGTCCTCCGCTTTGAAGCCCCCTCATCTCTGTGCCCTCTTGTTGTACGGGACCGCTGGCGAAGAAATGGGTCTGAGAAAGATCTACACAGCCTCTAAATGTAGTTGTTGGCCGTAAGTCCGGACATCTTCCGCGCAGCAAACTGCGAGGCTTGGCGGGAGGAACAAAATATGAATGCGGTGTCTTCTCCCCTCTGGAGGCAGACCACCGAGGCCCCCCCTCCTTTTAAACTAGATAAGTCCACATCCAAGAAGGGACCCAAAAGGGTCCGCATCGATGATCTCCCTTGAAATTAATATCATTATTATTATTATTATGCTCGCGCACGACCCTATCGCATCACACGTTCCGCGCACGCAGCGCACCTACCATCTGATGGGGGAGAAAAAACATCATCCATAGAAGAGCTGCGCCGCGCCCTGAGTTGCTGGCTCCTCTCTTTTCGCCAGCCCACCAGGTGGACCATTCATGTTTAGCAGGGGGTCAAAGAAGAAGTCAACCGATCTAGTTCGCAGGAGTCGTTCTATCATGTAGTAGTAGTAGTAGTAGTAGTATTAGTAGTAGTAGTAGTAGTAGTAGTAGTAGTAGTAGTAGTAGTAGTAGTAGTAGTAGTAGTAGTAGTAGTAGTAGTAGTAGTAGTAGTAGTAGTAGTAGTAGTAGTAGTAGTAGTAGTAGTAGTAGTAGTAGTAGTAGTAGTGTACCCATTCGAGAGGTGTAATGTTTAATTAATTGCTGCACTACTTCCTCTAGTCCTTTTTTTTCCTACTTGAACTTGATGTGAGCTATGTAATCGATCAACTGAAATAACCGAGTATCTACTTAGAATAATAGAGATACCGAAAGAAGAGCAGCGTAGTGACTCTTTTACTTCAGTCACTAACTCGGTTACTTTACGACTTCGAATATCTACTGTCTCGAACTTGATATGAGCTGGGTAATACGGGCAAAGGTTTGGACACTTCTCACTCCATGACTACACGGGTTGATAGAGAGATCTACAAATACTACAACACCAACAAGTCGTTGCTGTGATTACATGATATACAAATAAGGATAGAAAAACTATACAAACAACACCGAGACTAGACAAAAAATAGAAAGATAGTCATGGTATGACGCGGCTCTTTCTTACCTATATTTAAGGTATAAATCTATCAGTTATGCTCTTAGATGCTATTCGGCTAAAGTCATTATAAGGCTTCAGTGAATATTGATATGCCCTCAGATAGCTCAAGTTGCAGATAGGCACACAAATATAGGCCAGCCCCAGATGTGCTCTTAGATGCATGCTGTTCTTTATTTTAGCGCTCATCCTGTACAGGTCAACACGTTCTTTCTTAACATCCCTTAGATACTTAAATCAAGTTCTTTCTTAACATGTAGTAGTCCAAGGATGCGGCGGCCTTGCAGAGCGACAAAGCCTTAGAGGTATGCATGCATATGAAAGCGCCCAAACAACACTATTGAATCATTCTTCAGAACCACCATGTGTCTTAGAGGACCAGAACGCTCCTGACTCCTGAATTCTTGAATTATGGCTACTTTTTTACCATCTCAATACATAGTAGCCAGCTGTCTCATTGAAAGAAGTCGAGTCAGGGGCTCACTCATTCACTTTCACTCATTTACCTAGCAGTAATCGTAGTGTGTCGGGTGACGTTGATGTTGCAAAGGGGAGGATGTGGGGGACTGCGTTTCAATCTTGGAGGTCTTTCTTGCGCGTTCAGTGCTCTTCATGTCGCTTTGGCATTGGGACCGAAGTAGAGTCAGGGAGAATCACGCTGGTACACAGTGACGAGCAGTACAGTGACGAGCAGTCTGGATTTCACTCTTAAAAGTAGTATCTTTAACCCACGGCGGAGTCGGCCACGGGGTCATCAAGCTGTCTGCCGTCTTGTCGACAGCTTTCTGCAATATGGAGAGGAAGGATGCCGCTTTTTCTCCCCTCTAGATGCAGACCACCGAGCAGGTCTCCCGTTTAAACTAAATACACTTTCAAGGGGAAATTTGACCTATGCAACACTTTTGAAGAGGATGAAAAGGGGCAGCCTCGACCATGGTCTGTTAAAGATGGGAGAAAAAAGATCATCCATATCAAACTCATTTTCTGAATGCGTCCACTTCTTATTGGGAACGTCGAAGTAGATCGTATGCGAATAGTAGTGGTAGTAGTACTTAAACCCGATCTGGGAGAACAGTCCAAAATCAGTGGCGTTTTTTTGGATTTTTAGGATACAGGATAACGTTTCTAAGAGTGAATAGGATAGGAGTTGACTTACCACTTTCACGACAGGGTAAGCCTGCAATAGAAGTAGTAAACCATCCTTAGGCGTATTTAGGTCCATTCGTTCCCTAGGTCTATTCCTACTTCTCCGCCATAGGTCTGTTCGTTCCTTACTGTAAATTGTTACTTTCTTACAGCGGCAAAGAAAGTCTTTGTTTCCCATATTTTCATTCAGGTATATTTTCTACAATTTGGCGGAACACTTCCCTTAAAAAGTAGGTGGTGGTAGTAGTAGTAGTAGTAGCAGTAGTAGTGGTCAACTTTCGTAGTTCCCAATAACGAAGTTCGTGGACTCATACCTTTTCAAAGCTCCCGCCATTAGAGCTACCGCGTTCGCATCCCTGAGCGCATCCTTGGCTCCGTTTTTCCCTTGAAAAAGAAGAACCAAGGACTACGGCGTAGTAGTAGTAGTAGTAGTAGTAAACCCTATCCAGGGGTACGTCCAAAGTGCAAGAGCAAGAAGAGGGGAGAGTGTAGGGGAAGTTTCAAGATGAGTTTCAGCGGTGCAGCATGTCATGCTCCATCCTCATTCCTCCCAGATGAACAAATAACCCCTTCCCAAATCAAATGTAAGACATACCCCTCGATTGGCTTTACTACTACTACTACTATCCAAGGACGGCGCTGAGGATGCTTCAACGGTAGCCTTAACGTCGGGAGCATCCCGTTTCCAATCTGGCGGCACCGTTTCAGGATTCGGCAGGAAGAGCCCTTCTGTGAAATCGGTCCGCATTAGAAATCGGAATCACTTCTAATTCCGCAGCATTACTACACAAACACTCACGCTCTTCTTGTTGAGAAGAAAAGACGATACTACAACACTCACGACCCTCATCTTAAGTTGAGAAGAAAAGATAAGAAAACTAAGCATCCCAGAACTCTATCCTTGGAAAATAAGCCAGAACAAGTTCTACAACCTTCTTCTACTCATACAATAGGTTATAGTCCATCTCCCGTTTTCTACTTGAAAAAAGGTCCCTCCTCAGGGTTTGGGATGTACAGTCATGCACAACATCTCCCGTATTCCATTTCTTGCACTTCTACTTCTCAGATGTACAACATCCTGAGGTTAGGTGCTGTGGGCCTACTTATAAGTAAAAGTACAGTACACCCGTTTTCTATTTCTTGCAGTTCTACTTCTCAGATGTACAATGTGTCACTCCGTGGTGGAGCTAAGGTGCCAGCCCTTAATTCAACAACTTGCGAGATGTCCCCGGTACCACTGGGCATGTTAGAAGATTCATTCCGTGCTGACACCGAGTTACGGAATCTTCTAACAACATGCCAAAGTCTAATTACCGTGCATTTCCTGCGATTGTAAATTATACTAACACTTCTTTCATGGAAATTACACTAACACTTCTTTGATGTCTAGTACAGGCCTGAGCATAAATATATACTTAAGTAGTACAGATGCTTCGCTTTTCTAGTGGTATCTATAAAGCTATCTTGTGCAGTTCTGATATAAAGTTCTGTTGTGCGTCACTGCTGTAGTTCTGGTAATCCTAATCGGTTGCCTGATTGTTTACGAGCGACTAGTAACTAACTAAAATTTGTAACTGTGAAGAACCGTCGGCAGAACCGTCGGTACCCACTAGTGGGGTACTATAGGTAGTTTCAGGTCGTTTTACCGATCTAGCAGCTGCATTCGTCGAGTGAGTGAATGAATTTTCCTGCCCTGAGGCTCATTCACATGCATTTGCAAACAGGTGGAGGGGTTGTTCAGTTCAAGCGCATGTACTAAACAGTTACTGATGCAGTCACCTTTCTCGGGTGATCAAGCGTGAGCGTGGTGACAAGGCAGAAATCAAAGAGTAAGTACTTACCTCCTGGTAAATGAGATCTTGCTCACCTTAGAATCTTAGATACGCCCTTTCATCTTAGGTTAGAAGTAGTAGTAGTATTAGTAGTAGTCGCATTAGTAAGAAGTAGTAGTATAGTAGTAAGCCCATTAATGGGGTAACGTGGTCCGAAAAATGTTTTAAGAAGGAGAAGACCCCAATGCAACGAGATAGTAGAATACCCTTCATAAGATAGTAGAAGACCCCAATGCAACGAGTGACGCCCGGCATTAGAGTCCGCTTGTGTTCATCGCGGTCATCTCCTCATCTAGGATAGGAACTGATCCACCTCCCACGATAGGACAGGAACTCTATCGTCCGGTGGATATATTTACGTTTTCCCTTGTATGATTCTTGTTGTATCGGATGAAGAAAAGGGCACTAGCTGCACTCTCCCTTTTCCTTTTTTTTTAGGACATGGATCCTACGAAAATGATGGACGCATCTAGATGTAGTGGGCCATAAAAGGTTGCGGAACTTCGCTGGCCATTTTTCTTCTTGGTCAAGTGCGGCATCTGTTAGAGCAGTGTCGGTAAGTTAGGTTAGGTCGTGGCATCCCTGGCCTCATAGCGCTAGTACGCCTTCACAGATGCGTCGCCCACGACTTTTACTTACTGAGATAGTAGTAGCAGTAGTAGTTAGCCACCTATCTTCACTGTAGGAACACCGACAAGAAGGCCTGCTTACTGTCTCATGACGAGTAGAGCTCCTCCTCCATAGATGCTCCCCTCACATTTGGTGAAAGGTATATCTCAGAAAGATGCCACGAGTCGCAGCTCCACTCGAAGGTCACAGGATGACCCCTTGAAAGCAACGAGTCGTTCTAGTAGTTACAGTACCCAAGTGACGTCATACATCATAGACCAAGTTACACTACCCAAGTGATGAAGTCATAGCTTCTCCTCTATGGGCCGGCGAGGTGTATCCTCAGGCCTGACAGTTTCTGGCTTACCGTTCGTGTCCCAGACCCGCGAGGTACGAGCTCCGCCGAGCAGAATGTCAAAAAAAGTTAGATGTAACTGCGGTTTTTGAACTGTAGTAGGAGTCCGTCGGCTCAACATCTACGAGCAAGTAAGAACAAGCGCTCACGGGAGAATGCGCGAGCTTTTTGGTTTTTCCTGATCATCTCGCTGGTCCTTTCACGGCCTTATTCCGTGGTTGCCAGTTCTACTTTTTACCACTCCTTCTTCCTTCTTACGTTGCTAGTAATAGTAGTAGTAATAGTAATAGTAATAGTAATAGCAATGAATGAGTGAGTGAATGAATGAATTCGCACGCTGCAGTAATAGCGATAGCAAGCTCTCGCATTTATTGCGACGACTACCGTTCTTTCACCCTATAGCGGGAAGTCTTCGATCTTGATGATGATCATAGAAGCACTCACGGAAGGTTTTCATCCTCTAGACTTGTTAGATTTAGATATAGAGGAGTTCCCGCCTCAGCCATGTTCTGACTCTCCATCTGAGAGAGATTTTCATCCTCCGTAGAAGCTTTTCTGACTCTCTGTCCGAGAGAGTAGTGACTCTTCTTTCATTCATTCATCTACCTGGTCTTGAGGTAGTAGCAGCAGCAGTAGTAGTAGTGTACCCAATGAATCTTGGGGTACGCTATAAGTTCGAGTTGTCAATAATTGGTTTCACCAGTACTAAGTAGATAGGAGCCTTAACAAGTCCAGCGCGCCACTGCAAAACGCAAAAGCGAAGTCAAGTATTAGACATCCGAAAAGGACAACCCACCTCTTATCTACTCTCCTGTACTAGAAAAATCAAAACCAGGAGAGAAGCTTCGTATAAAGGAAGCACACATATAGATAGAGATATTCGGCACACATATAGATAACGAGGATATTCATCTGGTAGATAAAGTAGGCCCACCTGCAATTCTCCATATTCAGATTCAGATCTGGTAGACACATCTAGATACTAGGATAGGATAGGATTTGACTCGCCGTCCACAGTTTGACCTGCATCCCTGAGCGCATCCTTGGCCCCGTTTTTCCCTTGATCAAGTGCACTTGTATCAATGTACCGGTGTGGAGTAGACACCTATTCTCCGTATACTTAGATTCTCACCTGGTTAAAAGATGCGGTCGTGAGAGATGGGTTGACCCTACTAGCCTTAAGTGGACCTTGGTTCGCCTGTCCTCGAGGGCCTTCCCGTCACTGCCTTCTATATTCAGATTAGAGCTGTAAACTCAGATGAGAGAGCCGCTCTATACTCAGACTAGAAGCGTGGGCTGCTTTACTAGTATGTATGGTGATACTATATACGTTCGTTCCCCCTTGTAAAAGTGGGCACTAGTTGTATCGACGTGAGCGCATTACTAGTATCTATCATTATCTAGTCAGTTAGTTACTTATTGTGGTAGTAGGAGGAGTAGTATACCCATTCATGGGGTATAGAAGAAGGGGCTTACTCTTATCTAGCATCGTCTATTTAAATAAGCATGTACTCAACACTTATAATTCCAGTGGAGAAAAAGAAAACGAAAATCAATCAAAGAAAACTTGTCTACTAGCAGATACACACCAGCTATAGAAGTACTCAACACGACTCATGCAGGCACGACTTATCTAATAGAAGTACTCAACACGACTCATGCAGGCACGACTTATATAGTGTTGAGTTGTGCACAATCTTGCTAACCATAGAAGTATTAATAGATATATGTGGTCATCGACTACCTGCAGCAGATGATCATCACTTGCCTTAATTAGAGCGGGAGGAGGTCACGACGCGTCTTGCGGAAGAAATGCAGCGTTTGTCCCGTCGAAAGAAGAAGACATATTACGATCACTATCATAGAGAGAGAGAAAGTTGTCCAGTCGTGGTCCCTGATCTTCGATGTAGAAGAGGAAATAAAAAAAGACACAGAAATTACTATTAATTAGGATTTTTAAATCAGAGAAACAGTCAAGAGTGCCTCAAATCTGACATTAGATCAACCAGGACGAGAACATCAACGAACGATAGAGTAACTGATATAGATAAATTGGAAAACTTCTGGGTTACTCCAGAAGGATACCATTACACCGTGTGCCTAGAAAAACTCGAGGTACCAAGTGAACCATTGCCTTTACCACCAGGATACCAAGAATACAAACTCCAGAAAGATTGAAGGCATAATCTATCTTGTCCCTCTTGCAAAAACGAGGTCGAGTTGACGCCAAACGTGCCATGAAGAAGATTCCACAGGGAGATGCAGGAAGCATGGACAGTATGCGGGCAGAAGGTTCGACATGGAACAGTAGCCACGAGAAAAAGTATCTACAGTTGTTTTGCAACTAGGATAAACTACTCACAACCCTTGTCCTTGAAATGAGTGTAGTTGCATAGGCGCGCATAGATGCTGCCTCGACTGTTTGCGAAGAGCAAGCGTGTCGTAGGTACGTATATCAAACCTTAAATGGTGAGTGCAGCGGAACCGCTCTCCGAAACTAGTACGGGATCCTCCTCCGTCGAGGATGACCTAGTACTCCGGGAGCCTCCTCTTCTAGATTGCGACTTTTCTAGTAAAAAAGGCGCGTTGTGGTCCCGCAAATCAGCCTCTTCTTGGTCCGCAACAGCAAAAGCATTCGCCTCCCGCCGTTTTTTGAGCCGTCTATGGTGACCATGTTCCCTGGTTGCTTCACTGGAGGTGCTATGTGCTTTACTGGTGCTACGGCTGGTTTCTTTACTGCTCCTGACTTGACCCACTTGACCACTGTGCTGCTGCTCACTGGTGCTATGTTGACTGGTCCCATCACCCGCAACTGTGTTGGGATGGTGAGTAACGGCTTCTTCGCCACTGTTGTGATGTTGCCTAACGTCACCTCTAACGCCATCTTCATCGCCCTGCTGCACTTAGGTTAGAGCAGGACATATGCACTTTCAGAATTTAGATTCCTGCAACTCCATCTGTAACGTACTCGAAAAACTGAAATAGGCGAGTAACTGATCAGAATAACCGAGATACTGATGAGAAGGAAAGGTAGCCTTGACGCTAAGCTACCTCCCTTATTTCAGTCAGTAACTCGGTTATTTTGAGTTTTCGAATAATTTGATTGATTGACTGACTTACCAATTCATGAGGTAAAGGGGCTACCGTTCAGTGGGGATAGGGGGACGAGTGCAGAATACTTAGGGGGGCTGTCTCATTTTTTCAAGCATCTAAGAACTTTCTGTTTGCATTTCGCGTGGCGTTTTTTGAATATGTCAACTCGTTTAGCGCGGGACCTCAAGGTCATTATGCACTTTCAGAACTTAGCTTCCTCTATCTACAACGAACTCCATCGGTAATGTAAAACAAAATTCTTATTTTTTTTGCAATTGACTTCTACAACTCCATCTGTAACGTAAAACAAAATTCCTAATTCTTTTGGAGATTCGTTTTACAAGTGCTAGTAGTTTCGGAATCAGTATTACAACTACTCCGTCCTCGTTTCGAGACATTACAACTATTTCGTCCGCGAAATTTACGATTAAATAGTAATATTTATTTTGTTGGAAGGGCTAAACGCTAGAGGTAAAAACTAACCGGCTGCGTTATTTAGTGCTTTGAGCGCCGCTGGGCCTAAACCTCAACCTTATGTAAAGGAAGAAGCCACTCTAGATAGGACGAATAGTTGTCCTTGTCTTGGAGAATACGAATACCTAGTTAGTTTGCGGTGGAGCAGAGCTAACTAGGGAAAACAGAAAAGCTAGGAGAATTGTGCCTTAGAAACAGAGTCTCATTTTCCCTGATGTCCTCTACAGCACTGTCTCGTCCTCCAACAGTGTTTTCAACCACAATATCTGCTGCTGTTCCATATACGACGTGACTTCCAGCTACTCTAGTACCATGATCGCCTTTTTCGCTATGCTGAGTCTCCTGGTCTCGTTGGCTATGGCCCTCACCTCCTTGGCTATGGCCCTGGTGCGGTTCTTCTCTAGAATCGTGCGCTCGTCCATCTGTGCGGACCTCGCGCCGACAAACAACGACTTTATCTACGCCTATGGCAAATATTAGATGATAAGTTGTTCACCATATCTAATCCGTACTATGAGGATATCCGCTGTTCTCAGAAGACCCCGCGGCCATATCTTATACTAGTAGTCGCGTGGAACCGATTGAGGAACAAAAGCGTCTATATTTCCAGGACGATAGTAAGCTGCTCGTAGGCCTACATGTCACCGAAAGGCCTCTTCTCCAGGACGGGAGTAAGCTCATGATGTTTACTTATGTATTGTTGAAAGGGCCAGATCTCTAGAGGTTTACTTAAATGTATTATCTAACAGTAGAGTAACCTCTAAGTAAGACAAGAACTGTTACTTTTCTTATGTGTTCGTGATGATCTGTGGCTCGTGAAGCTGTTTTTTGATCCGGATCGTGACCAACGCTATGGGAGATGAAAGAATACTAGAAGAGGATATCAAAGCCTTAAAGACAGAAGCTGGACGAGGAGTAGAACGTGGGACGCCAGAGGACAAGGAGTAGAGCGAGGAGAAGGACTACGGCTACTCCACCACATTTTTTTATTGCACCCTTGTCTCCCTACTGCGCCTTTGTTTCGCTACTGTGCCATTGTCTCCTTACTGCAACCCTGTCGCATTTCACAAAAGCCTTCGTGCGCATAGAAATGATCTGGTGCCGTATTTCATCCCTGCTGCGTAATAATTACAGGCATTCGTACTAGAGGTACAGAACCCTCTCGTCACGACTTGCGAGTGGCAGCAGCACTCGTGGCCTCATGCATCGCGACGATAGTTTTTTTTTACAGACGAGAAGTTCACACAGTTCCCTTCACAACAACGGAAGATCAAGATCTTACACTAGAAGGAAGGAAGAGCGAAGTAACTGGTACAAGAACTGGCAAGCTTGGCTGAGAAATTATGCTTCCTGAGTGCTCATCTACGAAAAACAAATACCAAGGAGTGCATCATGCAGTTGATCTTGATTTTTTTCCTGATTCATCAAGTTGAGAAGTATCTGCTGCACACTAAGTGAGACATGTCAGGATCGATTGTTTTGCTACTCCACTATCCCAGTCCGCAGCAATCAAAAACCTTAACCTAGAAAAATTCGAATGCAAGGATATTGTTCTCTAGGACGATAGGAATGAATTCTAGGCACAACTTCTTCATGACGATATCAAAAGGTACTTCGCCAGACAATACTTCTTAGGTAAGGCTATAAGAGTCAACGCGTACAACTTATGGCCACGACTCGTGAACAAAACCTTCTCAGGCATAACTCACAAGAGTTCTCAGTCTCAGTTCTGGCCTCAGGTCCTCTCACTCTCTCTTTTCCCTCACTTTCGCTCTTCACTCCCGCATAAGCTCTCGCGTTTTTCCAGCTCAGTCCTCCATAGTTCTTGTGCCCTCTGCTCACACAAGACGCGAGGCCTCGGCTTGCCACTCCGTACAGCTTTCACAAATGTACACAAATACGTACGAGCGGCAAACGCGTCTGGGGCTCCTTGAGGGGCGCGGGGAGTTGGCGAGGGCTACAGGCAGCGCACCAGCTGGCGCGGCAGCGTGCTCGCCCTCATCGATGTCCTTGCACAGAACCGACGGGAAAGCGGGCGGGCGCGTTGCCGTGGCGGTGGGTGGTCCCCTTCGCTTGGCGTTGGATTATTCGGGAGCAAATGGGCGCAGGCTCCTTGAGTTCTTCTTGGAATCACTCATGAAATTAGGCCGATCCCTCTACTGCGTATCGCCTTCCCGCGCGGCATGGCTTTTTTTGGCAAAAATGGACGGACTTCGCCTTTGGTTTTTTCGTCCAAAATGCCACCTCGCGCGAGGAGGCTGTGCCGGGTGGAGGGGTCTACGCAATTCCAGGAACCACCCCAAGGAGGAGACGGCAGGAGGGTCGAGTGGGCTCATCGTCTTCGCGAGAAAACTCCCCCCGGCAGTGCTTTCCCTAGTCTTACACGAGTCGTCTTTAATAGTCTCGAGACCAGACAAGAGGAATCTGAAGAGCAGACAGGGGGGAAAGGCTCCCTAGTGATTCGGTAACGGTAAGGGGGGTAGTAGGGTCGAGCGGCGACACAGGCTCTACAACATTGCGGGGCTTTTTTTTGCGTGTCCTAGTGCGGAACTCCGAGACCCCACGAGGCTCTATCTCGCGACTAGGCTCATGCCGTATCCGGTTGCGCTGGGGATGGGGTTAGGCTGGCGTGAGTTGGGCTGATCGGTTAGGTTGTGTGGGGTCAGGTTGAGCGGGACAGGGTTCAGGCTGGTTCGGGTTAGGCGGAGGTGGGCTAGCTTGGGCCGGTTTGGTTCAGTCAGGCGAGGCGGAGTTGGGTCAGGTTGAGCCGGGGCTAGTTGGGTCGGGCGTTGTTGAGTGGGGTTGGGTTCGTTGGGTCGGGTTAGGTGGAACTGGGTTCGCCTGAGCTGGGCTCGGTGGGGTGGGTTTCTTTGGTTGAGCCGAGCCCGGTTGAACGACTTTGGCCCGGTTGAGTTGGGCCTGGGGCTCTGGCGCCGGGAATGGGTTCCAAACGGCACTAGAATTAGCCAGCAAAAGAGTGGCCCCGGAGTTTCGGAGGTCTCCCATCGGTTTCGCCTGGGGGAGTCTGGTCCAAGGTCTCCCGGGCCGATCCGCTAGGGCCCTGGCTCCGGGAATGAGTGCCAAAGAGCACAAGAAGCAGCCGGCCAAGAGAGCTGGCCTGGAGTTCCAGAGGTCTCCCGCGGGTTCCCCTTGGGGGACTCTGGTCCAGGGTTTCCCAAGCTGACCTGCCGGGGCTCTGGCTCTGGGAATGAGTGCCAAACAGCGCTAGACCCAGCCGGCAGGAAAGCTTGCCCGGAGTTCCGGTGGCTCCCGAGGTCTCCCGCCGGTTTCTTTCTCCTGGGGGACCCTGGTCCAAAGTCTCCCGAGAAGGTCCAGACCCTGAAGCGGAGACCCTGGACCCCTTCTGCCTCCTGCACTAGAATCCAACCAAAAGCAACAAACAAAACCGCAGAAAGCGGCTGGGAGTGTGTGCCCTGGATTCTGGTGCCGTTTCAGTTTCAGAAATGGCCAGCCTGCACCAGTCTCAGCGGGTACCTTTACAGAAAACGAAACGGCGCCGGGCTCTGCGTAATGTTGGGGGGCCCACGGTGTCTACCTTAGCTAGGAGGGGACGAGGGCGGGCACGCGGGTGCGAGCCTGGGTGGGTGGGCGGGGCAGGCTCCAGGAGACCCTCTATAGAGGCGCACGGGACCGAACAGTCAGACTTTCAATAGAGGGGCTGTGAATGTCTCCACCGAATTCTGCCACCTTCCCACTCTGTGCGACTTTTACCGTGTGAGGCCGCAAGGAGTCACGACTTTGGTGAGCGTTGTCCCACTTCCAGAGGGGCGCTGCCATGGTGTAGCTGTTGGCTCCAGACGGCGCTGGCCTGTTGCGCGAGCGACTTGATGCCGCGGGCGGTGTCGCTCAAAGTCGCGCCTTTTGGCGTTCTAGCGTTGGGCCCCTGAGAAAGCCTCGGCTCCCTGGCGGCCAGTTGGCTCACGCATAGACGCCGCGAGCGATGGCGGCGCAGCCGTGAAGCCTGCTGGCGTTGGCCTGTCTCGCGGGCGATACCGGTCAGCGCAGCGGCTTTTGGCGTTCTAGCGTTGGGCCTGTTTAGAAGGCCTCGGCGTTTTCGCCGCTACTTAGCTCACGCGCTGACGCCGCGAGCGATATCGGCCAAAGCCGCGACTTTTGGCGTTCTAGCGTTCGGCGCTTTTTTCAACCGTCTCGGCCTTTTCGCCGATAGTCAGCGCACGCGTTGACGCCGCGAGCGATGTCGGCCAAAGTCGCGAGTTTTTAAAAGAGCCCCGACGCTTTCGCCGATAGTTAGCTCACGCGTAGGCGCCGCAGCCGTAAGGCCCGCTCGCGTTGGCCAGTCTCGCGAGCGATGATGGCCAAAGTCGCGGCTTTTGGCGTACTAGCGTTGGGCCCGTTTAAAAAGTCTCGGCTTTCTGGCGGATAGTTGGCTCACGCGTAGACGCCGCGAGCGATGGCGACGCAGCCGCAATGCCCGCTGGCGTCGGCCAGTCTCGCGAGCGAGATGGAGTAAGCAGGCGCGCGCGCGCGGTCTCCAGGCTTTCAAAGCCGCGACTTTTTCAAGTGTTCAACTTGAAAGCCCTCCCAAAGTCGGGGCCTTTCAACCAAGCAACAACCAGCGCGAGCGCCTTCGCCGCCGCGTCGGCTTATCGCGGTGCGGCTGCGAAGCCGCAAGACCATTAAGCAAGCAGGCGCGCGCGCGCGGTCTCCTGGCTTCCAAGGCCGCGGCTTTTTCAAGTGCTCAGCTTGGGAACCCTTCAAAAGCCGGGGCCTTTCAAACAATCAACAACCAGCGCGAGCGCCTTCGCCGCCGCGTCAGCTCACCGCGGTGTGGCTGCGAAGCCGTCGGGCCACGGAGTCAGCAGGCGCGCGCGCGAACTCCTTGGCTTCCAAGGCCGCGGCTTCTTCAGGTGTTCAACTTGAAAGCCCTGCAAAAGCCTGGGCCCTTCAACCAACCAGCAACCAGCGCAAGAGCCTTCGTCGCCGCGTCGGCTTATCGCGGTGCGGCTGCGAAGCCGCAGGGCCATGGAGTAAGCAGGCGCGCGCGCGGTCTCCTGGCTTCCAAAGCCGCGGACTTTTCAGGTGTTCAACTCGAAAACCCTACAAGGGTCGGGGCCTTCCAACCAAACAACGGCCAGCGCAAGAGCCTTCGCCGCCGCGCCGGCATATCGCGGTGCGGCTGCGAAACCGTAGGCCCATGGAGCAAGCAAGCGCGCGCGCGGCCTCCTGGCTTCCAAAGCCGCGGCTTCTTCAGGTGTTCAGCTTGGAACCCCCTCAAACGTCGGGGCTTTTCAGCCAATCAGCGTCGGGGCTTTTCAGCCAATCAGCAACCAGCGGAGGGCCTTCGAGGGGGCGCGAAGCTGTGGGCCCTGATTTGGGTTTGCTTCCCGTCGCCATGAGATTCCCAAAAAGGAACGCGCTCCCCGTTGGTTTTCTCGCGCGCCTCTATAGAGGGCGGCCCCGGTCGTACGGTTTCGCGGGGGCCGAAAAAAACCAGCGAAAGCCTGGAGGGCTTTTGGCCCTTTTTCGGTCCTGCCCCTTCTCCGCTCCAGCGGACCAACCGGCGCGAGGGCGTAGTCGCCGCCGTCAGCTTATCGCGGTCCGGAAGCCCTGTTGCAGGACCATAGAGCGAGCGGGCGCGCGGGTGTGGTCAAAGGTCTCTCCTGCGGCTGCTCCCAAAGAAAGGCCGCAACTTTTCAGGCGTTCAGTCTGCAAACTTTTCAAACGTCGAGGCCCTTCGGTCGTGATAAGTGAGGGAGCGGAATGCAGTGGGCCCCCCCCTGCGTTCCCTATGGGTCTCCCTGGCCATCACGCTGGAGAAGGCAAGCCGTGGAATATAGCGCGGGCCCCCATCCCAACGCGATCAGGCGCCGGAAAAAAAACGCACTCCCTAAGGGGTTTCCCGTAGGCCGCTATCGACGGCGATTGCGACAAGGCAAGTGGGTGGGCAACTAGATGGGCAAGCGGGTTCGTAACTTGGTGGGCACTTGGGTTAGTAACTGGGCGGGCAAGTGGCCGGGAAAGGCGGGGGTAGGGTTTGGCTTAGATCGCCCTCCATAGGGTCCTACGGGAAACTAATGGAGAAAAGTGGCAAGCCGTTTCCCCCATTAGTTTCCAACGAAATTGCGACTCTCTCGCTTCTATCGGACACCTGTAGCGAGCAGGCCGGGACTTTGCGCCCGCAGTGACGGCCTTGGCCGTCAAAAGCGTGCGGCCCTTCGACCATGATGGCAGCAGACTTACAAAATGGAAAGGAAACGGATGGCCCCGAGGGGAAGAAAACCCGCAAAGGAGACGCCCCCCCAAGAGCCTGAAGCTTTTAGGGCTGGAAGGTCCATGGGCTTCCGAGGCCCTGAGGGTTTCAGACTTACAAACAGCCAGCGCCATTTCTGCACTAGTTTCCTACGCGACCCGATAGAGGGCAGCTGCGTCCTGAAGGAGGGCTGGCTTCGATCGCCCTCTATACCGTCCGACGGGAAACTCATGGAGAAAGATGGGCACTGGTTTTCTCCATTAGTTTCCGCCAAAATTGCGACCCTCTCGCTTCTATAGGATGCTCGCAGCGAGAAAGCCGGGGCGTTGCAATCTGTTGGCGGCTGGTAGTGCCGGACCTGCAGAAGAGAAAGGGAGCGGATGGCCCCAAAGGTGGCGGCCCTTCTCGCAAGTCTGAAGCTTTTAGGGTTTAGAAGTCCATGACTTCTCGAAGCCCTGAAAATTTCAGACGGACAAAGAGCCAGCTGCTTCGGCTTCTCGACTTATCGCGGACAGGCTGCTCGGCTCTCACAAATCTGAGGCTTTTAGGGTTTAAAAGTCCACGACTTTGCAAAGCCCTGAGAGTTTCAGACTTACAAAGAGCCAGCTGCTTCCGGCTTATGGACTTACCGCGGACAGGCTGCTCGGCTCTCATAAATCTGAAACTTTTAAAGTTTAAAAGTCCATGACTTTTCTAAACCCTGCGGGCTTCAGACTTGCAAACGGGCCGACTTATCGCGGACAGGCTGCTAGGCAACTTCCCGCCGCGCGTCTCTTATCGACTTGCCGACTTATCGCGGACAGGCTGCTAGGCGGCTTTGCGCTCCCCGTCTCTTGTCGGCTTCTCGACTTACCGCGGGCCGGCTGCTCGGCAGCCTTGCGGCGCGCGTCTGTTATCGACCTATCGCGGGCCGGCTGCTAGGCAACTCGGCGACGCGCGTCCGTCCTCGACTCTTCGCGGGCAGTCAAGGCCCCGGAACAAGGCGACTCGCTAAGGGATCACCTTCCCACATCGAAGAGAGTCGCACTCCGCAGGCAGTTGCCAAGCCTGCCCGCGATCCAATGGCGCGGGCGAGGTTTTGCGCAACAACTTCGCAGCCCGGAAACATGCGGCCGCTCGATCGCGGGCAGCCAAGGGGCCGAAAGAGAGCGGCCCCAAAGGGCATCGCCCTCCCTACTCGAAGAGGGCCGCGCGCTTCAGGTAGTTGCCAGGCCTGCCTGCGATCTAATGGCGGCGCGGAGGCTTGGCGCATCCGGTTCGCCACCCGGAACCAGGCGGCCGCTCGATCGCGGGCAGTTAGGGCCTCGGAGGGGGGCGATTCTTTAAGGGGATCACCTTCCCCACTCGAAGAGAGTCGCAGTTTCCAGCTAGTTGCCAGGCTTGCTCGTGGTCTAATAACGGAGGCGAGGTTTTAAGCATCAGAGTCGCACGAAAGGGGAGCGAACTGCTGAACTCGACCGCGTTCCCAGTAGGGGCCGAAGCTTGCTGCTATTGTTGGGGCGAGACGCAGCAGGCCGGCGCCTTCCCTGCATTAGTTTCCCGGGGGGCGGTATAGCGGGCAAGCTTGGCCCGGGGGGGGGGGGGTCTAGGGTCGAGAAAGGGACCCCCTGGGCTTCGCGGGATTTCTAGTCGTGTAGGCAGTTTGGTTTCGCTTCCTTACCACTTCGAAAATGTAAGCGGAGGAGTCTCCAGCCTGTGTTAACTTCGCCTAATTTAGCACGAAAGCACAACGGTGACCGCAGTGAGCACATCCACAGGAAGCACAAGAACCACAGGAACAACAGGGGCCACAG
>CAJINU010000056.1:13233-46829 GCA_905178165.1 Amoebophrya sp. A25
AAAGTTGACGTTTGGAATCGAGTGCTTCTGCAGAAATTCCTCTTTGCCACTGCCGGCCATAGCACTGACTTCTTGACAGACTTGTTGGAAATCTTGGCTGCGGAAATGTGACTCCGCCCTACTGCTCAAGCCACAGCAACTTCCTGCCCAGACCATGCAGGTTCCTTGGTCCTTGCGTTGCTTATAGCGGCTGTTCGGTTGGGAGGCCCAGTAACTGGGGCACAAGAACTCTGCTTTGATTTTGTCAGGCAATTTGCCGTCGACCTGTTGGTGCCACACGTCCTGTTTTTCGACGCCACTGCAGGTTTCGCAACGCTTGCTGCGTAGTTTTCCTCCCCGAAGAAGAACCTGCGTCATGTGGTATTCTGCTAGATGATGTTCATTCGCACCATGACCTTTTGCACTACATCGGGGTCTATCGCTTAAACCAGCATTGTTTTGTGTACCACGCTTGCTGCCTTTGCCGCTGCCCTTTTGGATCCCACCGAAAAAAGGGGGGCTTTCGACATCGTCAACTTGTTGCTGAATGCCTCCGAACGAAGCATCTCTGCCTGTTTTCGTCGTTTCTGAGCGCGGTCTTGTTTCCTGCTTAGCGAGAAGCACTTCCTTGGCCTGTCGTCCTTCTGCCATGGTCTGAATCGGGTGCAGGATGTGAGCCAAAGTGCGTGCTGTGTCCGGAATGTCATCGATTTTTGTTTCGACTCGTGCGACAGCCCATGTTGGTAGGTTGCAGCAGTAGAGGACGTGATTGACCATGTCACTCCGCTCTTCGTTGCATCCACTGGCGCAGTCGAGAGTCCAGGACGGATTTCCGAGCTTCACGCGAAGACGCTGATATTCCTCGAACTCCCCGGTAAACTGACCCTGAAAGCCTAGAAGAGCAGCAGCTGTTGTTCCCTCGCAGCGGACTTTGCGCAACTCGCGTTTTTGTAGGTCCAGCTCCTTGAGAGATGTTAGACCAGCTTCAAACCGTGCTGCCCGGAGGAAGTCCAAACACGCAGCAGCATATAGCTCTTCGGTTTTCTTGAGGCCATGCCGGTGTACTGTGGCCTCCAGCGTATCGTTGATGCGACGCCAGATGGATAGCGCGCGACCGGTACTAGATGCCTCGAGTTCACGCCAAGCTGTGCGTTTTCGCATATGCTCTGCCCAAGTGCGATAACACCGCAGTTCCTCGAAAAGTTTCTCAGCTCCTGCTGCAGTCACAGTGATCTTTCGGATCGCCGGTTTCGCGTGGTCAGCGCCGGTGTCGTCGTTTTGTCGGAAAGCTTGCTGTAGAACTCGTTCAGGAGTCTCGTCCTGGTCAGCTTTAGTTGAGATGACGAAACGACCGAAAAAGGAGCCGAACTCTACGGATTCGAAACGTACCGGCCTGCCACCAAGTGCATGCGACATTCGTGTTTGTAGTGTTTGACGGACGGCTTCCAACTCGATGCTGGTGACTAGTTTTGTGGGGCAGTAAGCCTCACCGACGATGCCGTCGCAGCGTCTTTTCAGTCGCTCAAAGGAGAAGCCAGAAATTTTTGATAGCTTCGACTTGATGAGACGTAGGTCGGAACGGTCACCTTCATCGGCATTATGATTGTTGAGGCCACCGAGAACATCAGCGAGTGATGTTGCCTGCTCCGTGTAAACAGGATCATCATCTTCAACCTCGACTGAAGCAACACTTCCATCGACCTCTTCCTGCTCCTGCTGCGCCTCAGATTCCTCGCCACCTCCTTCACCAGAACTAGTTCGTCCAAACCTCGGCACGCGAAGCTTAGAGGCCTTTCGCGGACACCGCTCGCCCAAAACGGTGGTGGCGTTTGGGTCTTCGCTGATCCTGGTCTTGTGGTGGTCCACTTCGTCGACCTTGAGACGGTGCTCCAGACCGTGTTCCAGGGTATAGGTTCCTGAACCGAGCGCTTCGCGCGAAATTCGGTACCGCACGTCTTCCAGGCCGAGGAAGTAGTGCGCGCTTCCTCGGTAACCGAGATACCACAGGAGGAGCCCGCCTTCCCCCTCGTAGCTCTCGCCGGTGCGCAAGACCGGGCATTTTTTCCTGACAGTGTGCTGCTCCTGCACCGCGTCGTCGGTCATCCTCATGGGGTGGTTGTTAAAAAAAAGAGCACAACAAAATGTTAGCTGACGCCCAGTCGATTCCTAGGGCTGGTAGCACCACTTAAGTAAAATACGGGCTGATACTGTGAAGAACTACTAGAAATTACTGCTGAGTATCGTCGTTGCCACCGAAGAAATCTATCAGGACAGAAAATGACGCTGATGAGATTCGAACCTAGGTCTTTCGAGATGAAAACGAAGCACCTACCAGCTGACCTACTTCGCGCAGATAGAAATCAATGCTCTACTTCGGTTTTACACCGCTAGACTCAGTTCGCACACGAAAGTGATGTTTTCTAGTCTTCGAACGTTGGTGTTGAAAAGTGCAAACGAGCCTTCTACCAGTCGGTCTATTTTGTTGCACTGTCGCTTAGTTTCCTACCCTTCAAGGATCGAGTTCAGACTTCGCTTACTCAACAAGATGACAATAAGACTCGAACCCGAGTCATAGGTACCGAAAACAGCCAAGTTACCAATCGAGTCAGAACAACAGGACAAAGTTACCGGACCGGATTCTCAATGCGGATTACAGTGGAGTTTGCAAGGTGTTCACAGTTGAACGGGCCATTCTGTCGTAAATCTAGTGCTAGTCTGTACGGTCTAACGCCTGGCCTTATACGGCTCAAGGTCGTGTTTTCCCTGCGGATGAAGATTCAAGTTGCAAATGTCAGGATGTGGGGCACGAACCCACGTCACGAGCACAAAAGTCCGATGCATGTACCAACTGAATCAAAGTGCTTCAAGCGTGGATGTGTCGATGAATGCTTTGACAAGGAAACTAATTGTCAGTAGATGTTGCGAAAGCTTATGCTGTTTCAGGTATTCGATCCTTCGATATATGTGCTGAAATGTATGAAGCTACACGCCTAGACCGTTGAACCAGATTCGCCATTTTCAGAGAGTGCATGATGATCACAAGGACTCAAATTCTTGTAATGTTACAAGTTTGGAAAAGTTGCTAATTTATGAGACCTGGAGATTGAACCTTCGATACATGAACTGAAAACTGCAAGTGCGGGAACTAGACCACTGAACCAAGAGCTCAATTTATGGACAAGAGATGACGACGGGAAAGCTAGGGTGATGTCATGGACTACGCATTAGGAACTTCGAAATTTGAGCAGCCTGGGAGTAGAACCAAGCAATTGACAGTAACTGTTCCTTCTGCTGTTGATCCTGAGCACGATTCTATTGATAGCAACCAGACTAGAACCTTCGATGTTGTCATAGATTTTTCGTCCTAGTTGGAGCACTAGACCACTAGGCCGGATGTACACTACACCTATCAAGATGGTGGATCTCTAGTAGTTATTTCATCATGTCGTGAACCGTCGATAGAGTATTTTATTGGCGGAAACTAGTGGTGCGGAACAGGAGCTGCTCATGAGGAACTAGGGAATTTACGACTACAAATTTACTCAGGCGGCGCGGCTGGCCGTTTCGCGCTCGCTAAGTTACGCCGAGGCGTTCTCGATGCGTAAGATGGGCTCGAAGTGGCCTCGGATGTGGTCCTTCTGTGACCTGCCAGACGTGGCGAAACCGCTCGACAGGCCAGCCCCGTGCGCATGGGTGTGGCGGCTTCCAGGCGGTGCCTCAGATCGATCTTACGCATCGAGAACACCCTCGCGCCCCTTTGGCAGCGCGGCTGGCCGTTTCGCGCTCGCTAAGTCACGCCGGGGCGTTCTCGATGCGTAAGATGGGCTCGAAGTGGCCTCGGATGTGGTCCTTCTGTGACCTGCCAGACGTGGCGAGACCGCTCGACAGGCCAGCCCCGTGCGCATGGGTGTGGCGGCTTCCAGGCGGTGCCTCAGATCGATCTTACGCATCGAGAACACCCTCGCGCCCCTTTGGCAGCGCGGCTGGCCGTTTCGCGCTCGCTAAGTCACGCCGGGGCGTTCTCGATGCGTAAGATGGGCTCGAAGTGGCCTCGGATGTGGTCCTTCTGTGACCTGCCAGACGTGGCGAGACCGCTCGACAGGCCAGCCCCGTGCGCATGGGTGTGGCGGCTTCCAGGCGGTGCCTCAGATCGATCTTACGCATCGAGAACACCCTCGCGCCCCTTTGGCAGCGCGGCTGGCCGTTTCGCGCTCGCTAAGTCACGCCGGGGCGTTCTCGATGCGTAAGATGGGCTCGAAGTGGCCTCGGATGTGGTCCTTCTGTGACCTGCCAGACGTGGCGAGACCGCTCGACAGGCCAGCCCCGTGCGCATGGGTGTGGCGGCTTCCAGGCGGTGCCTCAGATCGATCTTACGCATCGAGAACACCCTCGCGCCCCTTTGGCAGCGCGGCTGGCCGTTTCGCGCTCGCTAAGTCACGCCGGGGCGTTCTCGATGCGTAAGATGGGCTCGAAGTGGCCTCGGATGTGGTCCTTCTGTGACCTGCCAGACGTGGCGAGACCGCTCGACAGGCCAGCCCCGTGCGCATGGGTGTGGCGGCTTCCAGGCGGTGCCTCAGATCGATCTTACGCATCGAGAACACCCTCGCGCCCCTTTGGCAGCGCGGCTGGCCGTTTCGCGCTCGCTAAGTCACGCCGGGGCGTTCTCGATGCGTAAGATGGGCTCGAAGTGGCCTCGGATGTGGTCCTTCTGTGACCTGCCAGACGTGGCGAAACCGCTCGACAGGTCAGACATGGCAGCCCACATGGATGCGGCGGCTTCCAAGCGGTGCCTCAGGTCGGTCTTACGCATCGAGAACACCCTCGCGCCCCTTTGGCGGTGCGGCTGGCCGTTTCGCGCTCGCTAATCCACGCCGGGGCGTTCTCGATGCGTAAGATGGGATCGAAGTGGCCTTGGATGTGGTCCTTCTGTGACCTGCCAGACGTGGCGAAACCGCTCGACAGGTCAGACATGGCAGCCCACCTGGATGCGGCGGCTTCCAAACGGTGCCCCAGGTCGATGCTACCCATCGCGAACACCCTCGCGCCCCGTTGGCGGCGCGGCTGGCCGTTTCGCGCTCGCTAAGCCACGCCGGGGCATTCTCGATGCGTAAGATGGGCTCGACGTGGCCTTGGGTGTGGTCCTTCTGTGACCTGCCAGACGTGGCGAAACCGCTCGACAGGTCAGACATTGCAGCCCACTAAGTATAACTACGCGCAGATGTTGTGAGAATTACTGTCAGCTACCGCCGTTGCCACCGACAATTTTACTAGAACAGGGAATGATACTACTGGGATTCGAACGTGAGCGCTGACAGACGAAAACAAGCGCGATACGGATTGGACTACTTCGCAACAGTAATGCCAACGGTTCTACTTTGCTTTTGCTCTTCTTGTTTCAGGGTTCATCGAAAAAGTTGGCTCTAGTCTTCGAACGCTGGTGATACTAATCGTAGTGAAGAATGCTGCCGATTGAGCTACTTCGTCTGTATGCTCGAGCAAGAGCGCGAATGCTTTCTTTCTCGACGTTGGTTCTCATGACCTCAACAGGATGAGGACACGACTTGAACTGCAGTCGCAGTGACTGAAAGCAAGAACTCACGGATTGACTCAGCACAACAATACAAGGCGCACGGAGTTGGATATTCTCATGCGGATTGTGATGGAGGTTGCAAGGTGTTCGCAGTTGAACTGGCCACTTTGTCCGAAGTCTATTGGTAGGCTGTACTGCCTGACGCCTGGCCTTATAGGGCTCAAGGTCGTGTTTTCCCTGTGGAAACGGTTGGGTTTGCAAATGTCAGAATGTGGGGCTCGAACCCACGACGTGCCAAAATGAGTCCAGTACTAATACCAACTGAGTCAGCTTGCTTCGGTTATGCAGGAGAGCGGAAGTTTCAGATATTCTGAAAATATGGCCAAGATGTGACCAGGTGCTTTAAATGGAGCCAACAAGATTCGAAACTTTGACGCAACGACTTCACGGAACTCATTGGGATGGGTGATGGTTATTAAGTCGCGAAATCTCATGAAGATGCATGTTTTGGGAGTTTTTGTTCTTACCCGGAATAGAGCCACCCCATTTCCAGACCATGAAGACCGTAGTCGAACTCACTAACCACTACACCAATCTTACTCCCTGAACATGATGCACGGCGATGAACGTACCGAGCAAGGAACATGATGACTACGAAGCGGAGCATTAAATTTGGCAGACGATAGGAATAGAACCCTCATGATCTACTGCGATACTTTCAGCCTGTGAACGTCTTAACCATTAGACCAGAATGGCAGTTGATGTATGTAGATGATGTCGCGTAGTGTTCTAGTCGTCGAATGGTGTGAACGTCCAAAGCTGTAGCCTATTCTTGTGAACTAGTGAGGCTACTCTTGGCGGCAAGGAACAAGAACAAAGCGGCCAGATGCTAGGGAGTTTACGGTTACAAATTTACTCAAACTCCCCCTACGTAAAGTGCCTAAAGCTACCCCGCTACGTATACTTTGTCCTTCATGAAATCTCGGTAACTATCAACTTCAAACTCAGCCCCATCATCGTCCCACTTTGCTCCTCTGTGGTCCTCCTTCCAGAACGTGTTGATGCACCAAACTCTTCCGCGCTTGCCGTCCTTCTGAAATCGATGGGACTCAGCGGCGCAGTCATCGACGTGAGTCTTGGTGTCAACGACTCGCTCCATGCTAGCAGGGTTCTTGATTGACAACTTCGTGGACCGGTTCCGATTCATCAGCAGGTGGCTGCGTTGATAGACAGCATCGATCGCAAACAGCTCTGTGCGACAATTTCCTGACAAACGACTCTTGACTTTGCGATCCTCTTCTGGCAGTTGTGCAAGCACTAGCTGACCACGAGGAAGAGGCTGAATCTTCGCTGCATGTTGCCTTGCCAAAAGTCCACTTCGATACTCGGTGATAATCTTCCTTCGCTCCTGCACTAGCTTCTGTCTTTCGCGTCGTCGTCGCACTGCGTCGCCAAACTGGTCGGTGAGAGATTCAGCCTCAGCGTCACCTACTGCTAGTGGTTCTTGTGTCAACATCTCCAGTGTTGTGAGGTTGTCGCGAGCAACACACGGCGCACTTCGCATTCGCCACCGAGTCTGCGTGGTCAGCTCGTCCCACTCCTTCGACCGGCGGAAGGTGAAAAGCTTTCTGCTGAAAGGGTGGACGCGTTCTGTAGCCTGCTGCGACTTAGGGTTGTACGCTGTTCCCAGTACCAATCGAGTGCTGGGAAACTCAGCCCGCAGGAGCTTCCTGATCCTTGAACCTTCTGAAAAGCCAAAACCGTTGCCAGCACGGATAATTCTTGGCGCACCAAATTCAAGGAAGATGCCACGCAGGATTTTTATCACGGTACCGGCGTCCTTTGCTGCAGTAGGCCTTCCCCAGAGCCACACGGTTGCGCTGTCAACACAGGCGAAGAAGTGTAAGCTGCCCCGCTTAGTTTTCTTGAGCGGCCCCTGAAAATCCATCGCATACTTGTCGCGAAACTTCAGCGCGCTCTCGTTCAGCCTATGGGCTGTCCGTTCCGGGACACCATGATAGGCCGCGCAATCCGCACAGCGCTGAACAAGCTTAGTGCAGTCAGACCAGACGCTGGGCCACCAAATTCCCATCTGATGAAGATGCGCCACTGTTCCAGCCGCTTTCGCATGCGTGCTTTCCTGGTGCGCGGAGTTCAAGAAAAACTTTCGGGCAGTTACTCCTCGAGGATTGTCAAGGTTGACCTCCCAAATTCCTTCAGGAACATAAACAGCCCAAGTCCCTTGTTCAAAAACTAGAAGGCAATCCTCGTCATCGACTTGGTGCGGCCGCAAGACGCATTGCAGAAGCGCTTCGCGCTTGTCTCCAGCTGAAATCCTGGCGCCCATTTTTTCGAAAGCTTCGGCTGAGGTGAAACCAGTGGGGAGATACTCAGCAGCACGTCGTAGGTGCGCACCCTTCGGACCTTTTTGCTGCAGGGCTGTTATGCGTTGAACCCAATCACGACGAAGTTTTTCAGCTGGTGTCCGTCGTCTGTCGGAGCGACGAGTGCGGGTCTCACCAAAGAAAACTACTGCGGTGAGATCAGTTGCAGGAATTGCTTCAAATTCCCACGCTTGTCCTGCTTGAAGTTTGTCTTGGGTGTATTTGACCACATGGAGCCTTCGCCGGTCGGGAATGCGCGCCCATTCTTGACCTTCTTGAGGACGGACAACTTGCACCAGAGTCGGCTTTTCACCTCTGAAGAAATGCCTGAAAAGTTTCTCATCGGGCAGCGTTTCGTCGGAGTAGAAGTCCTCCAGTTTTGGCATCTGCGGCGAATCGGGAGTGCCGTCCTGAGACTTTTGCTGAATCGGCACTGCCAGGGAGTCAAGGCCAACACCAACTGCCGTCTCGTCTTGTTGCAGCAAATCTACTGGCGTTTCAACTTCGAGCTGAGAAGAACTACTATCGCCAACACTTTTCGCCCCTGCATTTGGGACTTCATCATCGTCAGGAACTAGGGCTGCTTGTGGCTGTAAGTCGGCATCTTCATTTTCCAGGCCGGGGCCATTATCAGAATCTGATTGGGCTCTACACTTGCAAACAAAATGTTTCCCCCCAGACCAATCAGGTCTAGTGCCTGCTTCTGCCGTAGGACATACTTGGCGGAGCGACATGCAAGATGGATCCCGTGCGGGATGTGAAAACTTCAGTGGTAGTTGTTCTTGCAGCACTTCAAGGTCCACCGTTTTGTATTCGTCCAGGTGCAAGTCCAGAACGTAGAAGCTTCGTGGGTGGTGCTCTTCGTTCATTTCGGAGGGAAAGTAGTCAGCCACAGCTCGGGGCGCTGCTCGTCGAGCAGGTTGTTCTGTCGGATGCTCACTATGGAAAGTTGGCACGTCAGTCTGAAAGCCTTTGCGCCAGTCTAGCTCCCACGGGAAAGCAATTTTGTTGACGGTCCATCTACGACCGCGATCCTCGTCGTACTTTAGCACGACGTCTACGGCTGACGAAGAGAGACTAGAGTATGGCGATTTTTGATGCTGATCAGCACTAGGTGGTTTGAAGACGATCGAGTGCATCGATGCGGAAGGTACAGCTGGCATGTTGGGTGCTCGAGGGTCAAGCAAGAAGTCCAAAATCTTTCGGGCTGAAACCGGAAACGGTAGGTCTTCGTTGCGAATGGTAGACGTTTGTGCTGATGGATGGCGCGAAGCTGCATCCGCTAAAACATTGATAGCGCCACTGATGTGAACACGATGCACTGCGCCCGAGTCTAGTCGTTGCCGCACTACCTCGAGCCCGCGTAGTATCTTGTCGCGGACACGTTGGCTACCCAGTAGATCGCCGACTCTATCGAGATTTTCATGGTCAAAGAGAAGAAAGATCTCAAGTCCATCAACGTACTGCCAGCCATCTTCGCAGAAAAGTTTAACAGCACTAAGTTCTTGCTCAAGGACACTCCGTCCCTGCTGGTGCTCATCGAAGCTCACCCCTTTGATTACACAAGGCCGCAGTGGTCCTCCTGATCGTGCTGCTTGGCCGATGACATAGCTTCGACCGTATCGTGACGCGTCACATGTAACTACCACTGGACGGCCTGTCTTTCGCCAGTTATGTGCTGCTTCGAAGTCGATGCTGGTCAGTGGGACATCATCTGCGAAGCTGTTTTTCAGCTGCAGCAGCGCATCTTGTGCTTCGACATCGTCAGAAAAATCCGACCACGGTTTTCCGCGTTTCTTCGTGTAAGGAGCTAGTGGACCTCGTTTCCGTTGGTAGTCGGGGATGAATTCCCGAAGGTAGTCTGCGAACGCCAATAGGCTGGCCAGGTCGTCCTTGCTTTCGAGCTCCGGCCAGTTTCGAAGCTGTTCAACCTTTTTTGGTGTAGGCGTCCGTCCTTTTTGGCTGATGTTGAAACCTAGAACCTCCACTGCCTTCTTGCCGAGCACGGACTTCCTCAAGGACAGGGTAAAGCCAGTAGCCTCGCACCGATCAAACAGCTCCTTACTACGTCTGAGAAATTCATCAAAATCTTTACCCTTGTAGATCAAGTCGTCGATGAAGACTCCGTCCACCACATCCTCAAACGCACTAGCTGTTTGTTGTTGAAAGAATGCGGGAGCTGGAGATGGACCAAGTGGTAGTCTGGTGGGGTAGTAGCAGCCATCTGGACCGACGACAGTGAGCAAACGCTGCATCCGTTCCGAAGGTTCAACTTGATCGTAGCCCATCGCAAGACCGCATGCTCCAAAGTAGTATCCGCCTTCAAGATTTTTGAAAATCTGGAGTGCGTCGGGCATCCGAAAAGCGATAGACTTGAAGTTCTTGCTCACAGCCCGGCAATCCACCACCATGCGCTTGGTAAGGTGCCCTTTGCGATCAGCACAGAAAACAGGTGAGACATGAAGTGGCGGGGGCATCGTGCTGTCGACCTTGATGAGCTTGCCTTCGCGAATTTGCTCCCGGATGAGGAAGTCCATGCGAATTTTATCCATGACCGATAGAGGATAAGGCGCGAAGCACTTCCAAGCAGCGTCGTCTTTCGTTTCAAAGTCAGCGACTATTGGCGAGCCACTTTTGTCTCGCAGAGTAGGAAATGGACAACCAAGGTCGTGAAACGCATGAGCTCTATCGCGAACCAGCTGCAGAAACTTGGACCGCTCTGCCTCAGTGTCGAAACCTAGCCCGTCGTCCTTGTAGCGGTCGTAGACGATCTTCTTCCACTCTTCCGAATGCGGATCGATCATTTTGACCAGCTTCTTTTCCTTCTCCTGTATTTCCGTGAGTAGCTCCTCTGCTCTAGTTTGTCAGTTTCTTCTTGCTTCTCGAGCTTCTTCGTGTATTTTGCGTTTCCAAAAAGTCCATCTGTAGTAGTGGCTCTTCCAGGGCTACTAGAAGGCGAAGAAATCGGAGTAGTTCTTGTTGCTGCACTAGAAGTTTCTGATGTTGTACTAGACTTCCCTGTTGTTGCAGGGGCTGTCGTCGGGGAAGTAGAAACATTACGGGCCAAAGCTTGCATTTCCGAATAACGTTTTTCGGAGCCAAAACTTGCATGCTCATCGGCACTATCCGATGTGGAGGCTGCAGCACCCTCCTGATCGCCACTTCTTTTAGCTGCAGCATCTCTAAGACCATAGAGTTGACGTAGTCAGTTGACCTGTCGCAACAGCGACGGGTCGTCAGTGTCTTTGATCTTCGTCAAAAACTGGATTAGGTTATCACCACTAGCTTCCAGAGCAAGCTTCAGCTCTGCATCGCCCGCACTAGAAGTCCCGCCGTACTGTAGAGCAAGTTCTTCCTTCTCGGCTTCAGTGTGTTTTTTCGCTTTCTTATGCGCCTTCAAGGTGGCACGGCGCTCGCGTCTGTTGGGCTGATGCAGCTCCGGGTAGCAGAACGTTTGCGCAAAAGCACTAGTCATCGATGCGTAAGAACCACTAGTATCTCCGTCTAATTTTCTAGCAGGAGCAGAAGTTGCTGCAGCACTTGTTGTTTCATTCTGATGATGTTCTTCTTCGGGCACACTGACTGCAGCCTTTCTCCTCGCTGCTTTCTGAGCGTCTTGTTGTTCACTAGGATTTGCAGCATTCAGTCTGGGCAGCAGCTTCTTTTTGAGAGTGCAAATTTCGTGTAGTCCGATGGTCCTTGCTTTTACGTTCGGGCTGTACAGGCTGACTGGCAGCGCTTCTGGCAGAGACTCTGCTTTGAAGATTGTCAGCCCAGGATAGAACTCGAGTGCCTTAGCCTTGAATTCTGGGGAGACATCCAAACCATATGCTGCGTCAGGGTCTCTTGAAACTTGAGTACGAACCTGCTCGATCACGGGCGGTATGGTGGCCATCGAGTTCAAACTTCCTGCTTCCCCGAGTCGCAGCAGCATGCCATCTGAGCGCTCAGACCAGTACTGCTTCGGCACGTTTCGGCACACCAGAAACTTAGGAGCTCGCTCAAATCCCAAACCTAAGGCGGAAAACATGCTGTAGCCCATCGCCGTCTGCTCTGATAGGCCCGGAATTACCAAGAACTTAATATCAGTTGTGTAGCTCTTGCCACCGTTACCGACGCCGGGAAAACTGACCTCCAGGGTGCAGTAGTAAGTCTCCAAGACGTCCCGGCGCTGTTCTCGCCCAAACGTGATCTCAGTGGAGGTTCGTGCCACTGCAAAAGCGTCGCTTCTGACCAATTCAAAAAACTGCTGTGAGATCACGGACTGTTGCTCTCGATTGACCAAAAGCCCGCTGTCCTGCATACAGATGACCTTATGGCTGGAGCCGTTGTTGCCGCAAACTTGTAGCTCTACAAATGGTCCATCTTCGCCCGTGCGAGTACCACGATAACTGTTATGGTTGTTGGGTTCCTGTTGCTGATGCTGCTGTTGCACTTGGGGTTCTGCTGGTTCCAGGATTGCAGGCATGCATTCGGTTGCATCGACGAAGAGGTAGTAACTGGCGGCCATCAAATAGGTGGCCACCGAGGTAAGCAGATCCTTATCGAGATTGACATCCAAAAATTTGTAACCAGCTGGCGCTTTGAAGCTCTTCGTGCTTGTTGGGAAGAGGCGAGTAAAACGTGAGGGACCACTGATTTTTTGATTTGAAGAAGCAGCGTCGATCAGTTTGTCGCACTCCACCGCCGTGTTTTCCGCCACTAGAATCTTGCAACGTCCATCATCTGGCATCTCGCAGCGGCTCCAGGCTTCGATCTTGTTGCTGTGGTGGACCCTGAGGGTCTCGATCGGAGCGTGCTGCCGGGGAGATTGGGCCAGCACTTTCACATCGGTTATTTCCTTCGTGTCGCCTGAGACTGCACTAGAAGCGTTGCTGTGAGTGGTGTCCCACTTCGCGACCAGTCATGCCGAAAAGCTGAAAGCTCGCGTTTGGAGTCGACTGCTTCTGCAGAAGTTCTTCTTTGCCATTACCGGCCATGCCACTAGCTTCTTGACAGATCTGCTGGAAGTCTTGACTACGAAGATGTGGCTCCGCCCTGCTGCTCAGTCCACAACAGCCTCCCGACCATACCACGCAGGTTCCTTGGTCCTTGCGTTGCTTATGGCGGCTGTTCGGTTGCGAAGCCCAGTAGCTGGGGCACAAAAGCTCTGCTTTGATCTTGTCAGGCAACCTCCCACCGACCTGCTGGCGCCACACGTCCTGTCCCTCGACGCCACTGCATGCCTCGCAGCGCTTGCTGCGTAGTTTTCCTCCTCGAAGAAGAACTTGCGTCATGTGATACTCGGCCAGATGATGCCCATTCGCGCCGTGACCTTTTGCACTACGCCGGGGTCTATCGCTTAGACCAGCACTGTTTTGTCCGCCACGTTTGCCACCACCTTTGCCACTGCCCTTTTGGATACCACCGAAAAAAGGAGTACTTTCGACATCGTCGACTTGCTGCTGAATGCCTCCGAAAGAAGCGCTTCTTCCTGGTCGCGTCGTATCCGCACGCGGTTTTATCTCCTGCTTAGCGAGAAAAACTTCCTTAGCCTGGCGCCCTTCGGCCATAGTCTGAACCGGGTGCAAGATGTGGGCCAAAGTGCGTGCTGTGTCCGGAATATCGTCGGTTTTGGTTTCGACTCGTGCGATAGCCCATGTAGGTAGGCTGCAGCAGTAGAGGACATGGCTGACCATGTCACTGCGCTCCTCGTTGCGTCCGCTTGTGCAGTCGAGAGTCCAGGACGGATTTCCGAGCTTTACGCGGAGACGCTGGCACTCCTCGAACTCCCCGGCAGACTGTCCCTGAAACCCTAGAAGCGCAGCAGCTGTTGCTCCCTCGCGGCGGACTTTGCGCAGCTCGCGTTGCTGCAGATCCAGCCCCTTGAGAGATGTCAGTCCTGCTTCAAAGCGTGCTGCTCAGAGGAAGCCCAGACATGCTGCTGCATAGGGCTCCTCTGTTTTCTTGAGTCCATGGCGGCGCGCTGTGGCTTCCATCGTATCGCTGACGCGACGCCATATGGATAGTGCGCGACCGGTGCTAGATGCTTCGAGTTCACGCCAAGCTGTGCGCTTTCGCATATGCTCTGCCCAAGTGCGATAGCGCCGCAGTTCCTCGAAAAGTTTCGCAGCTCCTGCTGCAGTCAGAGTGATTTTGCGGATCGCTGGTTTTGCGTGATCAGCGCCGCTATCGTCGTTGGGCGGAAAGCTTGCTGGCGAACTCGCTCAAGGGTCTCGCCCTGGTCTGCTTTAGTTGAGATGACGAAACGACCGAAAAAGGGGCCGAACTCTACAGATTCGAAACGTACCGGCCTACCACCAAGCGCATGCGGCGTTCGTGTTTGTAGTGTTTGACGGACTGCTTCCAACTCGATGCTAGTGACTAGTTTTGTAGGGCAGTAAGCCTCACCGGCGACGCCGTCGCGGCGTCTTTTCAGTCGTTCGAAAGAGAAACCAGAAATTTTTGATCACTTCGACTCGCTGCGACGTAGGTCGGAGCGGTCACCTTCATCGGCATTATGATTGTTGAGGCCACCGAGAGCGTCAGCGAGTGATGTTGCCTGGTCCGTGTGAGCAGGATCATCATCTTCGGCCTCGACTGGCGCAGCACTTCCATCGACTTCCTCGCGCTCTTTCTGCGCCTGAGACTATGCCAGACGCCTCGCCACCTCCTTCGCCCGAACTAGTTCGCCCAAACCTCGGCGAACGAAGCTTAGAGGCCTTTCGCGGACACCTCTCGCCCACAACGGTTGTGGCGTTTGGGTCTTCTGAAATCCTGGCCATGTGGTGGCCCACCTCGTCGACTTTCATTCGGTGCTCCCGACCGTGCTCCAGGGTAGAGGTTCCTGGTCCAAGTGCCTCGCGCGAAATTCAGCACCGCACGCCTTCCAGGCCGAGGAAGTAGCGCGCGCTTCCTCGGTAACCGAGATACCACAGTAGGAGCCCCCCTTCTCCCTCGTAGCTTTCGCCGGTACGGAGAGCCAGGCGCTTTTTCCTGACCGCGTGATGCTCCTGAGCTGCGTCCACTTCCGTCATCGTCGCGGTTGGTTTTCGGTCGGGAAACGGACAAAGCAAAGTGTTAGCCTAGGTTGGTTCCCGATGGCTGGTAGCACCACTTAAGTAAGATCGCAGGCAGAAACTGAGAAAAATGGCTAGGCATTACTGCTGGGCCTCGTCGTTGCCACCGAAAAAAGAAAATGACGCAGGTAGGACCCGAGCGCGAGGGCTGAAAAATGGAAACAGATGCGATACGGATGGCCTGGCTCTACGTGAATCCTCGCGCTTCTAGCCTTTGCTTTGACGTCTCTGGGGTCAGGTGTGACAGGAAGAATGCGAACTCTAAGACTCGAACGCTGGGCCTAAGAAATGGAGACAAGACGGATGCGAACTAGTGTACTTCACAAGTCGGCCAATGCGTTTGCTACTTTGCCAGTCTGTCTTTAGACTCAAGCCCGATTGAAAAGCCAAGGTCTCGCTTTCGAACGTTGGCGCAAGAGACAGGCGTGACAGATGCTACCGATTGCGCCACCCTGATGTAAGGTCGACTAGATGTTTGCACTGCCTCACTTAGAGCAAGCAAATGCAGTTGCGAAATCGGTGGTCTTGTGCCGGAGCTGTTGGTTTGTTTGGCTCACTGTTGAGCACTAAAGCAGGCCGTGTTGTGGTGGTCGTCTAATCCTACAGTTAGGTTACGGTCTGTGGCCTGCTCCTAGTAGGGCTCAAGGTGCGCCGTTTTGTCCCTGTGGATGAAAGTTCAATTTGTAAGCGTGACCATGTGGAGTTCGAACCCACATCACTAGAAGAAGAGTCCGATGCGCACACAAACTGAACCAAAGCACTTAAAGTAAGAACGTGTCGAGGAATGCCAGTACAAGTAAACAAATGGACAGTAGATGCTGCGAAAGCTTATGCTGTTTCAGGTATTCGATCCTTCGGCGTATGTGCTGAAATGTATGAAGTTACGCGCCTAGACCGTTGAACCAGATTCGCCATTTCCAGGAGATGCATGATGATCAAGAGGGCTCAAATTCTTGTAATGTTACAAGTTTGGAAAACTTGCTATCTTATGAGATCTAGGGATTGAACCTTCGATGCAAAATGGTGGAGTTCGGTGTCCTAACCGCTGAGCCAAATGAACTCATTGCAGACTTGTCACGATGTGGACTCTATCAACGAAAAACGACTGCCGCAAGTAAACAGGATGATGTGATTGACTAGACATCAGACATTTGAAGCACCATCAAGTGAGAACTAGCAGCTGTTTTCTGCTGTGGACCTTGCTCTTGGACTAATTCACAACATTGAAAATAGAACCTACAAGGATTGAAGTTGAGGACTTCGGACGGCGAACGTATGGGCCACTAGCCTGGGCCTACAAATAGAACCTAATGAACGTGGATCGGTGGTGCTTATTTTGTTACTTCGTGAACGGTCAGTAGTGTGCTTTATCTTCACAAACTAGTGGCGCGGAACGGAAGCTGTCGATGAGGAACGAGGGGGTTTACGACTACAATTTTACTCACTGGCACCACACACATCGGGTAGCATTACTACCACACACATCTTGTAATACTGATACCGCACCCATCCGGTGATACTACTACCCCACCCACCTCGGAGCACTTACTTGCGCCCCCGTCTAGTAATACAGTTTGGCGAAGTGCTCGGCGCCCTAGATTCAGCCGATCCACGAACCAGCGCGCGATCGCCCTCAAGGCTCTGCCCTTCCAGGTGCCTGGCTCACGGGGGTCGACCTAGCTGGCGCACTACTGTCAGCCGATCCGCGAACCGCGACGGGGCTCTCACTAGGGGGTTCCACGGGGGTCAGCTTGCCTGATCCACGAACCAAAAACGGAGATGCCCAGCGCACTGGAGTCAGCCGACCCACGAACCAGGGCGGGCCTTCCCTCAAAGGCCTGCCCTTCCGGGTGCATTGCCCACGGGGGTCGACCTGACTGATCCACGAACCAGAAACGGACACGGCGAAAGCACTAGATTCAGCCCATCCGCGCGCCAGGGTTGGGCCTCCATTAGGGAAACCCACGGGGGCCGATTTGCCTGATCCACGAACCAGGGACGGAGATGCGCAACGCCATCGACCCCGCCAGCCCACGAACCTAAACGGGACGTCGCTCAAGGCTCCGGCGTTCCAAGTGCGCTGCCCACGGGGGTCGACCCGCCTGATCCACGAACCAAAAACGGACACGCCCAGTGCACTAGATTCAGCCGGCCCATGAGCCAAAACGGGGCCCCCACTAAGGAGGCCCACGGGGGTCGGCTTGCCTGATCCACGAACCAAAAACGGAGATGCCCTGCGCACTAGATTCAGCCGAGGCACGAACCAGGGCGGGACGTCCCTCAAGGCTCTGCCCCTCCAGGTGCATCGCCCACGGGGATCGACCTGCCTGATCCATGGACCAAAGCCAGACACGCTCAGCGCACTAGATTCAGCCGGCCCGCGAACCAAAGCGGAACCTCCACTAGGGAGATCCACGGGGATCGATTTGCCAGATCCACGAACCAGAGGCGGATACCCTCCGCGCACTAGGTTCAGCCGATCCACGAACCAAAACCGGACCGCCCTCAAGGCTCTGCCCTTCCGGGTGCACGGTCCACGGGGGTCGACCTGCCTCACCCTCAGAGCGCTCTCGCGTCTTCCTCATGTCTTCACTATAGGAGCAAGGACGCCCGTGGCCGCCAGGGTGCCTTTTGCGGTCGCCTTGCTTTTTGGGGCCATTCGCTGCAAGAAGGAGGCGCGGACGGTCGTTTTGGAAAAGAGAAAGAGCAAAAAGGCAAGCAAGAAAGCACGAACACGTTGCGCCGCTAGGTAATGGCCGCGCCGGACGTTCTCAGGCATTTGCGTGTAGCGTCTTGGCCGTTCTCGGCTCCGTTTGCCCTCGATAGGCGGAGCACCGTGGCCCCCCGAGGGCGCCCCCCTCCGCGTCGCTCTCTCGTGTGGGTAGCCTCCCAGTGGACAAGAAGGGTGGCCTACATGAGGCTTTAGCCCAAAGCCTGCGAGCTTCACGAGAATTGTAGCTATTGAACACCGAATACTTGTGGGGCAAAGTGAGTGGGCCGGCGTGTGAGTCCAGCCGAGGTGCTGTCTTGCGACTGCTTGCAATATTTTGGAAGAATCGGGGCAGAGGCTTGTGACTGCCATGAGTATCTTGGGGGAATCGTGGTGCAGTCTCATTTGTGGCTGCCATAGGTACTTTAAAGGAATCGAGGCAGAGCCTTACGATTGCTATTTGTATTAGTATTTTAAGAGAGTCAGTAGTAGTGCATCAGCAACGATCAGTGAAGAGTGCGTCAGCAGTGCGAGTCCTGTGGGTCCATGGTTGTCCTATGAGTCAGGTGAGATGAATCTTGCGAAAAGAGTAAACAAAAACGAGAACAGCAAAGCTTGAATCGGTGAGAACGCGAACCCCACTGAGGGGTCCCGCCATTCCTTCGCCCATCAGGGTCGCCACCTCAGCCTCGTGCGGCTCTCACAATATAGTGCAAGCCTTGCTTGGGTCTCTTTTCTTATCCAAGACTTGGTATTTCCGCGCCCCACCGAGGTCCGCCTTGCTGGTTGATTGTTCCGCAAAAAAAAACGGGTTCGAAGTGCTGAAAAAGAAAGAGAATGCAAAAAAAAGAGTAAGGGTATGTAAACTAGAGGCGTCAAGGGTTTCGTAACGATCAATTACTATTGGAATAGCAACGGTAGTCTTTCACATGATCGTTGGTGGATCTTAAGCCCCTTACTGCATGATAGCTAAGAATGATCAGTGAAAAGCCGAAGAGAGGAAGTCAAGAAAACCATAACAGGATGGGAAGCAGCAGGTAGTTCTATTTTACTGGCCTCCTCGAAGGAAAGAGGAACCTTAGGTTCCTCGAAGGAAAGAGGAACCTTAGATGAGTGCCCAAAACTACTTTGCGTCGATTAAAGAAGCGAAGTAGACGTTCCAGAACAAGAGAAGCACATGGTGGTGGAAGGTATTTCATAGGCATAATAGTACTCGGCTGCACCTACCAACTTGTGCAGCGTCTCGTCCCTGTTACGGCTTCTGGGATGATGAGGGCCATCCATGCCTGATGGCTCTCATCATCCCAGAAGCAAGTCAAGCAAAAACCCTGAACCCTAGCACCCAAAAAAGCCTCTGATTTATTAAGGTGGTCTCGTCCTGTTTCACTTAGCAATAACATGCTCACGGGTTTCGTGGTCACGTAAAGATCGCGGCCGCTTGAAAAATGATGTAGCATAGACCGACTGCAATCGTGTTGCGGCGTGTAGTTTACTATGAGTAGATAAAAGCGCGAAGACTCATGGCGCGTCGTTCTACACTTCATCGGGCTTCTACTACTCCACTTAGCAGCAGGGCGGACTGCTACACCACTTAGCAGCAAAATAAGTTGAGGAGTACCTGGCCTCCGCTTCCTCGACGGCCTCTGTGGATGCAGCAGGCTGTTGGTGCGGGTCGTTGCTTCCCTCCTTGGAAGAATCGTCCAACTTGGCTACCTTTTGATCGAAGGCATAGACCGCAAATGTCGCTGCGCCACCTAAAGTTGAGAGGTTGGAAAGTGGTCTAAATCCGATTAATCTGATCTCTCTTATCAAATCTGTTCAATCAGATCTCTCTTATCAGATTGTCTGATCACATTAGATCAGATCTCCCTTGGAGGGTGTCCCACCTAAAGTTGAAAGGGTGGAAATTGGTGATGGTAGAAGTCTCTCTTGGGGAGTGGCGTTGGAAATTGGTGATGGTAGAAGTCTCTCTTGGGGAGTTGGAAGTGATCGTAGAGGACTACAGTTGCGGAGTCGAATAATAGAGGTGGATGTGATCATGGTAGAGTTGGATGTGATCATACGCTAGTGAGTTTTAGTTTATATCTAAAGGCCTATATAATGAAGGTCGCAATTGAACACCTTCAGAGAGTTTGAAAAACTCATGTTTTAAGAGGGGCGATCAGAGTACTAGTACCCTGAAGCTGTTATAAGTAGTTACTAATGCCCTGATATAAGGAGATACTGGTACCCTGAAGGTATTCAAAGAATCGCTCCGTCACTGGATCTTGGTGCACCGTTTTTGAGAAGTCAAAGATGTGCTCCCCTTGATTTTCGTTAGAGCGGCCGCAGCCTAGTTGCTTTGTCAGCTACAACTACTATTGAAAATTGGCTATCGACAAGGTCCAGTTTATAACCTATACTATAGGATCAAAAATCTTTTTTACAATTGCCAAAGTCATGACTTAGAAAAAGCGCAACCGTCAAGAGGGAGCATAGACCCGTCTGCGACTCTAGCCAATGTCACCTCTGAGCGGGACAGTGGCTGAGGCATAGACCAGCCTGCGCGCTTGATATAATAGAGTGGTACTGGTGCGATTGCATCTGGAATATGGAGGGGTTTGCTAGTATCTCGAGTGTTCTTTCTTGTGTCCCTATTCTTTCTGTGACTAGTTCCACCAGATCACAGGCGGTCTTACTTCTTTCTGCGTCTATTCTAGACAACACCTGTCCTACTCGCACGAAGTAGCGCAGGTTTATGTGTGGACGAAAACACGTCACCCTCCTTAATCTCACGCTTAGGTCTGGCTACCGTCTTTTCGTCCACGTAGTACTGAAATTCGACCCTGAAGATGAGTTTGAGTGTGAAAAAGTGACTGAATGCGGTGGATCCCAAAAAGAACGAAGAAGGCGAGGCCGACTGAATCATAATGGATGCTGGCGCGGTCCCCTGATCCCTTGCTCCTTCTCTCTGGTGTCACTTCAGGCTGTGAGAGCCTGGGAGTTTGCTCGCGTGTTCATGATCTGAAGCAGCCAAAGGGATCCATTTGCGTCAATGGTAAGCAACTGGTCTGGTTCAATGGTATCCCGCACCCTTCCAACTTGAAAGCCCAGCGCTCGAATCCGTGAAGATGAGAGACTTGCAAACGCATGGAATCCGTATGAGACTGCGCGCAACGATGAAACGACGCAAACGGAAGGCAAAAACCTTTGATGATGGTGCCCCATCCTGCCCATGACTTCACTACCAGACGCACAGTGCTAGGTAGTCCGCTCACACTGACCAGGGCGCCATAGGGGCATTGGCTTTGAGGAGCTTGCGGCCATCGTGTCGACAGAATCGCGCCCCAATAGTCTACCACGCATCTGGTAGCATCCTCAAAACTTTGCACCTTTTAGGGCCTTGCATTCTCTCAAGCCCTAGGCCTTCAACATTTCGCACCTATCTCCCCCCAGCATCTAGTGCTAGAAACAAAACGGGCGCTGCCGTCAATGATCTCACGACCCCCGTGCTGCGGCTGTTGGCGATACAGCTGGGGGCGGCAGCAGCAGGCCAGCGCGATGAGCTACTTGCTGCGATTCAAGGAACCGGGATGGCGCACCAGCCTGCGAGCAACGTCATGCAGATCCCCACGCCGAATGCGCACGGATGGGCAGCCCTACTGGCCTTGGTTCAAACGGGAACGAAGGCCGAGGCCCTGGCGCGGATCTGGGAACGCCCGCTGTTGAACGTCCAGCAGGATTTTATTCGGAAAGTAATCACATTTGTCCCAGGGCGCGGGGCGACGGCCCCCCCTAGCGGGGGGGGCCGGGCGCCATGGGCCCCTTTTGAAGGCGTCTACCGGGGCGGAAAGGCCTCAAAAGGGGGCCCAGTGACCTCCCGCCTCCGCTCCCTTCCAGGTGCCTGGCTGCTCCCTAGGTGCCTCCGATGGTGGTGGGAGGCTTCAAAAAGGGGCCCAGGGGACCGCCTGCGCCCCCGTCCAGGTGCCTGCTTGTGCCCTAAGTGCGTCCGTTAGGCTCCGCCGCCGCAGCCGTGCCGCCTGTACCCTCCGGGCCCTTGGTCAGCGGCCTGCCTGCGACTGTGGCCGCCTTCCCGCCTGCGAGGGCCAGCAGAGGCCAGGAGGCCCCCCAGGAATACGCTGAGAGGCGCAAGGGGAGGCCCGCGCCAAGTTTTGACGCCTTCCACCACTAGAATCCGCGAAAAATCCGCGCGGAAAAGCGCGCTCGCGCGCCACCACAGACCAGACCACAGGGGGGGAGGCGTCCGGCCCTGAGTCATATATCTATCGCGCTTGAAGGTCGTCCGTTTGGGGCCAGCTCTTTGGTGAAAGTATCGGATGCGGTGACATTATTTCCTCTGACTTTGTGACGGGGCGCGATTCTGTCGACACTCTGGCCGCAAAGCTTTCCAAGCTAATGCCCCTACGAAGCCCCTGTCAGTGTAAACGGACTACCCAGCACTGTGTGTCTGCTAGTGGAATCATGGTAAGGATGGGGCACCATCGTCAAAGGCGTGAGGTCAGTCTAAGGCTATCGGAATAGCATGCAGCTGCGTGCGGTTTTCATGGGTTTGCAAGTCTTTCATCTTCAAGGGTTCGAGCGCTGGTCCTTCAGCTTGGAGCGATGCACGACACCACTGAACCAAACCAGTGGAGCATCATTGACGCAGTAGGATCGCTGTGATTGCTTCAGATCATGAGCACTCGACCAAATTCCTAGGCCCTCACCGCCTGAAGTGACACCATGGAGGAAGACCAAGGGGCCAGGGGATCGCGAGGGCATTCACATTCCCCCCTTCGCTGCAACACCGTGCACCAAAAGCAAGAAAATTAGACAAACTAAACCAACCAAAACTACCAAAATGCGCCTTATTTTGCGCTTACATGTGCTAGGGTGAGAAAAAGGCGAGGAGACTAAGCCTATTCCTGTTGTTTAGGTTCTCAAGAATGTGGGTAGATGGTCGAAGAAAATGATGAAAATCGACTCACTCTGTTGCTGTGCATGATGTGACATGCTTCGTTTTTGCGTTTGTGGCGTTGGGCGTGGTCAAGTGGTTTACATGTTGGACGTTTATGCTCGGGCCAATTTCATCAAAGGCCCGGGTCTCGGAATCATCAGAGTCGCCCTGTGGCTCAAAATACAGACCGATAAAGCTGCCACATCAGGCAATTACGACTACAACGGCAGACGCGCTAGCTCTCATGGCCCGGGGTTTCGGCTTTTGCTCCTTAGGGCCATTTTTCCGGACCCTTGGTCCCAAGTTTTGGCTTTTTGGTACAGTCAACACGTGGGCCTTCGGCGTTTGTACCTTTGGGCCATTTTTCCGGGCCCTTGGTCCCGGACTTTCGCCTCTTGGTACAGGTCAACAAGTCAGAGCACTGCCAACCAGCAAGCTATAGGATCCCGAGGAAGCAAGCCACGAAGTCCCCTCCTTCCTGCACTTCAAGCGCCGCGCTGCTCCTGTTTTCTTGTGGGAAGATGATTCGAAGTGCTTCAGCATTCGACGTTTTGGCCAATGCGTCAGCACGCTCTTCTTGAGTGGGCACGAGCCCTACTCGTTGTCCGTGTTCGAGGACTTTGCCGCGCCTGGTCGCGGCGTGCCTAGTCGGTCGATTGAGTTCCTGCTGCTGTTTCCGACCTGATAAAACCGCGCCGCGATTATCGCACAAGATGGCACCTGCGTCAAGTTCTGGATCTTTTGCTTGCTTTCTACCTCGGAGGAACTGCAGAAGGAGACGCGTCCCTTCTGCCATCTCAAAGGCCTTGCTGGATGCCGCCCACTTTGCCTCCGTCGTGTTTTGCGCTATCACGCCCCGGGGAGTCGATTTCCAGGCAACTGGACACCCGAAAAGATAGTCCATCACCCCGGTGACGCTCTTCAGCGCGCGGCAGGTTGGGGCAAACGATGCGCCTCCATACGCGGCAACGGGCCGGGGTGGCTGGCCAACTTCTGGCCGCACTTGCTGCTGTCCGGATGGCCTTGCAGCTCAGCTAATTCCCGGCAGCGGTTTTGCTCGGCTTCGGGCGAGTACTCAGTTCCCACGTCCTTGGTACCAGCCAAAGCGCGTAGCACTTTGCGCCCAGCGGTTTCCGTCGCCTTGTTGACCTTGTTGGCAGTTGCTCGGGCTAGCTTGTTGCCGGCTTCTGCACGGTCAACCACTGAAGCGCGCCGGCCAGTGCTCTGAGTGGGAAGGGGGGGGGAGTGGCGTTTTCGTCGTACCTCGGACCCTCCTCGAAGTCCGCCCTGGGTAGCGTTTTCAGATCCTCCCGATGCATGTTAAACTTCTTCAACACCTCCCCAGCGTAGGTTCGCATCTTGATGCGCAAGAGGCCGTGCTGTTTGGAGTAGGTGCAGCCTGCACCAAGTGGGTCGAACGTCACAGCATCGGGCAGACCAGCTTCTCTTGGTGCTTTTTCCATGCTGATCATCGTGACCGGGTGCAGCTTATGCACCTGGGGAGTCAACTCACCCCCCAGCTGTTCCGCCTTCGCAATCGCCACGCAGTCACCAACGTAGATGGTCGAAATTGCGACCAGGTCGCCGCTAGCGTCGACTTTGCGCCACAATCTCAGCCCAGCTGCTGCTTCAGTCCAACCCAGGCCACGAAGGTCTTTGGCGATCTGGTCGCCCCAGAGCTTTGGGGAGATCGGAAGGCCGTGTAAGGCCTCCAGGGGAAGACGTCGGCCACCGTCTTCTTCACCATCCCGGAACTGCTCGGGAATTGATACTACAGCCCTGCGGTGCTGGGTGCTTGCTCGGATGAAGGCGCTACCAATGTCGCAGGCCTTCGCCGACCACTTTCTTTGCGCCCCGGACATCAGCGCTGCCCTGTTTTCGAGGTGCGACGCAGCGCTTGCGTAGAGCGAAGCGGCCGAGTTGGCTTCTGCCTGCCAACGGTTGCCAAGAACGACCAGGCTGGCCCTGTAAGTGTAACGCCCGCAGCGCTTTCGCGATAACGGCAGCGCGGTAGGTGCGCGCTTCAATTTTCCGGCGTAGAAGTCAGAGCACTCAGAAGCCAGCAGCTTCCGCCAACAGCGGCAGGCTTCCAGTCTTGCCGCTTCCACTTGAGTCGCCTCTATCCAACGCGGGCGGCACGGATTTTCGTGCCTGAATGCCTTGCCCGGAGTTGTAGTGCCACCCGCTGGGGTGTTGTGCTCGTCCTGATCTTTCGCCAGAAAAAATTCCCGCTGTGGTGAGTTCCTCGCCGTCCTCCTCCTCGAGGTGACTGCGCACCGCCTCGCAAAAACTCGCCTGCTGCTGCTGCTGCGCAAGGATCTGCGCCTTCGTACGACGGACCCGCGGACGCTTGTCTTTTGCACCTTTGGGCCGGCCTGTCTTCACCTCGCTGGCAGGGCGGCAAAGGGGTCCACGCTGGACTGCCGGCGAGCCATCCACTTGTTTGGAAGGTGGCAGCTCGGCTCCAGACGCATCTATGTGCGTTCTCCGCTCGCTGTCCTCGGTGGGGGCAGGAGCTTGATTGGCATCGACGTGCTCGAGCATCGTGTTGGACGCGCGGCCTACCGGCAAAAACACCCCGAGGTCTTGCTTCAGCGACTCCCCTACGGCAGTTCCTGGAACTACCCCCGCGGAAGCTTTAGCAGAAGCAGGAACGGCCGACGCCTTCAGCCTCCCTAGGATTTGCTCGTCTAGGGCCGCAGTGCTGTTACTGCGCAGCTGTTTCAAGTTTGGCGCCAGTATCTCCGCCAAAAGCACGACGCTGCTGCACTGATGCGCAGCAACCCTTTCCGAAGCTGGATCGGGTAAGCAGCCTACTAACCGGCAGGGGCTCGCGTCGCTCCAGCCAAGATTTACGCCGCTAAGCGCCCTCGGAGAGAGAGCGCAGCTTTTCTCGTCCTGTTTCGCCAACTCCGTCCTGCCAGTCCGAAATATAGCCAAACAACCAAGCCGACGGAGATGGCGTCTCTTGTTTTCAACGTTCACCCTGTTCGTCGGGTTTTGGGCCTTGCTGTTTAGGGTTTCTAGCGGTGCGCGTACGGCGCTACTTTCTTTGTCTAGCCTTGGCATGAGGTTCCACGCATGAACTACGGCCCGAAAACCATAGCCCCAAGCGTGGGGACCCACATGCAGCATCACAGATCTCAGTGCGTTCTTGAGACTCTGGACTGCGCGCCCCGCGTGGCTGTTCGTCCACAACATGCGCGGGATGCTGAACGAAAGCGCGGCGCTGTATCGCTCACAAACCGAACCCATGTCAGCCGACTTGCGCGCAGCTCCGTTGCCACTTCTGAGGCCCACTGAAATCAGCTGCGTGGCTGCTTCCCCTGGCAGTATATCGGCGCCGGCTTTTCTCCCGATCTCCCTAGCAAAGCTCCCTACTGCCTGAAGGGCTAACGATTTTGCAGGGAGTGAGCGAGCGCCAATATACTGCGAGGAGCTGCACACAAACAGCACGGCGACCTTGTTGCCGCGGTAGGTGGTTGGTTTCACTGGACCAAAGAAATCCGCCGAAGGCAGTCCAGTACGAGGGGCGGACTGTCTTGCTGTGCCGGAGGGCTAGTTGAATCATCCCCCACGCCTCTGGTTTTGGCTCGCATGCAGTCGAGGCATGTTGCTCTCTCGTCCTTGTCGTGGATATGTTCCATCCTCCAGCGCTGCAGAAGTTTGCCACGGACAGACTTTTAACTATCGCGAGGGCCTCGCGTCCTTCTTCCAGCACGTGCTGCCGCCTTTCTCGCAGCAGGGGGCACCGACTCAAAAACTTCATCAAGACCGACACCACTAAGCTCCTGGCCGCGCATGGGAGAGCAGAAGAAACCAGGACGAGGACCCCTCTGCCGTAGCTCGAGACTCGGCATGCTAGGGAGCCCTTTCTCGGTTGCTCCTAAGCTGGCGAACGCTCCTGCAATCAAGTTCGTTGCCGTGTCTCCATGCGGAGAAGGCGCAGCTTCCCACGCGTCGGCCTTCAGCCAGTTGACGCTGATCAAGGCCTGCGCCGGAAGTTTTGGGGAGCAGATTGCTTGCATGTTGCTGCCCAAGATGTTGCCCTTCAGTCGTCCCATGCGTCCAGTATCAGCACCAGCGACACCACGAACCCGGGCGATTTTGTTGCTGTCAATTGATTTGAAAAGAGACCGGCGACGAACGGTGTGCGCGCTCGCCCCGGAGTCAATGATTTTGCTGTGGTACTCATTCGCTTTGTCGTTACTGTTGTCGACTTGTCCCGCGAGGACGTAGTGGCGGTTGTGACTAGACGGCGACGCTGTAGCACTAGAAGACTGCCGCGGACTAGGTGTCGTCGGTGGTGGAAAGCTACTGGATGGCGAAGAGCTACTGGATGCCGAATTTGAGCTACTTGGTCCCACAAGGTTTTCGCTGGCTGAAGACGCAGGCGAACTTGATAGCGCAAAGTTCTCTGATGTGTCAGCAGCTTGGAGTGCTGACGGTGCAGAAGGAAACGACGACGATCCGAACACTGGCAACGCGCTCGATTCTGATGAAGAACTCGTTCCGAACAACGAGACCAGCGGAAAACTGCAACGACTAATTTTGTTCCGCTGCTTCTGCAGCTTTTCGTTTCTCTTTTTGACTAACTGGAGGGGGTTGCTCCAGCCGCTTAGTCAATTGCGACTGCCCTCCTTCGTCTGCTTTCCATCGCCTTTGCGGGGTGGTGGCTTGGGCGTCTGGGTCTGCTTGGAGTTGGTTTCCGGCGCGTTGTGACTGCGAAAGGCGTAAGCGCTGCTTTCGTCGTGGCCATAGAATTTGGCGCACGTCAGGCAGTTCTTCCCGCTCCTCGTCGTCGCTCCTGAACCTTGGCCCACCTTCTTTACGTGGCCCCTGCCTTGGCCGTTTCTGCTTCCTTTGCCGCGATCACCCTTACCACCGTAGGGTGCCGGACAGTCACGCTGGCCACCGGTTCTCCCTGCACGCGCCAGCATTAGCTACTCCCGAGTGCGTTGCAGCTTGTCCTTTAGCGACTGAAGCGCTCGACCGTCGCCATGGGTTTCCACGTTGTTCGCCATGGTCTCCTTCTGGTGGTCTTGGTTCGGTTCCTCCAGCTCAGCGAAGAAGACCCGTTCCCGCTGCTCGCTGGAGTGCTCAAGGAACATGGTCCGAGAACATTCTTCCGCAGGCTCCCCTGCGCCATATCCCGGGGTGCTGGGTGGGTAGCCTTTGAAATCCCAAACGATTTGCGCTACCGTGGGGCCCTTGGTGGAGATGTTCCTGATCAACACGCCCCGGATCATGCGCGCCCGGACTGGTCCCGCGGGAAGCTCGTGGCCGCATTTCGCTGCCATGGGCTTTAGCTGTCCAACGAACGAGAGTAGGCCGCCCTTGCGCCAGCGTGCGCTGTGCAGCTGCGGCTCCGTCGTCTCCTTCTCAGCCTGAGCTTGCGCGAAATACATCGACAGACGAAGAAGCTCGCTGACCACACCCGGCAAACTGTCCACCACTTGGGTTGCCGTGGTCGATGCTTCGATCCTGTTACCGAGGTCGTTACGGAGAAAATCTCTGCCGGCTCGATGAAGTAGAAGAGCAAGCTGCTTGCCTCTCGCACTCATTTCCAGGCTTATACCCATCAGCAGCTGGCCCAACATTTCCTGACAGAACCCAACGCGGCGGGTATCGGCCTGAGGCCGTGCGTCCTTTAGCCACCGCTGAGAAGCGCTGCGATCCTGAATCTCCTCCAGCGGGATCAGCAGGCTGTCTCTCGGGTTTGCCGGTGCTGCGTCGTTCGGTGGAACTTGGGGAGCTCCAGCCCCGGCAGCCGGTGGCTCCTGAATTGGAGGTGGCGCACCAGGCCCAGCCCCATCCCGTTGGACGTTCGGCGGGTGTTCCCAGATCCGCGCCAGGACCTCGGATTTCGTTCCCGTTTGATCCGAGGCCAGTAGGGTTGCCCATCCCTGCGCATTCGGCGTGGGGATCTGCATGACGTTGCTCGCAGGCTGATACGCCATCCCGATCCCTTGAATCGCACCACGTAGCTCATCGCGCTGGCCTGCTGCTGCCGCCCCCAGCTGTATCGCCAACAGCCGCAGCACGGGGGCCGTGAAGTCATTGACGGCAGCGCCCATGTTGTTACTAGCGCTAGATGCTCGGGGGAGCTAGGTGCAATGATGAGTGTCTAGGCCTTGAGAGAGTGCAAGTCTTGAGAAGTTGCAAATTTTGAGGCTGCTACACGGAGCGGGGTAGACTGATGGGGCGCGATTCTATCGACACTCTGGCCGCAAAGCTTTCCAAGCCAATGCCCGCGCGGAGCCCTTGCCAGTGTAAACGGACTACCTAATGCTGTGCGTTTGGTAGTGGAGTCATGGTAAGGATGGGGCACCATCGTCAAAGGCTTGAGGCCTTAGGTTATCGGGGTTGCATGCAGATCCGTGCGGTTTTCATGGGTTTGCAAGTCTTTCAGCTTCAAGGATTCGAGCGCTGGTCTTTCAACTTGGAGTGATGCGCGATACCATTGAGCCACGTAGTAGGATCGCTTGGCTTTGGTTACTTCAGATCATGGGCACTCGATCAAACTCCTAGGCTCTCACGGCCTGAAGTGACACCATGGAGGAAGACCAAGGGGCCAGGGGATCACGAGAACGCTCTGACTCAGTCGGCCTGACGCTTTGTACTATGAAGCAGCAGGTGCTTGTAAGGACTTGAAACTATGAAACTAGGCATAGACCTATACTTGGCAGCAATCGCGTTTAGCTATACTGTATTAAGATTTGTATACTAGGCAACAATAGCAACTAAAAAACGCAAAACAAGTACCGTGGACTCCTATAGGCGGGCGGTAGTTTGCGAAGCTTGCTGATCTTTATTTTGAGCCGGAAATTAGAGTCCTGTGCTTCGGCTTCTTGAGTCATACTATGGGATAACGAATGTCATGCTATCCAGCGATAATGAGTCATACGTATGAGTCATGATATGAGGATAGCGAACGTCTCAGCCACTGAATGTCATGTCGTGGCGCTTCTTATGTAGCTATGGTTGTCTACTTGTGAGGCCATCCAGTAATGTTGTAGTACCTCCTAAGGATGGCTTTACGGGCAAGTGAACTGGCCAACGGCTGGCGTTGGCCTCTTCACTTAGAAAGTAGTCTCTCGTCGCTTCCCCTTTTCAAAAGATTGCTCATGCCACTAATTAAGCCTTCCAAGGATCCCAGAGATCATTCTTCCACGGATCCTAGAGACTACCCTTCTAAGGATCAATGTTGCTGCATGCCAAAATTGGCGGATCCTAAAGACTACCCTTCTAAGGATCAACGTTGCTGCAAGCTACTAACGAGAATGATGAAGAGCCAGGATGCTTAACAAAGGCTTTGCCGGTAAGATTTTCACACTCCTCCTCCATCTCCTCAATGCTGGTGTGTACAAATATGAACAAAGTAAGGGCTGTGTGTTCGGTGTTTCAGATAGGTAGAGGGTGACTTGTCATGTTCGTGTTTCTGCCAGGATTCATCATCATCTAGATATCACAACTAAAGGATTTTTTCCTTTCAAACTGCAGGATGACACTACCTAAAGGACTTTAGTCACCCAAACTGAAGGATAGGGCCTGGAGGGCCGATCCATATAGGATGTCCAAAGGCTTTTACCCATACATTCGAACAACAGAAATATCTTAAGTAGAAAGTGTTTACTTAACAGGGCTACTTTTAACTTAGCGCTATTGATTCTTTCAGTCACTTGCTTATTCTAGGACTTGGAGTATCTTTCCATATTTTTCCTTACTGCAGTAGTTGGCTGCAGCTCAATTCTGAGAAAGCAATCGCTAGGGCGTCCGTCGCCTCCTAGCAGTCTAGCATCCACCGAAACGGGGCAGCCGTAGGTATTAAAAGTGGGGGAGTATTATGCTAGTCGTGTAACTAAAGTAGGGTATTGGTTCAAAGGATAGGGATCAAAAGTGGCGCAATATTTTTGTGATATTCGTAGGGATTAAAAGTAGGGTAGAATGTGAGAGTCGTGTGACAAAAGTAGAGCAGAGTGTGATAGTCGTGTGACACTGGCCTAAAGTAGTAGTTGCCGCAGGCGTGTGGCAAGACTACAATAGGCACTGAGAATAGGAGGGCATTCAAAGGATAAGCATTAGCGGTGGGGGTTCAAATAGTACGTGTTATGACGATGCCAGGTGTATGCGACCGGAGAGACAGACGTAGACTGTAACGAGAAGAGCCATACGGGATGAAAGTAGGAGTAAGAATGTAGGTGGCTAGGGGTGCTGCGACAGTCGCCTCACAGGGTGGCTAGGGAATAGGGGTGCTGCGGCAGTCGCCGCACAGCTAGAGTGATCAACATCATCATTGTGACAAGGGGTGTGCAGTACACAGAGAAGCATACTTTGAGCATAGGCAGCCTTCGTCTCTAATGAAGCTGTGTCGGTCCAATACCAAGCACTTAAAATTTCCTGCTAGTGTTTGGGTAGAGACTATAATAGCAGGTGGACATAGGAGAAGGGCACAAAGAAAACACTGCAGGGCACAAAGTACAAAGTACACAGAGCAATGGCGGTGCGCGTTGAGGGCGTAGGCACTGAGAGCACGGTAGAAGCGGAGGCAGCCATGCAAAGTAGGGCAGGCGTCAAAGCGCGGTGCGAAGAATTTGGACACAGGGTAGTATATACTTAGAGTAGGGTAGACATCGGGGGTGGCCACGTAAAGCAGCAAACGTTCGTGACGAAATTATTTCTACAGAAAGCAGAGCAGGGATCACGAGCAACAGCGAGTTCGCGCATGTGTTGAAAAGAAAAATAGACAGGACAAAAGAGGAGCGCGCAGGGTGGGCAATCGTCACGCTCTTGGCAAGGCGGATTTTGTCTAAAACGTGATCGGTTCCTGACGTCGTGGGAAAGGTCCATGGGATGATGATTAGGCGCTTTTTTTTCTAAAAATAGTAGTAGAATGGGTTACTTACTTATAATGATCTTTCTTCAGGGTGCTATAATCTTTCAGTCTTAAAAATCAATGGTTCGAGGTAAACGCGTGTGCTTCCAATAAGGTATTCTGTCGTCACTGGGTCCCAAAAAGGATCGCGGCTCGCTGGTAGAGAAGCGATTGGAATTAGAGAACCTAGAAAGATAGAACTACAGAGAAAAGAAGATGCTATCTTTAGCACTTTCTCATGCGGAGTTGTAGTACTTGACGTCTTGTTATGTATCAATTCGGACTCCCATGCTTATGCGATTGCTTCGCGTTGCAGTCCTTACTCGACTACCTCCTAACAGGCCATATTGAATAAAAGTTCTAGTTAGCTAGCCTCTAGGATTTGCAGACCATTCGCTGCATGTATGAATTAGGAACTCCGCAGAGGGTCGACCATGAAGGTTTGTTCTCTTGCGCTCTTCACTATGTGAATTAGTGATTGCAGAAAAGTTCTGGCTAGTTAGTGACTGCAGAAAAAGTTCAACTAGTGTCAGACAAGTGTAGCCATTTGCCCATGGGGCGAGTAGTTAGTTGCTAGTACAATGTATCAAGTAGCTAGTTGCTATTGCAATGTATCAAATCCACTTGGAGTGGGTGTTCTTTCCTCTGTCTCTCATACTTAAAGAGTGTTCTGGACGAGTTTATTCTCAGTCTTACTAGAAAGTGAATACTTACTACTCTTACTAAAGGGTAAATGCTATTGGCCGTAAATCAAAACTCTGATTGAGGCACCAATGGTCGAAAAGCTCCCGCATCAGAAATACTCGGTTCTCCAGAGTATCCACATCCCATTCGAACAGAGTCATACCATCAGCAGCCTCAGAATTAGAAGAGTGTAGGTGGATTACTTTCCACTCCATTAGATTATACTATCCATCCATCCATCCCCACTGCTCCATGGATTACTTTCGACTCCATTAGATTATACTATCCATCCATCCCCACTGCTCCATGGATTACTTTCGATGAGAGCACTTAATACTCCTAGACAAGAAGAAAACGTGCCGCACTAGGTAGATAAGAAAACCACTTTGATGCGTGCAAGCAATTCATTGAGTGTGGCATCATCGCCTTAATGCAGACTATCAATATCGTGGGCTGCAGAACTCGCGTCAATTTCATGCTCTTGCCGGAGGCGTCCATCAGTGGCGGAACAAAGAGGCGCACGCCATACTAGCATGAAAGGTGAAGGTGGTGTAGTAGCTGCGAGGTTACTAGTAGATTCCCGATGCCTTCATCTAGTTTGCACAAAAGAAAACACAGCGCAATCCAATGAATCTGGTGCAAAGAAGATGTGCGCAGACTTCTGTGAGGCTAGATTCCTTCTGTCTTCTAGTTTGTTGTAAACATAGATAGTGTCGTCCATGTCGTAGGGTGGTCAGGGTTGGTTTGTCGAAAGGTAGGTGCTTGGCTCGCCTAGGGTTGTACCTTGCTTTCCTGAGGGTCTATTGGGTAGACTCTGCGTAGCTAAAGGAAATACCAAATTATTGTAGAGTTATGGAGTGGGTGCTTATGGTGCTTCTCCTCTCTCGCCGCCTATAGACAGGAGCAGGAGACCAATTGCCATTCCCTTACCTAGTACAAACAGGAGAGACCACCCAGTACAGAGCAGAGTTTGCCGATTTTTGGATCATCACAATATATAAGTAACCACTGCACTCCTAGAGGAAATGTATCATTGGGAAGTACACCACATAGACAACTATACTTCCATGATAGGATCAATCCCCTATCGTTTATAAGAACTGCCTCTGAAGAAGTCAGGGATCTACGAAAATCTAGAATAAGTGGTAAGGGAAAATCGAGAGAATCAGAGGCATAACGAGTAGCCCTTCCCGAGTTCGAGGCTGAGCGCGGTAGCCTCCTTCACCAGCGGTATGTCGGGATTAGAAGAGTACTAGCTTATATATGTTCCAGGGCCGCACGGCCCCCCCTCCCCCTTAAGCTCGAGAATGGGGCCCCCTGGGCTTTGCGGAATTTCTAGTGCGGATATGATCTGGGGCCAAGCGATCGCCAGGCGGGTCCTGCTCCTGCTGGGGCCTCCTGCTGGGGCCTCCTGTGGTTCCTGTGGTTCCTGTGGTTCCT
>CAJINU010000056.1:48912-109969 GCA_905178165.1 Amoebophrya sp. A25
GGGGGGGGGCGTCGCCCCGCGCCCTGGAACATATATAGGGGGGGGGGCGGGGGCCGGGCGCCCTGGACCCCTTTTTGAGGCCTCTGCCGGGGGGGGAAGGCCTCAAACGGCCCCCCCAGCCCCCCTGTTTCCTTCCAGTTGCTTGGGGTCCCCTAGAGGCCTCGGACGTAGGTGGAAGGCCTCAAGAGGGCCTCAAGGGGGGCCGCCTCCGCTTCCTCCCAGCTGCTTGGCTGTCCCGCCGAGGCTTCCGACGTAGGTGGAAGGCCTCAAGGGGGCCCCTGTGGCCGCCTCCGCTTCCTCCCAGCTGCTTGGTTGTTCCCCTAGAGGTCTCCGACGTAGGTGGAAGGCCTCAAGGGGGGCCAAGGGGCTCGCTGCCTCCTTCTCGTTTGCATGTACCCTACAGACTTGAGGGGTTAGATGGCAGCAGTGCACCGGCAGCGGCTTGCTTGCGACCGTGGCCCATGGGAACACGCTGAGAGGCCCAAGGGGAGGAAGGCGCCAAGCTTTGAGGCCTTCCACCACTCGAATCCGCGAAAAATTCGCGCGGAAAAGCGCGCGGGCGCGCCACCACAGACCAGACCACCGGAGGGGGGAGGGGGGGCCGTTCGGCCCTGAGTCATATAAAGCATTGAAGATTTGTTGCGCCCTTATCAAAGGGACTGGATACGAGGAGGAGAACTACTCTACGTGCTGCTTTACGCTCTAGAACTACTCTACACGCTGCTTTACGCTCTAGAACTACTCTACATTCTGCTTTCCGGTCTAGAACTACTCCCATCCTGCTCTACAGAATATGGGTTCCTTCGTCCCAGAATTGCCATATACTTCGACCAACATCACAAAAAAGAACGGGCTCGAGGCAGCTCTATTTGGCACTTCGTCTATCTATCTAGCTATATTGTCCTATAATATAAGCGGTCTTCCTCTATCTGCTAGATTTGCGGCAGGTCTATCTGCAGTACATAGAATGAAAGGCCTAGCCGACTACGTTAGGAACATCTTCATGAATAAACCGAATCAGTTGCATCTCCTTGAGTAGACCACAAGACACTTGCATAATTTGCTTCAGTAGTTCATCGATATGCTGGGTGTCTTGTTCTCGCTCACGCCTGAGCTTCTCCTTTGCCGCCAAGGCTGCCTGTCTCCTCTCGATTAAGCGAATCTCTCGCCTGCCAAAAGTTAGAAAATAGTGCACCTAGTCACTACTCTGCATCGCTGAGGGCTTGTCCAATGTTTTGTTACTTACTCACGCAAATGCCGCAAAATTACTTGAAGATACTGCACCCAGTCACTCCTTTGCACTGGTGAGGGCCTGTCCGTAGTTATTTACTGATGAAAAAGCTGCCGAAATAGTTGTTTGATTGTGCCGGCTCCGCTCCAGCTCTTTGGCCTGAGTGAGGTCTTTAGACTAACTCTGGACGCGGAGTTTTGGGGCCATAATTTGAGCTCCATTAGGCGCTTCTTACGGGCAAAATCTTCCTGCATTTTTTCAAGCTCGTTTTCTGTTTTGGACCATGCCACGTCCTCGTCCTCCAGGGATGCGACTTAGATATAAACTCCAAGGCGAATAGCAGTGGCTCCATGAGACAGATACTACAAATCATATCTATCGGAAACTACTTCGGGCGCCTGGGCCCCTTATTTCACAACGGCGGCTGCCTGTGTGACGTATCTATTGCCTAGAGGTTCCCAGCTAAAGCGCCTTGCCTTCGCGCCTCGCAAACGCGTGGCACTCAAGAAGATCCGCGAGGCCTTGATCCATTTGCCGAAAGGAGGTAGGCCCTGCGCCTGGAGGCCTGCCGATCCACTAGCCAAGGCCGGAACAGGGCCGCCAAAAGTAGGCGCAAAACCTGCCTCACGAACCAAAAACGGAACCCAGATGACCCGCACCCGCCAACTTGGGGCGCGCCCTCCTGCATGCCCTAGCCCCTCTGTTCGGCGTGCTCGTCCGTCCTTGCCTTTTGTTTCTCAGTCGAGACGAACCGCCCCCCACAACGCTCGCGCACCTGCTTCCCGGTGTCGTTGGGCCTATGGGTGCACTTGGTGCCCTGGCCTTCGTGTGTCCTGTATGTGGTCCGCACGCGTCTGCCTCTCTGTAACGCCACCTTCGTGCGCTATTTAGCTGGTGGGCCTGCCTCTGCGTAATTCACTACAGTCACTTCCTGCATGTGCATGAGACTTTCTGACGGCTGATATTAGCTGAAAGGCCTCAAGCAATTGCGCCACTATCTTCACTCCAGCCCATAATGTTGCTCCGTTTCGCTTTTCACCCGCTGAAGCTCCTGCTCTTTAGCAATCCGCATATCGTCTTGCATTTTTTCCTTAGAATGAGATATCTGGCAAGCTCGCTGAAAAAAAGTCCACCACTTCCGCAGGAACTAACTAACAACTAATCTAACGGACAGGAAGCAACCGCGCACAGCTACAACATGGCAAACAGTATATTCCCCTTTTGAAAGAAGACCAGCCAGCAAGCCACGGAACCATCATCATTGCGTCTCAAATGGTCACTCTCTACCATCGGCAAGACGAAGCAGTTCCTTAAAAGGTCCAGAAGGATGGTAAGAGGAAGCGCATAGCCTATTAAGGGGGTAGAAAATAAATTGCAACCACGGAGTGGCCCTTCACGCTTTTGCTTCTGTTCTATTAAATAATTTTGCATCCATACACGCATGCCTTTCCTAAGGTGAAGAAAAACAAAAGGCAAGCCATGGAGTGAGCGTCCAAGAACTTTGCTTCTATTATAAACTATGTGTTGATGACCACACCAAAAGAGATAGTAAAGCCTTAGTCTTCAGTTCTGCGAGGTGCTCCTGCTCTCGCTGCTTCAACAGCATTTCCATCTCCCTTTGTGCCTTCGCCTTTAGTTCGTCGGCCTCTAGGATTAGCGTGCATGCCCACTGGGCTTTATCGACTCTTCTTGCGTGTCAATAATAGGGTATCTTATTGGGCATCTAATTGGGTACTGTATTGGCCCTTCCTGAGTATGCTCTTGGGCCTCCTTTTGTGACTGTTCTACGTACCAGTAGCAGTTCTCATTTGTCTATGACAGCGCGCTCTTGAATGGACTTCAAGATTGGTTCCGATTGTTCGTGAGAGGTGTAGAGTCTACTCTTGAGTGGAGTTCAAGATTGGTGCCTTGAGAGTGAGAGATCGTTAGTTAGCTAGCTAGCCAGTTAGATAGCTAGATAGAGAGACACTTAGCTAGCTAGCTAGCTAGATAGAGAGACACTTAGCTAGCTAGCTAGATAGAGAGACACTTAGCTAGCTAGCTAGCTAGCTAACCAACTAACTAGTTAGATAGCTAGATAGAGAGACACTTACCTAGCTAGCTAGATAGAGAGATAGTTAGCTAGATAGAGAGACGCTTAGCTAGCTAGCTAGCCAGGTAGATAAGTAGATAGTGACACCAACGGGGTGAAAGCTTGTCGACCCATAACTTCAGCTTTAGCTCGTACTCTTCTTGCATCCTCCTTTTCTCCTCTTCTTTCCGCTTTTCCTCCTCCTTATCAGCCTTCGCATCACCGAGGTCACCTGATAATTCATTCACTCACTCGAACCATGTAGCAGCTACAAGTAACTGCCTGCAGATAATTGATAGTAGGAATGGATGCATAGTATCTTGTGGATTTAAGAGCACGGAGGCCACGACTATCGCCAAAAAAAGCGGACAGAAACAGCGTGAGAAAAGTGTGAAAAAAGTAGGAAAATATTGGGAAAAAAGTGTGAAAAAATTGTATACCTTGTTTTTCCGCAAGTTCCTTTTTGGCCATCTCATAACTGCACTTGCCTGCGTCAATCAAGTCGTTACAGTATTCACCACCCAAATTAGAGATCAGAAGACTGGTGGGGAAGATGATGTTGATAGAAGATAGAAGGTGCACTGAGGGAAGAAGATAGAAAATAGGCGGGATAGAAGATAGGTGGGGGCTTAGAAGAAAGGTGGCGGAATATAGGAGGCATAGAAGATAGGTGGTAGAAGATGATGATCGATAATAGAAGATAAGTAGACAATAGGTAGAAGATGGCGCCACATTAGCTAGAAGTCTGGTGAAAAAGATGACTCGCCATTTCTCAGACATATTTAAGTGCCGAGGAAGATATTAGCACCTATTCGGTTAGCGATGGTTTGTGAAATCCTTAAGGGACTCCTTTAAGTGGCTTCCTTAAGGAAAACGTTTCCTTAAGGATTTTCTATTACCAAAAGCTATTATAACCTTCCTGAAGAGGAAAGGCCTCCCTTAAGGAAGGCCCTTAAGGAAAAGCTGTTATAGCCCTTGGCTAATGTTAGGCCCCTCCTGAAGGGATTTCCAAGGACTCAAAAGGAACGCAAGAAAGTCAAGCTCTCACGCGTGTTCTCACTGACAAGCTAAAGATGTGCAGCTGGCACCCTTTGCCAGCGATCCACAGAATTGACGCCCACCCCTAGCGAATCACCCCAACGAACTTCCAACCGCTACCCTTGTCATATATCGCCCGGCGCCTCCGTTTTTTTTTCAAAAACTTCAGGGAGGTCATTCAAATACAGAGAAAGCCGAACGAACTCCCTGAAGTTTTTGGAAAAAGTTAGCGCGCTCCCCTTCCGCGACTACCTTCCGCGCACAGCAATCGACCACAGGAGCGCGCGGCAGCCCTTGGAGATGGTCAACCAGTACACTTTTAACCAGCACAAAAGCGGGAGAATTGTAAGGGAGAGGGTGACCACTTGAAAAGGTAGAGGCTGGCGAGCGTCATCGTATTCATTCATGAGAAGGCCAAGGATATACATCTCTGCGCTTGAAGGTCGCAGCCGTTGAGGATGTCGATGTCTGGGAGAATGATAGCCGTGAGCACTTGCAACAGGTCTGAATGGTGGACCCTGGTGAGCATCATCAGACCATACTCATGAGAAGGCCAAAGATATACGTCTTCGCGTGTGAAAGTCGAAGCCGCGGAGGGTGTCGATGCCTGTGAGGGTGATCGCCGTGAGCGCTTGCATGTCTGAAGGGTGGACCCGGGTGAGCGTCATCATATTCATGAGGAGGCCAAAGATAGACATCTCTGTGCTTGAAAGTCGAAGCCGCTGAGGATGTTGATGTCTGTGAGACTGATAGCCGTGAGCTCTTGCATGTTTGAAGGGTTGGCCCTGGCTGGTGAGCATCATCATACTCATGAGAAGGCCAAAGATATACATCTCTGCGCTTGAAAGTCGAAGCCGCTGAGGATGTCGATGTCTGTGCGAATGAATGATAGCCGTGAGCGCTTGCATGTCTCAAGGGTGGACCCTGGTGAGCGTCATCCCATCCATGAGAAAGCAAAAGGGATACATCTTCGGGCTTGAGGGTCGAATCCGTTGAGGATGTCGATGCCTGTGAGGCTGATAGCCGTGCGCGCTTGCATGTCTGAAGGGTGGACCCTGGTGAGCATCTTCACACGCATGAGAAAGCCAAAAATATACATCGCTGCGCTTGACGGTCGAGCTCGAAGCCGTTGAGGATCTCGATGTCTGTGAGGATGATAGCCGTGGGCACTTGCATGCCTGAAGGGTGGACCCTGGTGAGCATCATCATATCCATGAGAAGGCCAGCGATGTACGTCCTTGCGTGTGAAAGTCGAAGCCGTTGAGGATGTCGATGGCTGTGAGGAGGTAGGATAGCCGCGGGCGCTTGTATGTCTTAAGGGTGGACCCTGGCGCGCGTCATCATGTCCATGAGAAGGCCAAGCGCATGCATCTCCGTAGGTGAACGCTGAAGGCTGAGGATGTCGATGTCTGTGAGGATGATAGTTGTGAGCCCTTGCATGTCTGAAGGGCGGACCCTGGTGGGCGTCTTGCATCATGTCCATGAAGCAGCCAAGCTCATACACCTCCGCGCCTGAAGGTTGGGGCCCGGCTTCTGGCTCTGCGCATAGATATGCCCAAGGGTGACCTTCTCACGGGCCTCATCCATGACGCTCGCCAGCGTCAGCCTTTTGCCATGGGTATGCTATGCCTTCGGATTCTCCTGGACATGATCACACTCAAGAGGGCCCAACCTCTGCGCCCACATATGTCCAAGCGTGGCCTTCTCGTGGACTCCATGACGCTCAGCGGGCCAGCCTTGGCGCCCATTGGCTTGCTCTTAGCAAGCAAGCTGGCCAAGGCAGTAGCCATAGCGGTAGCCTCCTCACTAGCCTCGCCACAGTGGGCGCCAGCTTCCCAGCCTTGGCGAGCAGACTTGGCGACTTTTTTCGTTTGTCTTTCTGTCTCTTAGTAGTCAATCTGTCTAGTTGTTAACCTATGCCCAGCGCAGCGGGCCCTTGATGAAATACGAAAGAAATAGAGCTGCGTCGTTTCGTGGAGAGTCTCCGCGGCATATAGTGGCCGCGACATCTGTTTCCTTCTGGTGTAAAGTCGCGCGATTTTTCCGAGAACTTGAGTTGCGGTTACCACGATGAAGCTTCTGCGTCTCTCTTTCTTACGTCTAGGCAGGTGCTCCGGATTTCCTTTGCATTGTGGGCAATATTTGGCGCCTACCATGCGCCAAGTGAGAAGCAGCTGCCAGCGGTCTCCGCCTTAGTTGCAGTCTCTATTCGTCCCCTTCACTGTCATGCACTAGCTTACACCTACTTCCGTGCCCATTCTGTTTCTGATTTTCGTCATTTCTCATTATTTTCCCTCTAACTCGCGAAGGTGCGAAGGACCGAATGAGCTCCAACGAATACACACCGGCGGATCTTTCGTCAGCCTTTTCTGCATTGAGGACTGAAGCGCAGTCATTGTCTTGCGCTCTATAGTATTGTATATCCTTATAAGATTGCTTACTGATTGTTAATTCTGCCCCAGCGGGCCCTTGGTGGGCCCGCGTACTGGGCACGTACACATAAGGCCCAAGATTTGGTCTTCACATCATGCCGAATAATACTTTGAGCTTCAGCGTCACAGCATGCCAAGTATTAATTTGAGCTTCAGAGCCACACCATGCCAAAAAGTAATTCATAGGAGGATTGATGAAGTCAAGTCATAATAGTAGGGTCGATAAATGTAAAGTCAAGTCATAATAGTAGGGTCGATGAAAACAAAAACGTAGTTTTGGCCAATGATAATCCGATCTCCATGGTGTAGGTCGCATCCTTCACCACCCTCAAAGAAGAAATTGTCGCCATTCACGTACGTTGTGCCCACCGCAGTCTTGTCCTCCACATAGAGCGTTGTGGTAGTGGCTGACAAATGAAAATTGGCACTGCACTAGCAGGAGGGAAAAAAGCAGGAGGGGAACAAGCTGTAAGAGTATCGACGCAGAAGAGCACTCGCCGCTCCCTTCTGCCTTCCTCTCCCACTGCCCCATAAGCGTGGCCGCCCCGCAGTCAGGGCAGAGGAAGGCAGACCCCCAGCCACTCGTTGTGGTGATTCTTGCAGGAGCAGGGGGGCGTAGGAGTATTGACGCCGAAGAGAAACGGCATGGCCATGGCCGTGTGTTTTATATCTAACCCCCCATGGCAAATGCGGAGTAATCTAAGTCAGTCAACCACCTAGGATGCCTCCACAGGGCACTACAGATGTAGAAAGTATAACTTTTTTTTGTTTCGGCAGGACTAGATGCGCCCTCCCTGTTAATCAATTAAACGACTAAGCTGTCACTTACTGGGGGTAGAGGGGTAGAGAGTGTATTTTTGGTCGCTTTACTTGCTAGTGTTTGGTGCCGAGAAGTAGCACGAAGGACAGGGCCGCTCCCCTTGCGGAGTAGGGGGCGCATGGTGGAAGATACTTTGTTCTTCCTCGCAAAGTAAAACGAGGAGCCTAGTCGTGCAGAAAATTGGACGAAGACGCGCAGATCGAGTTATTTTTGAGATAGAAAAAGTCGCAGCCTGGGTATCGGCCACTGTCCTACTCGAGTGCGCACCTGCTATGAAGATGACAGTGCTAGTACTCAAGATGGTTATTAATATTTTACATAGGATCAATATATCCGCCTCTGCTTCTTTGGAAATATCGTGACCATCAGATGCTAGAGTTAGCTCGACAGTATCAAAATACTTTCTATGTCACAGTTGGGCAAAGCCCTGCCATATTCGTTCTCCTGCTTCGTGACGATGCGACAGTGTTTTTTCTGGATGCCTACGCCTGCCAAGACGACGCGCGGCTTCCAGTTTTCTGCTGCTCGTCCTAGCCACATGTCTTCACCAGTTGCTGGAAAAGAATAGTGCAGGAAGATGAAGAGAAGCAAGTGCGACTTGCTAGAAGCCTAAGCTAATTTTGAAAATATCAGTCAAATGCTGCCCCGTAGACACTCTATTGTCTGTACGACCGCGCAGTTGATATACATAAGTCACGGGCGTTACACTTTACTAGTATTGCTTCTACGGCCTCTGGCCACGACGTGTTTACACACAGATAAAAGCCCTCTTCCAGTTCCGTAAACTTCCCCGCGAGCATCGGGTCTTCGTGTAGGTTGGAAATATGAGGTAGATCGAGATGTGCCTCCCGTTTCTCCTGTATCACAATCTCCTTCGCGGTGACGACTTCTTTTTCCACATATTAGAAAGAAGGGGGGCAGCGGAACAATTTGGGGCGGGAAAAGTCTGCCGACTGCCGGAGATTCAAGGCACACCTAATATGCGAAGCCCGCCGCGAACCGATCACGGGGGAGATGCCTGCACACTGGGCGCGTGATGGTGAGACCTGAACCCACCCCAGACTGTGCATTTAAAGCCAGCGCACCTGGGGCGGGGTATCGGCTCCAGCTGTTGCACGAGATCAGCCCATCCTGAGCGGGGGACCGACCCCAAGACGACAAGACAGCTGTCGCCCCCAAGCATCGACGCGACCATCCAAGCCACGGGGATAGGCGGGCACGCGGTCCGGAAAATGAGAGCACCAGCGCCCAACGATCCCAGTGTATACGACCCAAAGAACGGACCTCCAAAGCGGCACCACTGGAAGCACCGACGCGACCATCTGGGCTTCCAGGATGAGCGTCGACACCATCCGAAAAATGAGACGACCAGCTCCCGAGGGTCCGGGTTTACACGCTGCGGAGAATGGACCTCCAAAGCCACACCACTGGAAGCACCGACGCGACCATCTGGGCCAGCAAGATGAGCGCCCACACGATGCGGAAAATTAGACTGCCAGCGCTGCAGGATCGAGGTTTACACGACCCAGAAAATGGACCCCGAAAGCCGCACCGCTGGAAGCACCGGCGCGACCATCTGAGCCACCAGGATGGGCGTTTACACGATCCAGAACATGAGACAACCAGCGCAGAGACCTTAGCGCCGCTTCTCTCTTGTCAAGCACTTCAAAGAGAGAACGGATGGGTCCACTTTTCGAGGTGCGCGCCAAAGTCTTAGCGCCGCTTCTCTCTTGTCAAGCACGTCAGACGGAGAACGGCGCGGCCCATTTTACGCGGCGCGCGTCTGGGTCTTAGCGTCGCTTCTCTTTTGTCACGCACTTCAAACGGAGAACGGCGCGGCCCATTTTACAAGGTGGGCGCCTGGGTCTTAGCGTCGCCTCCCTCTTGTCAAGCACCTCAGACAGCTAACGGCCTGGCCCGTTTTACGAGGCGCGCGCCTGGATCTTAGCGCCGCTTCTCTCTTGTCAAGCACTTCAAACAGAGAACAGACTGGCCCACTCTACGAGGCGCGCGTCTGGGTAACAGCGTCGCTTCTCTTTTGTCAAGCACTTCAAACAGAAAACGGCGCGGCCCATTTTACGAGGTGGGCGCCTGGGTCTTAGCGTCGCTTCTCTCTTGTCAAGCACCTCAGACAGCTAACGGCCTGGCCCGTTTTACGAGGCGCGCGCCTGGCTCTTAGCGTCGCTTCTCTTTTGTCAAGCACTTCAAACAGAGAACGGCGCGGCCCATTTTACGAGGTGGGCGCCTGGGTCTTAGCGTCGCCTCTCTCTTGTCAAGCACCTCAGACAGCCAACGGCCTGGCCCGTTTTACGAGGACCGCGCCTGGATCTTAGCGCCGCTTCTCTCTTGTCAAGCACTTCAAACAGAGAACAGACTGACCCACTCTACGAGGCGCGCGTCTGGGTCTCAGCGTCGCTGCGCTCTTGTTAAGCACCTCAGACAGAGAACGGCCTGGCCCATTTTACGAGGCGCGCGTCTGGGGATTAGCGTCGCTTCTCTCTTGTCAAGCACTTCAAACAGAGAACGGCTTGGCCCATTTTACAAGGCGCGCGCCTGGATCTCAGCGCCGCTTCTCTCTTGTCAAGCGCCTCAGACTGTTTACACGGTCCGGGGAATGGACCTCCAAAGCCGCACCACTGGAAGCACCGGCGCGACCACCTGGGCCACCAGGGTGAGCGTTTACACGATCCGGAAAATGAGACTACCAGCGCCCGAGGATCCAAGTGTACACGGTCTAGGCAGAGGGCCAGGCCTGTGCACTTGCTGCAGCCGACCCCCCCGCAAGACGGGTCGACTTCGTGCAAAATGTGGAGGCGGGGACGGCGGTCGCCATCCCGGGCCCGGCCCCCCGCCCGCGGTGCGCTGACATCCTGCAAAAACCGGAGGCGGCCCCCAAAATGGGCGTCCTTGTCCCCTCCAATTTCTGCACATTGCCCTCTTATAGTAAGATGATCATTGGCCACTGTCTAATACACGAAGACACCGCAATCATGCCGAGTGCGCATAATCATGAATTTTCGGAGGTTTCTCCGGTGAATTGGGGGCACTCTTGGTGCGCGCTTCCTGCAGCTTTTTGAAAAAGTCTTGCTGCATCTGTATCAGTGCATCTTCAAGAGCGCCTATCTCCTTCTCATGCTTTGCTTTTGCCGCAGCCATGGCCTCTTCGTCCACCACCTTCTCGATCTTCGTTAATGTGCCTGAAAATCAGAGTGAGACGGCGTGCCTGAACAGAGTAAGGACGGAGAAGGGGGCACCGCTCATCTAGAGCGGTGCCCAAGTGGCATTGTCAACGCTCCTTGGCGCTATTCACTTGCCCAAAAAAGTCATTGCGCTGTTTCGGTATAAGCAGCACTTCGCCACGTTTAGATCTTGAGAAAAACAAGATAGGCAGCTCAGCTTCAATGCTGTACACATCTCAGACAGTAGTTCTTTTTACAAATGCAATCATTCATATATGGACCGTTACCCAAAAAACGCACAATCTAGTCAATCTAGTTACAGGTAGTTGTTGTACTATCCAGTTACAGGTTACAGGTTGTACTTGTCGGCCCTTGCGCGACCATTTCCTTCAACTTGGCATTCTCTTCACGCAATTGGCGAATGATTTTGTCTTGGGGGTCTTCATTCACGATGCTCTGGTTCTTGATTTTCTTGGCTCTATCAGCATACCGAAGGGTTGACAAAGATTCTTATTAGAGGTCGGCGGAGGTAGAATGGTGCATATTCTGCAGATTGCAACTCTTTCCTTTCGTGAAAGAAGAAAGGGGTCCATCGCGTCTATCATGGAGTGGGTGCACAAGTAGCCTTTGCTTCTATTATACGTCCAAACTTGAGCCTTCGCCTTGGTCTTGAACAGGGCCCGGCCAAGACCGAGGGTATTATGGTTCAGAGAATAATTCTAAAGATTAAGAACTCTACGAGCGAGCAGGGTATGGCAACAGGTGGAGGGGTGCCAATGAGTGAGCGCCTTAATCTTGGTAGTTGTTACTTGCAGGTGAAATCGCCACGATCATCACCGTGAAAGATGAGCCTCCGAGAGCAACCAATGAGAGAGGACGGGTACGTAAAACAAAGGGCACAAAATAAGTAGTTAACCGACAAGAAGACCCATGCGTAAAAAAGCGGACTATTCACAGTGACCCAATTGTGTGAAAGACTCAGGATGTGTGAAGAGGTGAAGTCCACAGGCCGATCTTTTGAGAGGTAAACAAGCGCTCGCCTCTAAGGCTTGTAGCAGGTAAAAAGTGCTGTCACCTTGGTAATAAGCCTTCTAGGATAAGCACATATGAGAAGTAAGATGCTGTAAGAAGGCAAGGATCAGGCACGGAGGACATTGCTTGCAGAAGGGTCTTCTGGCGTTTTCGATTCATTTGTTCTCAAGATGCTAGCTAAGATTCTAGAGTGATTGAGCTACCAGAAAGATTATAAATACTGCGAGGCCCGGCCTAGCTACACCCAAATGCATACATTTTGGAGCAGTCGCGTAAGCTTGCTATCCCGATACGGTATTACCACGGTCTGGATAATGAAGGGGGAAAATTGTTCAGGTCAGTTTATTTTCTGGTCTGCCTAGTAAAGCGACAGGGACAGAAATAGCTGGTCCTGAAGATTAAGAGCTGTGAAAGAATTGAGTGCGATCAAGGCCTGTTGTACAACCATCGCCTTTATCAACCACTACAGATGTAAAAAATTCAACAGTTGTACTAGGTCAACTTTCCATGTCGTAACCTAGAGTAACTTTTGATGTGGTCTGAACATGAAGAGCCTAAGGGCCCTTTACTTATTCGCCAACGCTTGATGTTGACGAACGCAAGATACCACTCTCCTACATCTAGAAAAGTCTCGACTTCGACATGCTAGATGAAAGTAAACTCGACAATTATAATCTTCACGAGCCTGAATCTCGTTTACGCCATGCGCCCCTTATCATAATTCCTTTTCCACTGCATGCGTCAGCGAGCTTTTCTATCACGTTACCAAGACAGGACAGACTCTTGTTGATTGCCGATCCCTCTTTCAGACGGTCCCCTGTGGCACCCGCTTTGTTAGAGGAGGGTCCCAGCAGAGGGCCAGACATGTCGAATCCCATATGATGTATTTTTTGAGGTTTGCTCCTAAACGTTAAACAGAGGGTCAATAATGTATATTTTTCAGGGTCAATTATGTCGAGTCTTCTCTTTTATGAAGAAGCGCACTCGCCTTGTACAGGGAAATCCCCGACACAATCAACATAGTGAAATCTTCGACATAGGAAAAATATATCTTGAGTTATACCTTAGGCCTTCTATCTGCGTCTCGTAGCTCAATCTACTCTGAATTTCTACAGCAAAACACTACTAGTCAGTCTACTTTCCATCACGACGAGGCCCAACGATAGCACCTAATGTTTACTGGAGCTTGCAACTATCAAAGGGTATCCTGTGCTGTCCTACCCTCTCTACATAGTTGTATACCTGAAAAATATATGACTAAAGCCTATTCCTGAGTGGAGCAAAGATCAGTTGAGCCGCTACTGTCGCGCGAATATGTACAACAAACCCAAAATTTTGTTCATCGCACTTTCGTCACGATCAAAGTATTCGATAATCTGAAATATTAAGCCAGTAATCTAGCTGACAATCTCAGATACTCGGTTGTTGCATTTGTTACTCGCTTACTTTCAGTTTTCGATTAAGATTGAGATTAAGAGATTTCTGGCTTGCGACACTTTTTTTTTGTTTAAGAAAGGGGCCATGGCTCCAGAAAGTCTGGGCTTGGGAGACAGTGCATTTTCTTTTCACGGACAACACACAGAGAAAAATAGGAGACCACAGACACTCAACTACGGAGACTACAGACGGTGACAGTACAACAGTGAAGGGGTGAGTCACGTCATAATTTTCGCGGCCTTCTCCGAACCGGCTAAGTCTACAAGGTAGATGCAGCTCAGCTTCACACCCGTGCGGTCCCCAACGTGCGACAATTGCCTAAGTTCGATGCCAAGAACGGTATGAGCTCTACCAAATGAAAGGGACGAATTGACCAAATGAGAACATTGTTACAGAGGGTCTGAGTTGACCATTGTTACAGAGGGGCTTAGCTACCCATTGTTACAGAGGGGCTTAAATGGAAGTTAAACGACTTAGCACACCCATATAAAACAGAAGCTAAGGCTAAGGGCAACATGAGGAGAGCTAAGCAACATAAGGAGATCTAAGACCACGATAGAAATACAGAAGTACTACAGCTGGTTCTTATGCAGATCCTTGACTAAATAAGGGGATGCTTGACTTAGTAGTAGTAGTAGTAGTGTACCCATTCATGAGGCAGTTTGGTATCTTTAATTAGATGCATTTTGTCCTTTGGTTTTTTATCTTTTTCCTGAATGAAAACTGCGTACACCTTGAGCATTTTAGTCGCACCGGTCCGTTCTACTAACATATTTAAACAAAAGACTAGTGGAAGTTGTGGTATGGACATGACCGCATCTCGTCAATGAGATGGAGTATTACTGTCGTGTAAGTAGGTTTTCATCTGAGTGAGTCAATGAAGCGCTGCTGATGTATGCAAACCTTAAATAGTAAAAAAAAACGACTGCACAGAACAAGAGACGAATAGATATTTAACATAATGAAGATCGCCAGGAACACCTTACCTCATGCGTAGAAAAGGAGCATAAGCTCAAAAAAATATATGCACGAACTTATAAGTTCTATCGGCCTTGAGCGCTAGCCTAAACCTGCAAAAGCAGACCTATCGATATGCGGCCGAAGTACAACCCTGCGAAAAGAGTTAAAAGTCATCGCTTGCGCCCTTTTTGGACTTGGGAGCCTATTAAAGATAAACATTCTAATTCTTCTAAAAAATGAACCACACAAAAGGCCCGTAAGCTGCTTGTCGCATTCATCAGTGTCGATCCGATTGTTCGGTTGCCGATACCCTGCTCCATGATTTGATCTATTTCCGTATAGGATGTCACCTTGCACTTGGTCAGTCCAGACATTAGACTACCTCTTTACTAAAGTTAAGATGCATCCTTTAGACTACAACGCTAGACACGTGTAGGATGTACCTCTTTACTAAAGTTGTAGGCTATGGGATTTGGCTTACACTGATGATTGAAGTAGGTGCACTTACTAAAGTAGGCCATCGTTAGTGCTTATGGATTTTACAAGTACTTATGATTGAAATTTCAATCATCTAGGTGTCACTTTAAGCATCGTTGATAGCGACCCTCCCAAGTTCCCCCTTAACTTAAAGATAGCCTTAAAGACACGTAGACCCCCAATTCTTTCGATTCTCGCACATCCAGACCACCCTGCGGTCGTTTCTGGGGATGGATTCAGATTAGAAACAAGTACATGCTAGAGCTGACAGTGGTGCAAAAGTTCCTACTTTTACAATTATCTTAATCTTTATTACAGGACGCAGGTTGTTGTAAAAGTGAAGAAGATCTTCATCAGAAACAAGTGGAGCTGGTGCAAAACTCTTTTGAAGGTGTAGATAGGAGCCTGCTGAGGGAAACTTAAACTTTTTTGCGAGGTATACGAGAGTTAAGTGCGAGGCTGAGCGATCACATGATGACGACAACCGGTGTGACGTGATGATAATAACCGTTATAACATGATGATGATAAGGGGTATGACAAAATGAATGATACAAGACCATAACAACAAATCCTGTATTTTTTCGTTGTAGATTTCAAGCATCGACACCACGACATCGTACTCCAAGCCTTCGTCTGTGTTTTTCCCTATCCTTTTGAATTAGACGGTAGTGCTTGGGAACATACTTTCCGAGGAGGAATTGACAAACGAGCTTCTTGTTCCGAGAATTAATTTACAAAAAGACTGTGTAGGCCTAGGCTGAGTTCTGGTCTGCCTCATAAGCAGACCACTACATGGTTGAGGGTGCTACTACATGGTTGAGGGTGCTACTACATGGTTGAGGGTGGTGACCATAATTGAAGATCTCGTCACACGCCTGAGGTACTATTCCCTTGTTGGCTCCGTACCCCACCATAGAGTACGATTTGCCAGCTCCAACATATGAAGAGAAGAGATAGCAGATACAGAGTCTGCTAAGAATCTATGACGGTAAAATAATGAACCATCGCCCTGCTAAGAATAACATTTTGCGAGATGATGAACCATATCTACAACTGTAAAAGCCATGATAAATAACTAGTACATCTCTGAGCATTAGATAGACTCGATAAGCGAGGAGCCACAACTTCGGAAAGAAACGCCTCTATTTTCCGCAGATGCGAAGCGAGCAACACATTCGGGAAGAAGCATCTAAGCTACAGACACAGAGCCTGCTTTTTTGTTTGTTAGTTTCCGAGGAAAACTTGGATCCAATGAAGACATAGATCCAACAAAGACATAAACACAGAAAAGACGTAGCTAGGTAAATGCTGTCTAGTTCATAAGGTTTGTCCGTAGGCAAAAAGGCAACAATGGTAGCCCTCCCATGCGTTGTTGAGCACTTGGACGCCAAGTTTCTCATAGACAAAGCTCTGCGAGGCATACCGCGACTCTATTAGAGAAAAAAAGTAACGCGATTGACTATAGTACACTACAGCAGTGGGGATTATCAATCAGTGGCGATTATTGATCTGGGGATTATTAATCAGTGATGATTATTAATCAGGGGTGATTGTTAATCAGGGGCGACTGCTAATCAGGGGTGAGTATTCGATTAGTAATGAGTCCAAATTGTTGCGTATGACTGGCAGAGAAAGTGCATGGGTCGTGACTACAGCAGTGGGGATTCTTGCAAGACCTAGCAGCCAGGCCCGACGCCCCCGAAAGTTGCCGAAAGTTCACAGAAAACCGGCGCCCCAATTTTCGCAGAAGCTTCAAGGGGTCCTCGCATCTGAGTCGCAGCAGGCTGATCATGTCGCCGCGGTCACGATCCGACTACTAACCTGCGCCGCCGCGCGCCCAGTAGAAGCTAGGCTACGGCGCAAACTTCTGGAGCAGGGTGGCGCAGTGTCTGGCAGAGTGTTCTATTGGTGTGATTATGCGGCAAGGCTTGCCGGCATTTTATGCGCTGCCTCTCTTTCATACTGACCGACGGGCGCGGGCTGCCCCGTGCGTGGCGACGGGGCGGGCGTGCTTGCTGGCTCGCAATCGTTCAGGCTAGGCAGTTCTTTGACTGCTGCCGGGTTTTGCTGGGTGGATCCATCCGTCGAAGCTCGCGGCCCCTCGGGTTGGAAATTTCACCAAGGTCCGCGTCTTGCGTCGTTTGGTTGTTTGATGAATTTGGGCGATTTTTCTTGCAAAAATGCGAACCGCGTCCGCAAGCTGCCGAAAGTTTCAACAGGGCCGAAACTTACCGAAAAGGGCCGGAAGATGCCGAAAGCTGCCGAAGGTTACCGATAAAAGCAACCACACTAGTAAGCTACCAACAAAGTAGCAGACACCTAAAGCGCCCAACGGACAGCGCGCCGCCTGAATTTCTGGACCGGTCTCAGAACTTGACGGCCTGGATCTGTGTGGACTTGCGGCACCTTTCGGCGACGCATTTGCTGGCGCGTAGGTCTTGCAAGGTCTCTACGTCACTCAATGCTAGACCACAAGGACGCAGGCTGTTTAGTCGGGCGGAGTTTCTAAGTGACCGACACCGGGCGAAGCTCTACCTTGCTGCAAGCTGAGCTTGCAGCCTGGGCCAGGTGCTTTCTGGCTGGTTTGGTCCCTGTGGAGATTCGTCGGGGCTGCAAGGGAGTCCCTACTTCGTCTCGTGATATCATGGCGGGGAAGGTTTCACGCTCTCGCTGTCTTTATGCTATCACCATCAGCTTCGCGCGATCACCTACGCCGGGACTTATCTGGACCCGGCTGAGCTTACTGGTTGGATATGCGTCAGGTCGTGCGGAGCTTATCACAGTAATACCTGCCGGGGGTTCTCCATGCCCTGGGAAGTGGTCAGAACTGACAAGACGGACGGACCTGGCTACAGCTATGCGCGTGCGCTATTTCTTCCGTCTAAAAGCGTTGAGACTCCTTTGCCTGTTGATCGTTGGCTTTAGAACCATGCGCGTCTAGGTCTATAGGTTTCCCAGAGGTCTCTCCGGTGGTGCCTTGTCCTTGACTGAGCTGAGAGACTGAAACAACGAACGAGAGAGAGGAGAAGCCAGAAGGCACCCGCGCAACGGCAAACCCGTCAGGCGTTTGGATAGTGCTCCGGTTGAGTTTGATAGAGGCCTGAGAACCACCGACAGCCGCGCCAACTAAGGCCAACGCGTTCAGAATGGCGCCGATGGGTTACCTTTTCCCGCCTGGCGGTCTTGGTCATTTTGATGATCTTGGTCCTTCGGGTCTTGTGGGTCTTCGTCGTATTTCGATGAGACAGATCATGGCCAAAACTTAGTAGTGTCTACTATGAGTATTACTATTAGGCGCGGAAAGACCTATCTGGGCCTGCAATCTCGGAGCTATCGCGCGTAGTAGTGAAAGTGATGATCAATTCGTAGTGTCTACTATGACTAGTGTGGTGCCAGCACTACTTACCAAGAATGCCAATGGGTGGCTTCCATTTAGGTAGAAGCCGGCGTTGGTAGATTGTAAATAGACTCTTGCGGTAACAAAAGAGACTGACTCGCTCAGAACAGTCGGGATGGGATAGAAATGCCGAGGGTTAGCATCACTTTCGTAATGGCACTCACATGATCACTTCCGGTGGTCACTCACGTGATCACTTCACATGATAATTGATAAAGATATTTCTTCGTTCTCATTTCTGCTACATGATAGGTCTTAATTTTTCTGATTCCGGTTCAGCGATTCCTGTCTCTGGGTCTTCGCAGAAGCCATCATGGGACCAAAAACTTTAGAGCTTAGCCTGATCCATCTGAAGAGCCCGTGCCTGACCTGAAGGTTACCCTTGAGAACCCTTTAGAAGCTTACCCTGGCCGGAAACTCATCTGGGAGACTCGCTCCACTTGTGGAACAGACTTAAGATTCTACTGGAGGTGGATTAGGGGAAGCCTTAAAAACTGTAGTCAAAAGTGAACTGCTTTTCCTGCAACGTGTCATCCAGGTCCTTCAATATGGTCGTCTCCTTTTGCGAAATGAGAGGAAAGGGGATCGATAGGATACTGTTTTCATCATAGGAGTGGAAAGAGGATAGGATGGAATAGGAGACTCTTCGCTTCATTTATTGTTGTTTCCGGTGCACAGATCTTAGTAAATGAAAGGAAAGGGGATCATAGGAAAGGGGATAGGAAAGAGTAGATAATTATTCTCACCATAGGATGAATATAGGACAACTACTGTTCCATTGTATAGAGGCTAGAAAAGGGGATAGGTGAGGGGATAGGAGAGAATAGGATAGGGAGAAGAGAAATAAAAGAAAGGAGACACCTACTGTTCTATTGCATTCGTGTCATGTTGTGCGCGGAAAGAGGACAGAGTAGAAATCGATCCGCCTGTTCCACAGAGAGGAAAAAAAGAGAAGCAAACTTCTGACTGCTTTATTCTTCATGAGTATGATGTTCTAGCTTGAATACCTAAGAAGCCATTAGGCAGACTGACCATGCAGCATGCTATTCATCATGTCCTCGCATTAGGGTAGCACACTGACTAAGGGTAGCACACTGACTAAGGGTAGCACACTGACTAAGGGTAGCACACTGACTAAGGGTAGCACACTGACTAAGGGTAGCATTACTTACCTGCGTCTAGGGTAGCAGGACAGTGACTATCTTTTCATTGGTCATGTTCTAGTTTGTGACTAGTTTCTTGACCTTATCGTTCATTATCCTAATTCTATATTTTTATCCTTATACATAGTACTATATTTTCATCATCCTTGTACTTCTACATCATCTTTATATATAATTGTCCTCCTCATAGTACTCATCTCTACTGCAAATACTATCTATATGATCCTTAACAGCCCTTCATACTCATGTCTACTGCGAGCTTGCATCCCATAGTTTTCTCGCGATCGTTGAATGGCCGAACACGTACGGCCACCTTCACGCTAATCTCCGTCATGACTTTTCAGTCGCGGCGAAGTCGGCTTATGGGAAGTGGAATGCTTCCCCTCAGTCGCAAGTGGAGTGCTTAGTGTGGAATAGTTTCAAATGCAAGTGTCCGTCGTGCTCACGTTTATCGACGAGCTTTTGGTTCCTCTTTTTCCATTTTTTTTGAAAATATGATATGAAGAAGATGTACCACCAGTACTATTCCTGCTTCATTCGTTTCCCTAGTAGCAGTTCCTCTCGTAGCCTATGGACTCACTGGAAAGTCACTAGAAATGGAAGCTTCTGACTGGTGTTGTGATTGCACCCTTCTAAGTATTCAACTTTTTCTTCATTCTAGCTAGTTTTAGATAGCTCTAGTTGATTCTGCAACCGTCCCAATCCGTAGAGGAGTCGGAAACAACTTTTAGAGGAGGTCTTTCAGACCCTACAAGGGGAGAGCTCAGTTCTGCGCACCGGATCAGTGGTTGAGGCCTTGGCCTGTTCACTTATCAAAGGCAAACAGGGGAAATAGCAATGGGTAGGGACCTCGTCTCAGCTCGTCTCAGATATCTCAGCTCAGACTCTCGAAGCCTCACATATTAGGGTCTCGCTACACCTTGCCAACACTTCACATCCGTCTACTCTCTCGTCAACAGCTCGCATCCGTCTATACTCTCGAAGTTGTTAAACCTGTTTCTTCGAGGTGGAGACTCTCAGCAAACATTTCGCCTCCTCTCGATGCTCCTTGGTTTGGCTCTCAAAGATGCAGGATTCTCAAAGAAGATTCAGGCATGCCGTTTAGAAAGTGCCTTTCTTGTCCGTTATAGTACTGAGATTCTCACATGCATGGAAACGCTTCCCACTACACTTACACGGAAGTTTCCGAAGCAAAAAAAATAATTGTCCGCTTCGGCTCCCAGGCTTCTAGGCACCAGAAAGTTGTTAATCATTAATTCTAACGCTGAAAACTTGAGTCGACTTCTTGTTTCCTGAGTCGAGTTCCTGTTTCCTGATTCTTGATTGAGTCGAAGTTCTGATAATAGGTTGATTCGAGTTCTCTATGCTTGATTCGAGTTCTCCATGCTTGATTCGAGTTCTCTATGCTTGATTCGAGTTCTTTATCATTGCGTATCAATGTCCTTCACTCCTATTTTCATGCCTCTCCCGAGAAATTCTATGCTAGCATCAGCCTCCTTCAGCACTCAAATCCCAAAAAAAAAACGTCAACTAATGCTTTGACACTGTTGCTTCATCTCTTTCACCGCCACTTGTCTTTGCAAAGCATGGTCCTTCTTCAGTATCAAAGGATGCCTCGCGAATGCTTTCAGGTCTCTGCAAAATCTATATGTATATTGATGCCAGATTCATCACCGCAACGACCAGATCTCCAAGTATAGACCACCAGATCCATGCCTCCGCGATTCGTGAGAGATGTCAACTTATAGTGCTGCAGCACTACAGAGTCCACATTGATGCTGCCTTATTCACTGTCAGAGGCCTATGCAAAGTCAGGCCTATGCAGTTTCAAGGTCCACATCGCCTTATTCTTGAATTGCACGGGAGAGCCGCCTTTTTCTTGCACACGGAGGACCGCTGTTTGTGCTCCAGCCAGGCACAGGCTATGTGGAGTGGTTTGCGCCCACAAAGATAACTCCTCACCCACTTTCAGGGCAAAGATTAGAAGAAGATCCATCCAAGCTTGTTGTTGTTGTTAGATGGACCTGAAACTAGGATCCTAAGGCTATGACGTTGTTATGAAACTAACCTCATCCTCACCTGTTCTTCATTACGATAAAGTATTACAACAACAAAAAGCCTTAATTCTAGTTCTTCCGGTGTGCAGTCTAAGCTCGTAGCCGTCCCCGCGCGCAATTGGCGCAGTTGAGGCAAGAAGAACTCGACTTTGATTCGCTTTGATGCTTTTTTAGTTTTGTTTTCTTCTTCATCATCAGATTGAGAACTTGTACTGGTGGTGGAAGATGACGTTGTGGAAGATCCGTCTACCTCGTCCGACGGTCCTTGGTCGAGAGGGGCTTCACTTCTAGCAGCAGGCTTAGCTTCACTTGCAGCAGCGGGCTTAGCTTCACTTGCAGCAGCAGGCTTAGCTTCACTTGCAGCAGCGGGCTTGGCTTCACTTGCAGCAGCGGGCTTGGCCTCAATCGTAGCAGGACTCTCTTCCGAAGCAGGAATCTTTTCCTTCTTGCTCTGCAAAACGATGATTTTCGACACCACCGCTTTCAATCTAAGCCCGGTTAATATCCTCGTACTTGTAATTTGTTCGTCTACTGCTATTCCACTAGTAGAAGCTGTCTCTTCCTCCTCTGTAGAAGTTTTCCCACCTGTAGCAACATTTCCTTCTCGTTCCTCTTCATGAGTTGTCATTTCATCTTGTACATATTTTAGAGACTGCAAAATTTTCAAAAAAATATCTTGCCGCCCTCAGCCAGCAGCCTTGGCTTGAAGTCTAAGTTGAAAATATCATTGCCGAAAACTACGACCCCGAAAAAAAATATCTTCAATATGTGTTTTCTAGCCAGGACCTCAGAAATAATTACAAGAAACTCAATGTGATCATTAAACTATTCAGAGACGACAGCTGCTGCATCCTGGACGTTTCTCTCGAATTAAGTATATGGAGTATAATCGTTATAATATGCCTTCATCCACCTTGTCTATGGCGTAATTGTTATAATATGCCTTAATCCACCTTGCCTCCGTTGAAATTCGGTCCGCCTCAAATATTCGCCGAAATAGTAAGCCAAAGAATCCGTGTGAGCGTCATCCTGACGACGGGCAAATACTGTGCATCGTTCAGCAGCCACCTCTAGCCTGCTCTCATGTTAGAATAGGATACATCACCAGTTTTTTAAGTAGGACGTAGTCGAGGAGCAGGGCCTTAGTAAGGCTGAGCCTTGGGTCTTGCGACAAGTAACTTCTTAGGATGGCACGACTAACTTGCTAGGATGGAGAGCGTCGTGAAAGGATCCTTTCTTTCTACACGCCTAAAAATTTGGAGATCCTGATCTGAATTCTTGCCCACTGCTGTGCTCTCTACTACATCCCTCTCTACTACATCCCTCTTCATTCTTTCCTTAACATTCGGCATCCGCATGTTCAGCATCGAGGTCAGTGGAAAAAGCTTCAGGTTTCTGCAAGGCTTGAACTAGTAGTCGATGTACTACCAGATCTGCATATCTTCTGATCGGTGAAGTAAAATGCAAGTAGCCTTGCAAATTGAGGCCCCAATGGTAGCAATCTTTTCGCTTCTTAGAGGAGGGCGTTGATGGTAGCGCAAGCTTTTCGGTTCTTAAAACAGACATACATAAATACATACCCACAGACGTACATACATACATACACACATACTACACACATACAAACACACATACATACATACATACATACATACCTACACACATACACGCATACCTACATACATACATACATACATACCTACATACATACATACATAGGACGCGCCGCTAGCCATCTACTTCTAAGAAGATCTTGTCAGGAGAATCAGGAGATAAATTTGGAAAAAAGTATAACTCGATCCGTGAAACAAGTACTGCTTCCGTCTTCTAAGAATCAGAGAAATGAACGTCTGAAGCCTTAAGTGAACCCGCATCTTCGCTAAGCTCCCTTCGAGAGAGTTCTTCATCGGTGTCTGACTCTATAAAAGAAAGAGGATCTTCTAGGTCCTCTAAGTCATCAGGCTCTTGGATGTCACGGTCTACATCGCTTGCTCTGCAGCTTTCAGGCGAAGTTTCAGTGGTGCTGCTCTCATCCGGCTCATGTGCGAGGATTAGCGCCGCTTGTCTTCAATACTAGCCGCAAGGGGCATTGAGGCTTTTCCGATACTAGTACTAACCACGGGTCCTGTGGTGAATCCGATCGAGAGGAGCACAATTGTATTTCCTCTAAATCAGCGAAGAAATATATTGACTGATACAATTGTATCTACTCTAGTATAGCACAATTCTTGTATTTGCTCTAAATTACACATACTGCGTTATCCTCCTTAACAACAGTTTTTCCTCTTCGTATTTGAGCATTCGGTACTTGGCAGGAGAGAGCGCCTGAAGCGCAGTAAAAGAGACACTTTCTGCCGAAATTAGAGGCGTGGTAGGGGACGACGGGTAGAAGATTCTTGAGAAAATAAGAGTCTTCTTTTCTTGGGAAAATAAGTAGTGAAAGACACTAGCACAAGTAGAGAGGGACTTCTGGGAGAAGCGTAATATTGGACGGGAATTTAGCTCAGAAGTCTTCTCGTGTGACTAATGCAGGCTAGGCTAATTTTAGATTTAGGGTAGCGTAATAGTGGAAGCCTGTTTAGCTCAATCTTAGAAGACAAGGGCCTCTTAGGGGAAGCGTGATGCGTGATGGTGGCAGAAGAAGGGTCTTTGAGAAGGGTTTTTTAGGGGAAACGTGATCTTCGACAGGTATTTTCCTGAAGTATCAGTAATTACATTTACACATTAACGGTAAGCAACATTCAGAAGTTTGCGCAAGTGCAAGTATTTGGAACGGTATTGAGTACTTGGAACCGTATCTCGAGTGGAAGAATCCGGGTTTGGGTAGAGGTCTTCACGGAAAGACTTCAGGACGCCAAAGGCCCTGGGAGACGAAGAGTCCTGGGAAGCAAAGTAAGCGCCCTAAAAAACACAAGGTCAGAGAGAGCGAAAGGTACTAGGAAAAGAGAAGCAGGGCTTTAGTGGAAGCGGCAAGGATGGCACTCAAAGGATCTTGGTGGCACGCAAAGGGCCTTGGTGGCACTTATTGGGCCTTGGTGGTGCCCGAAGGGTCCCCCCCAGAACCTGAATCAGGCTGAGCAAAGACAGTGACTCAAGCAGGCTGAGCAAAGACACTCGGGTCTTGGAAGAAGAAGGTAGATGATGAAGGCGAGTGATCGTGCTGTTGTATTTGTGAGTAACCTTGTCATCCTCAGATAATCAAGAAAAGCAATGGAAATGTATTTCCTATTGATTCATGTGCCTCCATGTGTACAAAAAAACACCCTACAAGAAATAGGTACACTGGAGCACGAAGAGGATAGTCAAATTTTGTCTGACGAGAGGCACTTCTAAGCCATTGATTGACGTGCCCACTCGCTAATAGAATACTATAAAAATAACACAGGTAGTACTTCTACACTGCGCAGACCATAATAGCAAAGGCGGAAAGTGTTGACTCGTGAAGGCAAGCAGCTCCGCTGCTCCAACTTTTGGGTCCGCTAGTAGTGCCTTTAACGCAGAACGAGTAGCAGCAGAGTCGTCTGAAGGCTCTTGCGCTCCTGAAGACGAACGCGCTCCAACTTGTGGAGGTTCTTTTCCTGGAGACTTTACTTGTGATTCGTTTCCTGGAGACTTTACTTGTGATTCGTTTCCTGGAGACTTTCCTTGGGTTGCTTTTCCTTGACCACCTCCCGAAGATTCCTTTGAAGATTCCGAAGTTTCCTCGAGAGTCTCTCCAACCTCCGACGCAGCTTCTTGTGATGTTAGTACCTTCTGCAGGTACTGCCTCAGTGCTCTATTAACCTTGTCGGCAGTGTTCTTGTGTGATCTCTGCATCCCCTGTCTAGCTTTCATCAGGTGGGTTGCCACGAGGTGGTTGGCCAAGACCATAAGCTCTTCTATTAGAATGATCAGGCTTTGGCCCTCTTAACTTTATCTTAACTTGTTTTAGCATCAGAAATGGGATTTTGGTTTAAAAATGAACGAATAAGCGTAGTTTGACCCGTTACCCAGTTGTTGTCTTGAAAGGAAGTTTGTGCTCCCCCAACATAGAATGGATAACAGGAGTAAGCCGTAACTCGATTACTCGATGAGAATCATGCTGTTGCGCGTCTGCTGTCGTGCCAGCTTCTACTTCTTGGGTGGAATCAGGAGCATCATCATGTGGCACATTTCTACTTTGTCCAATCCTACCAGCACCAATTCCACGCGAATCTGAATCTGAATCAGCATTTTCTAGAAGCCCGCTGTTATGGTCATCTTCCTCCTCTGTAGTTCCTTGAAGGTAAACTTGTACTGGATATCCATCCTTGTCTAGCTCGAACCTGAGTTCAGGGTTGCTGGCAGGCAAAGCTAACCCCTCACCACCTGCTAGTCGCAGTGCCCGACGCTTCGCTGTAAGCTTGTATAGAATCCGCAAGTCCTCAAGTATTTTCGCATTGTTTGTCGGTACTAGACTTAGCGGCGCTGACTCATATTGAATCTATTCCAAGAACAAGATGCATGTGAGTGAGTACTGTTATTTTCTCCAAGTTACATACGTTGGAGGAGGAGCAAGGTGATTATAAGGGGGAAAAAAAATCAATTCACGATTTCGATATCTCAACGTTTGAGCTACTGTAAGCTTGTATAGAATCCGCAAGTCCTCATTTGTCGGTACTAGACTTAGCGGGGTACTAGACTTAGCGCTGTCTCAAAGTACGATATGATGCTTCTCAAAATAGGATATAAGGGAACGCCTTAATGGATGGAGAAACGAGGGCTTCTCATGTTCGGATTTCTTCTTTTCCAGACTATCTTCAGAGGACAATATAGCTGCATCGACAGCATCATAGTCCATGCGATGACGGACCCGAACTCTAGTTCGCATAAACCGCGTCCGATCTGGTAGGAGTGTGCCGTCATGTATTGCTTAGAGGCAGTACGTAGTAGCATTATGGAGAAATGGAGAACTACAGCCCATAATATGGTTTATCAGTTAGTAGCATGCTGCGGCTAGCAAACAAAGTATGGATGGGAATAGGAAGTTCTCGCAACTGATATTTTACGCGGCTACTACTAGAAGATTCTACTTTATCTTGAGGAAAGAAAGCCAAGCCGTCCAATCATGGAGTGAATGTTCACAACCTTTGCTTCGATTTGGAGATGGCTAGAACTCCAAAACAGGAGCCTTAACTGAATGTGAAAAACACGGAAAAAGTATTCTTTGGTTCAGGACCAGGATGAAGTGAGCAAAGGTCTTCACTAAGTCGTGGTGGCAACATCGGGTACACCTTATGCGGCAAATACACAGTTGTAGTTCGTTTTGCAGCGGCTGCGTCACAAAGTGAGTCTGCGGCCACGTAATTTAGATCTCGGAGTTGTAATCCATCTTGTGGAGCATCCCGGTGCCCGATTTCCCTTAATATAAGGAACGGGCCTAAGAAGTAGATGCTGGCTAAGCTGGATTCCTTGAAGCCTTAAATAATATGTAACATCCGCAATATGAACGCCGATTTCGTATACCTTCTCGTCATGTAGTAGTGGCCTTTTTGGTGCAGCTTCTTGGTTCACTTGCCTGACGGTGGCTTTATGTTGTCCGCCATCTTGTGCTACTCTTTGGTTCCCTTTAGCTACTGCAGCACCCTGCTCTTCTCTTTCTTCCGCCACGCCTTTCTGTGTCCACCACTTACGCTGTTCGTCTGCGTTGGCATGGACCACTACTGAGATCGCATCGTCCAAATCTTTTGCAGTCTCAGGATCGATGCAGAAGACCTCTAGATCTTTTGTGAAATCGATCCTCCTCAAGGCTTTCTCTTGTTGCGGAGTCTCTGACTCAGAAGTCGGACTTAGAAGTAAGAAAAGGATCTCCATCTTGAATGCATAAATCAATAGTAAAAAGAAGAGACTACTAACTTAGAAGTATCAACAACGCACACAGATTTCAAAAAGTATTAACAAAATAGGATAAAGAAACTCTTCCAGGATAACTACAGCAAGTGTTACAACGAGCATCGCAGCAATTGCAATTTCCGCCTTCGAATCAGCTAGTAGTTCGTTAAATCAGCGGGCCTTACTTATTGCAAAGCATACGAGTCCGAGTGTCTTATCAACAAAGTTGCAACATTCCTGGTCTTCTTGACCTTTCGTAACTTCAAATCGCCATCTGCCTCTGTCCATGTCCGTTTTTCCTGTAAGATCTGTTCCACCTCCTCTTCTATGTCGCGGGAATGAGGCAAAGGGTCGAACCCGTACCATGCTACGATTGCATCAATTTCACTCTGTGCAGTACCCGCAGGTCCAAGGTCAGCTAGAAGTTTGCCTGAAGGACAGAAATCCTGGACGGGCCAGTCGGTAAGTTGCGCAGTAACGAGATTGCCGACTAAGCGCTGTGCAGGCGAATTCCGCAAGAAGTCCCTCTTGCTGCGGCCACTCGCTTTGAAATCTCTCAGGCTTCTGTTAGAACAAGAGACCTACAAGCAACGGATCGTTAAGCTACGAGACCATCAGGATCAGAGAGGAATGAAGTCGCTTCTTTCGTGACTCAAGCTAGTTAAGTGTTAGTTGCCCATCATGTTGTGTCTATCCCCTCTGCATGATATTTTCCTACCGCGTGAGACAAGAATGCTCAACTTCCACTAAAACGTCTAGAATCTGCCTCACAGTCATGATCACGATCACTACTTATCTTACAGTCATCATATCTGTCTCACGGTCATTAGAAGCTATATGACAGTCATTAGAACCTGTTGTAAAGAACCTGTCTTACACTCTGTCTCTACTGTCGTCATTCATTAATACTTGTCGCAAATAAGTCCCCTCATAACTTTAGGTGCTTCCAGGAGCCATGCTGGCAGTCGCGAGTCTCTAGGCTGAAACTTCAACTGATTTCTCACGTGTTCCACCACCGTGCCGACAACGGTATCTTTTTCAACACGTTCTAAAATTCCTACTACACGACAAGAGCTCCCGGAAATGACGTCAGGCAATGGTGGTGGTGCTGGTGCACAGTGAGTATCGCCTGGGGTAGAGAGAGTATCCCCTGTGGCAATATCCCCTGTGGCAGAGTGTGCGGAGTACGTGCCTTTGTCTTCAGTAGGTGAAAGACTAGAAGATGAAGCAAGCGATGCTCTATGCTCAGAAGAAGTGTTTGCTGTGATCGAGTCTGATGAAATAGGCGAGATAGGGGACGAAGAAACACTCGTCTGCAACGGTGTTGTACTGGGTGTTGGCGGCAGCGGTATTCCTATTTTGCCAGGGATCTTTGCCCCACTACTAGGCACTAGTCGAGATGCCGATCCAGGTGCTACAACTCCAGGCGTTGGACTAGTGGAGGACCCCTCGGAGCGTTCTGTAAGAACAAAGGCTTTGTGGTCAGCTTGATCGCCCAAAAATGCGTCTCCTCCAGAAAGCTGTTCCTCAAAATGCCGAGGAAAAAGCTGAGGCAGTTTTTCGCGAACTGCAGCTGCTACCTCTGCATTTAATACTTTTTCGGTGCGAATTAGCATACACGACTCTAATTATCGATAAATACTAGAGCACCCACCCATATAATTGAATGAAATAGCAGATCTATTCATCCATGTGGAAGAACGAACAAGTCCTTGAAAAAAGCGTTATCATTTTCTTCTAAAGTGCTTGCTGTTACGACCATTCATCTTCCTAAGTGTTAGAAAAGAGAAGGTCAGTTCCGTCACAAAGCACAGATAGGTATCCTTTAGTGCTTACTCTTACGCAGAGTTGTGCACTATTTCGTCTTGAAAATATCTGTCTGTACTCCTCACAACAGTCTAAGGAAAAAGAGGTTCTCCTTGTTTAGCCTCACAGCTTAAAAGTGTCCGCTCGCACCTTACAAGTGTCCTTGGAAAGACCGTTATCCTTAGCCTTTGTTTAGGTCCGTCTTAGTACCTAGAGTTACTCACTACGATTTTCAACCCAAAAAAGTCCTCTATTTTGACCATAAAAGCGTCCTCTCCACGGTTGCTGCATCCAGTTTGCGTCCTGAATAGGCGAAAACGAAAACCCTATCCCCATGCATTGCCCGATTCCGCGCTATGAAACCCGTGGTAAGCAGCTTCACTGGTTGCTATTAGATAGGAATAGGGGCGTTGTTGACATCTTCTATCACGCGTGTAACTTATAACAGAGTTTACGTGAAAATTACATCTATCCCTGGGAACGGCTTATAAGAGAGAGGTGCTACCTGAACTTTTCTGTTTTGATGTACTTATGCTTCCTTGTTCGAAAAACTGAAATAAGCAAGTAACTGATCAGAATAACCGAGAGACTGATGAGAAGGAAGAGTAGCCTTGAAATTAAGCTACCTCCCTTATTTCAGTCAGCAACTCGGTTATTTTGAGTTTTCGAATAGATGAAGCATTCTAGTACGCAGTATAACGAGTAGGTACAGGAGTCACGTCGCGGTGCCAGAAGTGGATACTCACGAGGAAGCTAACCTAAGCTAAAATATCGCCAGAATATTCTCGTACTCTTGTTCGTCCGCGTCCGTTCGCTTTCCGCCACTCTGCTTTCCGTCACTCTGCTTCCCATCTAGGATCACGTAGCAACTATCGGTATGAAAAGCCGGAATTCTGATAGTGCCCTCGAATAGGAATCCAGACTCCACCAGGCACTGCAACTGCTCTCCCGTCAAAATGTCACTCCAGTGGGGCTCAAAGGTTGCCACCTTTTGAAAATATGCACTGTTCTTCGATTGCTTTGGTTGCAGTGATGTGGACAATGGCGATGTAGAAGATGCTTTGGTTGCTGCAGTGGACGTGGAAGTTGATGTTGCTGGATCATTTCTACTACTTGACGATGGAGCTGCGCTCTTTGTCGGAGAAGGTGGTGTACTTGTTACCAAAGATGGACTAGTTTTTGTAGCGGAAGAAGTAGACACTGTGCTATTGTCCGGAGTAGTGGAAGATGAAGCAGACACAGGAGAGGCGTGGGAGGAAGTCTCATCATTCTCTCCAACAAAGGTACCAGCTGTAGTGGCACTAGGCGAAGCGCCAGTCGGTTTTTTGATCTGCGTACTAGCAGGAAATGGAGCTGGTCGGGAAAGACCAGGCCTCGCTATGTTTCTTACCACAGGCTTAGGTGCGAGTGGTGCAGAAGCGGCGGCTGCAGGCTTGGGTATCAGTGGTGCAGAAGACGCGACTGCCCGCACCTTACATATTGTGTTGGTACATATCTGCTTCATCGTTCCTGCTTCATGTCTTCAGTTATACTACTACTACTAGTGGTGCTCAAATTAGTAGCTGTGGTGTTGTGAAGGTTCATCATTTTATTAGCAACGATACTACACTTAGTATTCAGTTTTGTTATCCACTCAAGAAATGTTGAATTATTGAGAACATCACAGAATAGATTTAGATAAATAGTGGAAATTCACTCTGTGTTAAGATCTATCACACAAGGGATCACAGGAACGAGTCGCACAGGAACAAGTGGGCTAGGATCTGTCACACAGGAACAAGCCGCGCCTTCACGTAGCAGCTCTGACCGACCGTGGCTGGCATGAGGTTGTACCAAACATCGCTTTGGCAGGTGAACAATATAGCGCAACAGCACTGCGAGGCTTTTACACCTCGCCTAAGAAGCAAAGAGGCAGAGTTAGGACAGCCTCCTGACCATTCAATTACTGCTACAATTGCAAGTTTTTCAAGTTCGTTCGGCGCACCAGCTTGGGTGAGCGCAGAGAAAGCAAGCATTTCACAGACGCAAAGATCAAAGCTAAACAATAGTGAAGCGAGCAGAAAGCCCTGTTCCCCTACTGAGCGCTAGAAACTGGAAGGAAAAGGAAAGACTACGATTCATAGACTTTGTGTTCTGCATGGGATCCTTCCACAGAACTCCCTAATGTTCTTCACAGAAGCCGAGCCGAGCACCTTAGGTTAGGTTAGGTTAGGTTGGGGCCTACCATCCAATGTGGCAGACTTTAGCGGCTGCTGAGGAGCATAGCAAAGGTGCTAATCTAGATCAGAAACGCTACACTACTCTAGCTATATCCCTACCAACAAAAAAAACTGTCTTGCATTGATGTTTTCATGGTGGATTCATGTCCTCTAGCATCGTAGCCACGTGAAAGCCATACACATTTCTCCGTGGTAGTCCAAGCTCAGCCAGAAAGCAACGAGAATAGCTATCGGGCTCAGATGAAGAGGCGGAAGAAGATAGGAGAAGGTCAATAATAAGCTATGTGTGGGCCTTAGGATGAGGATTGACACGAAAAAAAATCATCCCCAAGTAGAGATCATACACATATTGGGAAAATGAAAACAGCCATAATGCTTTCAGCTAGATGATTTGAAAAGGACCGAAGTATTCTCATGGCTTTTCACAATGAAGAGGGAAGCGATGCATCTCCCTGTTGGGGCCTCAGTGTTATCCAGTTCGCAAATTGGAGGCAGGTGGAGTGCATTAACCTCTTGATATCATGGGTGCACTAATTGCCTACGAGCCTGCCGACTTTAGGATAATCAAACTTAAGAGCTTTGTCCAATACGGACACTTTAAACCACAGCAAGACCTGCAAAATGTGCCTCATGTCTGGTCTGCCGTTATAGGATTTGCTGGAAATGGCCCCAACGAACTGGTAGAAAAGTAGAAAAGCAATCGAGAAAAATAGTCAACTAAAAGCTTAGAACTATACCAACTACCATTCAAGACTCTGTACCAACTATACCAACTTACAACTATACCAGCTACCAGTACAAACTAGAATTACCATTCACGACTCACCAACGCTTTCGACTCACTCAAGAGGCACTCAAGAGGCAACGCACCAGCATCCATTGTCGGTTTAAACTGATAGACGCCATGATGTATGTATCAATTTCCCGCACGAGACCGAAAAGGGACCAAAACGATTAGCAAAAGGATTAGTTTTGACTTAGAACTTTTTGACTTATAAGGAACTTCAAAATAGGACTTTGTTTTTTCGGACTTTTTCAGGATTTCATTTTATAAACTGGATTTCACAACTCCAAAACAGTAGGTCAAGGTGTCTAGAACTAGAAAAAAACTATGACGAGAGAAACGTGCTCAGGCTGTGACAATAATTTGAAAACCAATTATGAGTTCTTCTATGCCTGAACGTACCAGAGTGTCGAGAGCAGAGATGACATTGACTGATGAAACTACTTAACTACAGTACCTAAAACTTAGTAATTTTTAAGAGAAAGGACATTTTAAGACAAAGGACAACTTAGAACCTACAAGGTCGATGACAATCACGGTGGTCGCGACCTTTCTTGCCACACATCCAGTCAGTGTTCAGGATTTTCGGTTATTCTCACACAATAAAATGTATCTTTATCTTATAGTCTCTGCTTTTTGCGGATGTCATTCTGTTCTCTTCTGTGGAAAGGAAATTCTCCTGTGGAAGAATATGGCCAAGAGAGCTCCCAAGCAAGTAAAAAAGACACGAATGAAGTGAAAACCCACTACCAAGCGCTTGGCTGGAAGTGCTTGACGATGATGGTAGTCGATTCGGATTCAGTCGAGTGAGTGAATCCGAATCGACTGTGCCATGGATTGGACCTGAATCAGCTGGAAGCACTTACCTTGTACTAACTTCATCTGTCGAGAAATGCCAAACAAAAAGGATGTAAGTAGTACAAATGGCACAACTCGAGCTACTTTCTAACTGTGACAAACTAGTGAAACGCGTGCTCAGTCTGGATGGAAGAAGGTTTCTACACCTTATGGTCGTGTAGTCTGGAAGGTGCGTTGTATTTTTATGCAATGAAGTTTTCTGACACTCTTCACGCTTCATGGTCTGAAAGTTGGGATTTCTATGTAACGAAGATTTATGACACTTATCCGGACCCCTATTCTTGTGGTGCTAGCGTTCCAGGTATTGCCACAACTAATATAGTGGCATACACCATTGATTTTGTGTGTTCTAACAACGGTGTGTATATGCTTTCAATATATGCTTACTCGCATGCTTTTTGTTGTGTAGTGTTGTTCAGTGGATTTTTGTTTTTCAGTACGTTTCTGATCCGCAGTCACATTTACCTGCTCCAAAAAAAGGGTTATAAGATTCAGCTAGGGAGACCTGAAGTTCTTGTTGATGTTGTAGCTTTATACCCCATGGCCATGATGATAGCTGCGGGTTTGACCTACGCTCTTTCTACATATACATATTCATAAGTATTCGCAATGACTATAGTACTAAAACAAAACTGAGGCTAAATTATCTCATTCAATAGGTGTAACTTTGATTCAACAAGTATAAGTTTGATTCAATACTCAAGGGCGACGCATCTTGATGAGTGAACAGGCTACTTAATGCTCACTGTCTATTGCCATAGAATATAGTCTGGCATCTAGCTAGTCCTCCCTAGAATATAGTCTAGTATCTAGCCTGATGTCTTCTTCTCTTACCATTTTTCCAGAATATAGTCTAGTGTCTAGTCCAGAGTCCACTCCCAAACTTCTAGAATCTAGCCCAGAGTCCACTCCCACTCTTCTAGAATCTAGTCCAGAGTCCACTCCCACTCTTCTAGAATCTAGTCCAGAGTCCACTCCCACTCTTCTAGAATCTAGTCCAGAGTCCACTCCCAGCCTTCTAGAACCTAGTCCAGAGTCCACTCCCAAACTTCTAGAATCTAGTCTAGAGTCCACTCCCAAACTTCTAGAATGTAGTCTAGAGTCCACTCCCAACCTTCTAGAATCTAGTCTAGAGTTCACTCCCAACCTTCTAGAATCTAGTCTAGAGTTCACTCCCAACCTTCTAGAATCTAGTCTAGAGTCCATTCCCACTCTTCCACTTCGAGGACTTGGATTTGCGAAGCTCTCCACAGATTTCCATCCTTGTCGGACCAAAGCCAGCCTAATTTTTGAGCTAATCGCTCCACAACGAGACCTGGGTTTTGATGAGAAAAGAGTATGTGTGCCCAATCATGGTAGCAGTACTAGTGTGCCCAATCATGGATATTCGGAGAAAGGAGCGTGGATATGGTAACCCTGAGAGAGTGCATCTATATGAAACACCTAGTTGTGCCGGAAAATCACTCAGCATCAAATTCATCCATCAACTTAGAGCCGCCTGGTTCCGCATCAAAAACAAGTATAGTATAAAATTTTGTAGCCATTTTGGTCTGAGAGATACAAGAAGCATCATCCATATACAGGATAAGTAAGTACATATTTATAAAAATAGAAATTATAGTACCAGCAAGCAGTGATATGAGATCCATTTCGGTGATGGAGATGAGACCTCTGCCAGCGATTCTCCGATCTGCGGTGCGGACCATGCTATCCGCTACTGTAAATTCGACTACTTAGAGAGGAGAGCTATCTGCGGCATCGCGCCTTGTTTTCCTCTTTGATAGCATAGTCCGCAGTTCCTCTTTTTGAAGTACTATGCTTGCACGTGTAAAAATAAGTTGTCCCTGAGTTGTCTTTGATTCATATATCTTGCCCTTCCTCTACTTTGAGAGTGATATTTTTACCCTTGGAGGAGGGGGCTTGTTTTTTCACTATAGAAAAAGAAGAACCAAGGATCTCATGGTGCCTGTTGAGGACATGCTTTAGCGGCAGCCTTAATTATCAAACGTCTGGAGTATTCGAAAGCTCTTCCGCCCTTCCGGTCGGTTGTCCATCGAAGGTGAGGTTAGAACTAGGGCAGTGTTGGGTGATGTGGTACCTACTAGGCAAATACTAGCTGATGTTGTACCTACTAGCACTATTAGGAATAGTTTGTATGTAGTTTTGTTGTAGTACGACCAGTCTAACAATTATTGTACTATAATTAGTTTGTAGTTTGGTTGTAAGACAATTCTTGAAGAGTCGCCCTATGTAATGAATTTCTCGGAGTAATCCTTTGGACGGTGTAAGTCTAGTTGTGCAAGCACAGCATCCACATAATAGAGTGAGAGCTGTGACACTGTAGCTCATCTATTAGCAGCGGCTGGAGAAAATAGCATGGCCATAAAAAAAGCACAAACTCATGTGTGTGTGGACTGGTCGGAAGGACTGGCTCCTTGTCACCATCAGACGCCGCATCAAGTCCGCGTTATTAGAAATATGTCAGTCTCCTCCTTCTGATTCATCTTCTTTGTCATTGTTGCTTTTTGCATAATTGCATATGTACTACAACTAATTTCCAATATTTTTCTACTGCCTAACGCGAACAATAGTTATGGTAAGTTAAATGTCTACTGCAAGATCTAAATCCTCATTTCCAAGATTTACTGCAAATGTCTACTGCAAGATCTAAGATTCTGGCTCACTACGTAGACCGAGTGAATAACACCAGCTTAATTCCTGGACTCCGCTCCTGACACAGGCCCGATCATGATGGCGAAGACGAAGAAGTTGGGAGTTCCGTTTTGCATTAAACGCCTTTCAACTATTAGAGCCCACCCTAATCCATCTCGAAGTTAATCCTCAGAGCGTTTTCCCCTTGAAAACGTCTCTGAAATGCTTCCGAAGATGGATAAGTGTGAGCCATAAAATTAGGTCGTTGCGAAGTGCACAGCTTCCGACGTTTGGTGCTTTTGCTGATGTGGATGCGCGAGTTTGGCCAGACGTCGTGGTCCCTGCAAGACTTCTTAGAGGTTTTTTATAGTAAGTAAAATTCTACTTCGAGTCTCTTCTTGGGCTTATGGAAGTACAGAACACCCACTTTTTCGAAAGCTGAAGATGGTACAGGGGCGGAGCAATTGATTGGTTGAGACAAAGGTAACGACGGTGAGCAGGGGCACTTCTACTATTTTGAATATCGAATATCGGTGAACCGGATAGTGCAGGGTGGTTTAGGGTTCACCAACTACTGCCGACGCCATCAGAATTTTTTAGTCATAAAGCAATCCTTTGAGCCTGTGATCGCTGCACTGCTGTCGCTGCTGTCGCTGGAGCTTTAGGAGTGGCGGGTGGTAATGGTACGCAGAAAGGCTGCATAAAAGTAAACCAAGGACACAGACCCGCTGTAGTTTTTGTTCGTGCTATTCGTTTGATTTAGAGAATAGGAAGAAAAGCTCCCTCATAAAGGCTGCTGACGCAGTACAGAACTAGGAAACTGGCGCGGAAATAGAACTGCTGATGGAGTCTAAAGTGCGTCTATGAGATATGGATTTTTAATCATGTAGCTCTAGATTCACCTCGTAGTGCGTAAGAGGTGAATCTAGAGCCTCTGTGAGATTGAGGAATGCGGGGTCTCATTTGAGGAATGGACTTCTAATGGTGATCTTATAGCTCTTCTTTCCTGTGGTCGTGAAGAGATACCACAGTGACTTTTATGACAACTACATATCTTCATCAAGTATACAAGGTTTAGGTTAGGCTAGGTTGTGGATCCTGCGCATCGAGCTCCGCCGGCACCTACAACGCTCCTATTAGAGTAATATCATTATAATGCCATAATTTATTTTCTCGTTGAAGAGAGCACGCACGATAGGTGGTTGTGCATAGGCGAAAATGCGAGGATTACTCCAGGAGGTCGACCATTCTGTTCCACTGATGGTGTTAGTGGCGTCCAATCTAGCTATCAATCTTCAGAGCGTATAATACACGAGGAGTTCGGAACTGGAACACAGAGTGTAGTGCTGAGTGTAGTGCTGAGTGTAGTGCTGAGTGTAGTGCTGAGTGTAGTGCTGAGTGTAGTGCTGAGTGTAGTGCTGAGTGTAGTGCTGAGTGTAGTGAGTGTAGTGAGTGTAGTGAGTGTAGTACAATTCATTGGATGCAGGAAGATTGGACTACCTACTACATTGGGACTTTTCGATTGAACTACCCACAGCGTAGTGAGTAGAACTTCACAGCAATACTTGACACGCTGTGCGCGATATTGATGAGCAGAAACTCTGGCTCCTGTTTGTGACGTTAGTGGGAAACTTAGGCCTTAATAGAATTGTCCGCTCTATCTTCAGGCGAAGAGGTATTGTCAGTGTAACTTGTACTTGCTTGACACGTTAGAGGGCAACACTACACTTCGTTTCTGCTTGCGTACATTTCTCTCCCTTTTTTAAGAAGGAAATATAATTAATTCTCCCCAGAAATCTAAGAAGGAAATGAGGAGAAATGGCTGGAGGTAGAGATGAAGTGTTTTGGGCCTTAAACTTGTCGGCCACGAATTTCCGTGATCATCCTTTGAACGTGGCTCATTTTGCTCTGGATTAGGCGGATAAAGCGGAGCTAGACATCGCACACGCGGTTGTGGTATCGCCAGATGATTTCTGTACAGGAAATGCAAGAATGTATTAGAGTATAGCCCACCCAGAGGAGAAGACCTCGCTATTTTTTTTGGGAAGCATCATTTTGGAGCTGTTTGTTTCCCCCATCCTAAATTTGATGCACAGGGGGTCCAAGAGAATGCTGGATCTCTCCGAAGAGGACCTTCACGAGATTGTGTATAGTTCAGGAAAATTTCCATAAATGCCAAGACTGTCGCACCACTGTGGTTAGAGCTAGCGCCTTCGCATCTCTCTCTTTCTTGAGAGTAATAGTGTCCTTGGCAGGTGCTTCTTTTTCATAGCTATAGAAAAACAAGAACTGCCTTCATCAAGGATGATGACAGATACTCTACGGCCAAGACATGCTCGAGGAGCTGCGGTAGCCTTAATGTGGGCATGGAGTTGATGATGCTTCACGAACTGGTGGACCTCAGCCCAGAGAGCTGCGGTTTCAGGCATCTCCGATATCTTTACTTCCGGCTCACGCCCTTTGTGGTGGTGCTGTTTTGAGCGACTTGTGCGAGTATTAGACTCTCCAGTATATGAGTACTATAATTGTGGTGGAGCCGACCTCACTAGAAAAAAAACAGGAGTAGGACGAAGCTTAGAGGCAGCGACAGCCAATAGCTTGTAGGATACATCGTTTAGCCTATTCCGACTCCGAGAAGGAACTGACTGGTAGATGGTGCTGCAAAAGATGGGTTGACGGTACCCATAAGAAGAAGGAGTGGGGCAGGGCAAAGAGCAAGCCTTAATATGCAGTGGGGGGGCTGCTTGACTGCCTCTTACTGCTCTCAGTGTACCGGAGTCGAAGCGGCCATCATCTGGTTGGTGGGTCGGATATGGTGTAGTCGACGTAGTCGCACTGCCGATATTAGACGAGCAGGATGAAAATTGGAGGTATCACAACATCAAAACCGATCAGAAAGCATCATATATGTGCTAGTGTGTGTCCAGAGAAACAGAAAATGGAGTGGAGGATCAATTGATGGATCTTTTCAGTGTGGAGGTGCATACAAAAGCTGTGTAATGACCGATTACTTAGCACAGAAACTCTCACTCTCAGCGAGTATAGTGCAAACTTCCTATCAACTCATACCACGAAATGAATCTAAAATAAATAAGAGCCTTAATGATCGATGGAAAAGGCATCGCCGTTGTGGTCGGTGTTCTAGTGCACAGCCCCTTAGTTGGCAAAGAAGTAGGTAAAGTGCCGGCTCCAAATGGAATTTCGGCAGGGTCAGAGCTAGTTGGTCCTCGACGTGGCCTGCCTTGCCGTTGCTCATCATGCGGAGTGGGTTCTTTTGTTAGATTTTGCGATTACTTATGTTTACTAACACAGTATGGGAGGTCTACAAGCACTGGATAAATATGAGAGTCTAGCAAGACGGAATGCACGATGAGGTGGCGCACCTACTCGCTAGCAACCAGAAATGTGAACAGAATAGTAAAAGTAAAACTACTTAAAGACAGCGTTGATGCAAAATGACGTTAAACATTTACTATGAGTGATTATGGTAATGATCACTTTGAGCCACCCGATGTCCTCCAGTCCCACCCTATGTCCTCCAGTCCCACCCTATGTCCTCCAGTCCCACCCTATGTCCTCCAGTCCCACCCTATGTCCTCCAGTCCCACCCTATGTCCTCCAGCCCCACCCTATGTCCTCCAGTCCCAGCCTGTGCACTTACTTTTAGCTAGTGGAGCAGAGAGATACTGAAGCAATGTCATGCGAGTGCCCCTGATATGGCCACTCGTGACCACCGTAGAGACAAAATGGCAGCCGACTGCAAGGTCAACTCCCATGACGAAGATACTTCAGAAACAATAAGTCCACCACAAAGATATTCCAGAAACAATAAGACCAAAAAGATACTTCTGGTGCTCAAAACAGGCAGTCTACCACCACACCCCATAAAGCCGGTGAAGGCAGCAACGCTTGTGAACCCGCTAAAGTAAAAGAGGAGGAGCCTCGCTGCGGCGATGGTGCAGTGCGCCGGCGAAGCTGTACCACATTCGAAGCTGTAGCACCAGTTGATGTTTCAGATCTGTTAGGATTGGTTAGGATTAGGGTTCCTTCAGTGGGGGGTCATGGGACCACGGTGAGTTCTTCCGTTGGCCTACTTGACTGGGTGATCATGATAGGAAAGAGAAGTAGACTGGTAAGTCTGAAGGAAAGTAGAGATTCGCAGATGCTTCATCGGGTGACAAGAACGAGATTTGCGAGTGAATGTGACACGCTAGAAATGCCGTTGAGGATGCATCCGTGTAATCAAACTACGGTCTAACAACTACGGCCGAGAAGGAAAAACCACGCAATTCTGAACTGCCAGAATATTCGACTTATGGTTTGGAATCTTAGACGACTAAAAAGTGGTGGTGGCAAAGCTGAAACGTCTACCAAAATGTAAAAGTTATACCCTGTCCCAAAAGGTGAGGACGTCGGTGTAGATGAACTACAGGGGGTTTTAGGCGACCCACTAGCAGGATCTCGGGAGCTCACTGCCGTACATGCGATGTGCCCTCGTTCTGGCATCCCTTTAGGCCTTGGCAATGCTGGGGGTCGTGCACCTCCTTGTTGACCTGCAGCTGCGTCTAGAACTTAGAAGAAACTTGGAGGTACAACAGATGACAGACAGCAATAGAAGACACCGTGAAAGATAGAATCGGTATAGGTTGATACAGACAGCAATAGATACAGAGAAATTAGCAGTAATCAGATGAGACAATTGGCATGGAGAGCAAAAATACTTACAGGGAAAAGATTGGCTCATGATAAATTTCCTCAATATGATATGTCCTCAGGAGTAGGAACCAACGCTATTGCCCCTGGAAACTACTCAACCAACAGGAAAAGCTAACTTCTGCATGATTCAACATTATACTCTACTATCCAGCTACAAAACTACTACCTCTCGTCCATAAGGTTGAGCACTACCTGAACCAAGACTGCCAAGAACTCTACGGGCGCTAAGCATGCGTAGACGCTCAAACTTGGTCTTCGGCAAGCCACCGTGCGACGACGTGTCCGCGGCACAGCCCGAAGACGTGTCCGCCTCGTCACTCTTTCTTTAGAACTCATCATCTGGGTGAAAGCCTTGTGATCTAGCCATCGAGTCTATCTACCTATCTATCTATCTATCTATCTATCTATCTATCTATGCCGGACTTTAAATTTAAGCCATTCCTGAGTATGCATGCGCACATCTTTGTTGCCAACCTTCCTGATGACCGTTCCTAGGAAATATAAATTTGAAGCAGCCTTAACTCCTACTCGAATCGGCTTCCGCTGAGGGCTCTCTGGAAGCAGGACAGCAAGCTGCTTCTTCTTCTCGAGATAAAGTAGAGGAGCCTCGTCCATCTCTGGTATACCCTAGAACTTCTCTTGTCTCTCGATCGCCGTTTTCTCGAGGACCACAACCGGCTGCTTTCTCTTGAGGTGCGTCGCTCGAAGTGCATCCACCTGTTTCTCTCGAAGTGCGCCCACCTTTAGGGGTTGAAAGTTGACCGCTCTAGGTTGCATATCTATGGCTTCCCTACTTGAAGAAACTATAGAGATGGTAATAGAGATGCCAACTTCCAAACCTTAACACCTCTTTCTCTTGAACTACGCTCTGCTTCCATGGCAACATCTCTAGGCGTACACCTGCTTTATGGACGTTCTTCCCATCTAGGCAGACCATCAAGAATTGCCCCCCTCTAAGAACCTATACACTTGTTTCAAGGGAACAAAAAGGGGCAGTCTAGAAAGTCTGATAGATGCAAAAAACGCCATCCAACATAAGCGTGATGTAGCACTTGCTGGGCCACGAGGTCGTGGCCCTATTGCCCCCTTTCTACTAGACGAGCTACAACCGCTAGACGAGATACATCTTTCGGTTCTTCGAGTGAGGCTAGATCATAGGATATGACGGATTTCTTACATCTTCTTGCGTCAGCATCAGTAAGCCTACTTTCTTCTTCTTGATGTTTTTGTTGTATGTCGACTGATTATGCTTGATTCTGCCTAGTGCGTGGTGCCGAAGTGTCGACTCTATTGCACCCTGAGGAAATGTTGATAGAGCTTTTAGCACTCAAGAGACGGCGAAGGGCGTACAGAAACAAATATGTTGATTATATCCACTGAAAATTGGTGGTTCTTCCATTTCCAGCACACCCAAAAATGATAAGAAGACTACATCCCCTGCTTATGACTATCTTGCCCGTAAACTTGGTGGTTCTTCCACGTACTCTCTTTGGAAGCTCGCGTCTCCCGAACTGACGCCAGTTGTGCTAATCTGACATGGTTCGCTACTAGATCGTCCCGCTGTGGTGGAAACACATCGCGGATCCATGGAACTGCAACTCGTCCCAACTCTTTGCGGCCCGTCATCTCTATATCCTTGACTTAGAGCTTATTGCATGTGTATTTCCTTGAGAAAGGAGGAGTGCTGGGTTTCAAAGCAAAACAAGACCTAAGGGAGGGCCATTCAGAATTCTTGATACGTCGGCTCTTTTGGTGTTTCCTCGTAGAGTGCGGAGGATGGCTTCTCTTAATACCTAGCGACCCCCTTCCAGGTCCCCCCATCGATCTCCTTAATTCTTGATTGCAACAAACACTTAGTCTCGATTGATTGATTAATTGACCTCAAGGTCCCACACGCCTTAATTGATCGGTCTCTGACTCAGCTTAGAGTTCTTCAGAAGATACAACTGCTGCATTCTTCAAGATGACAGCGGCCACCCCAATAACTTCTTTCTTATTGGGAAAAGCTTGCGGAAAAAAAAGAATTTTCATACCTTCCCTCTTATTGGGAACAAAAGAGTCAGGGACCTTAGTAGCTAGTTCGGGACCTTAGTGCCCCCACTGGGGAAAGCTGCATTCGGGAAAAGAGCAGTCAGGGGAGATCTTAGTAGTCAAACTTCACACTGGGAAAAGCTGCACTTGCGAAAAGAGTCAGGGAAGCTGCCAGGAGGGATCTTTATTTTTTGCAGGATGTAATTATGTGTAAGTGAATCATTCTTAATGAGACATGGCAGAAGCCCTACTCTCACGCAGAGGCTCGCCAAAACTTTCACTGGATTCGCATCGTTTATTAGAAGAGGGAAGTTGTGTTCTCATGGAATCATGTGGAAGAATACTTTTCTAGAAGAGAAAAGTGTTGGAATTATTCTCGAGGACTGAAGAGCTTCGCATGAAAGGTCCTCTCCTGTTGAGAATGTCTAATATTCGATAAACAAGCCTCAATTAGTTATAATGGGATGCTAACGAAAGACCCTCGAACGAGGAAAGAGTTCTTTACTCTTAGATTTTCCTAAAAGATTTTTATAGAATGCAGATTTTCATGGTACTAAAGTTTCATTGGAGTCAACATCTTCTCGCAAAGCCTGATTTATTCCAAAATAATAGTTTCAAAATAGTACAGCACACGACTAGACCCCGCTTCTCCAGAAGTGGCCCCGTATCTAAGATTAGAAGCACCCCGTTTCCTAATCTATTGCTTAGGCGCTGCACCTTTAGTACTCGTCATTTATTCACGGGCCCCACCCCCCAGGCCAACTTTTTTTTTTTGGTGCCTGGGTCTCCAATTTCCCGCGATAGTTCTACGCAATTACCCTGCGGGAAGCCTGAAGCACAACGGCCAGGCGCTACAAATACGCAAACGATTAAGCTTTTGGGCAGTGTTCAACCACCTATCGGGTTCTATAATTTCAATAGATATAGTTAGATCATAATCGAATATGTTGCATCCGAAGCAATGGACTCATCGTCACAGCTATCACACGCCGAGCCCGAAGCACTGCTCCCATCGCTACCGCCATAACCAGAGTCAGCATCCCGTATATGGCCACTGTATTTGTAGTTCTTAGAGATAGAGAGGTCGCGAAGATGTTCTTCGCTAATAGTAGAGTCGACCTTACTACTTATTCGCACTCGAACAACTTGGTGACCATGTTTTGTTAGAGAGATTCTGATGCAGAAGTCTTGTCGAATCAACACTTAGGTGAAGACGTTGACTCGGCATGCTTATCAACGTTTGAGAGGTTCTGACTGATGGACATCTGGAGTAGTGCCTTAGCTGTTTTAGAGGTATTCTTTTGTCAAATTTACTTATAAATCCACTAGAACAAGAACTATGCGCAGAAGATGTACCTAGAAATTCCTTAGAAGTATGGGATGTAGGTGACAAGTAGTCATCCTGAACTCCCGGCAAGTCGTGCCTATCTATTTCATCATCGTGCGCCTCTGGTGGTCAACATTCTCTACCACTGGCGAGATAAAATAGCACTAGCTTCTAACAATGTAGCTGTACATGGTCTATTATTTGGAACTGTACATGGTTGTACTTAGTTTCAAAAAATACAGTGTGTCAGCATCTATTTGAAAGAACTAAGATCTCCTTAGCAAGGAGCACTAAAAGAGACAGAGACGCTCTTGAAACTGTACATACTAAGCACTAAAACAGACAGAGAGGACGCTCCTCCCTCGCCTTAAACATAGGATGACTACGTCGCGGCGAAGGAGATCTCTCTTTCTTTGCGTTTGAGAGCTGTCTCTGGAATTTGTGCAGGAGCTTGCTCAATTTCTTCACTTCACGGGTGTTACGCGAATCGGTGTCCCTATCAGGAGACGATGATCGTTAATTAGAGCGTCTCAGATTGCCACTCTGAGCTATTAGCAAGACCAAACAATTGAAAACAATTGAATAATAACTATTGTTCCCCAGAAGGTGAAGGACTCTTGATCAATAACCTAATCTTTCGACCTCGTAGAGAACAACGTGCGGGTCCATGAGCGTAAAGGAGATATTTCTGCAGAACTGCAGTTGTCCTAAGTAGATGGAGGAAACAGAAGAAACTTAACTCTACCACTTCTCTCTGCTCTCTCCCCTCTACGGAGGTTTTCGTCTCCCCGATCTTGACTACACTGGCGGCTACTACTACTTGCTGCTCGACCATGATCTCTTAGCGCTCAAACACAGAAACAGACATTTCTATGGATAAGACTTTATCATCAATGTCCTGGGAAGTAGGATGAATTGAAGTACACCAGTACCTAAGCGTACGTATTTTGAACTAAGTGTAGACTGGAAGCGGGTCTAGTTCCATTAATATCTCGATGTCGCGGTTCCTCAGAAGGAAACAACGAGAAATGGCACTTGCAGATGAATTGTCTTGCCATCACGTGGATGGAGGACTATTTCGCGTCTTAAGTCTCCCCCTTTTCCGTCGCCTGGATGGTGCCCTTCGGGTCTTTGCTCCTTATACACGGACCTCCGGGCAAGTCTGGCTATGCCAGAACCTACAGTACTGAGGCAAGCTTAGAGCTATGCCATGTGTGTGTCCCTGTCGCGGTTCAACATAACCACCACAGCATTAACCGATGTACTTATAGAACATTACAGAGTAGTTAGTACAGCAATATCCGATAGAACTTATGGAGTGGCCATCTTCTAAGTAACGACTTCATCGATCATTTGATCACTGTCTTCATGATTTAGTCTACCTTTTCTAATGTGTCATTGATTTTGAAGCCCGAGCTTGGGCCTCTCGACGAGTGTGGTTCAGTTTGCAGCCTAAGAGCCTAAGCTCAGGATAGAGCTACATTCAGAATGGGACTAGTACTAAACTGAATCTTGAGTGGTCCGCCTCTGCGAGCGCTACTCTTAGCGCTTCTATAGAATAGCCTGTTAAATAATAGTTAATTTTTAGCAATTGCAATTAATTAGTAATTATTGAAACTACCTAGCCAGTTAATTACAGTAAAAGATACCTAACCTTAAATAGTAGAGGGCCCTGCTGATGATCCACACAGCGAGGAGTCCGCTACGGACGAATCAGCCCAAGAAGCAATACTTCTGGCTCCGCCATCGTTGTTAGAGCGCAACGCTGTCCCGATGCTTGAGGTGCATCCTGATACTTGTCTCGCTTACCGTATATAGGACACACAGCTGCTACCATAACTAGGACTTCTTTTTAATGTTCGTGACTCGTGGAACTTCATGCAATATACCTCGCATTATCTCCTATTGCCTCCTATGGTTCTTCTTACACTTGATACAATAGATTTCTACTCCTGGAACTTTCGTAGATGTAACTTCCTATGCTTCTGAAGATGCATGGACCAGGGGAAGCCTTAACATTGCTGTCCACCTCACTTTCTGGAGGAGCTTCGTGTACGGCAGTCAGTGGCTCGTAAACACAAGCAGATGGGTATGAAAAGTGGCTCACAAAAACTCAGTAGACGGCTCAGTGACCTCTCTGGATTCTGAAACTATGTACGCAGAAGGTGAGTTATTGCGTTGAGCCCTGATAGATACAAGGAGAAAAAGAGGGGTTGCTCTTCCAAGTAGTTACAAAGTAACGAGAAAGGAGCGCAGGAAGAGAAAGGAGCCAAACGGGATGCGGCTGATCATGAGCTTGATATTTTTTTTTGAGTAATACTGATCAATCCCATTACACTATATCTAAGGAGCCATCTTCTCACAAATGGAAGCGCTCGCGACCAAATGATCACGTGAACACAACATAACGGGGAAACACCGCATCCCCAACCTTGGCCTGAGTCCTGCTCACGCCTAGACCGACTACGATAGCCTTTGTGCCTTTTCGCCTGATCCCGTCGTAGAGAAGAGGAACCATGATTAGATGCAGTCTCTGATAGTTTAGAAGGGGAACTATGATTAGAAGAGGAACTATGATTGGAGGTATCCGCAGTCTGTGATGTTGTAAGAACGGTCGTCAAGCTCCTGTCTGTCAAGAGACGGGTGATGTTTGAGAGATGGTTCCTTTTCTAAAGGCATCGATCTCTCTTCAGAATATTTCAAGAAAACCAAGATAGGCAGTTGGCCTGCTTGGTCGTTTAGGTGTGATCCGCATTATAGTTACCTCCCTCAGGGGCGGGTAAGGAGAAGCTGAAGCTCTTCTGGTTGTTATAACTAATTCAAGAAGTAGAGGACAACACACGGAAAAAGCTCAGTAGAACCATGAAGGGGTCGCCGTGGAGTCCATAGCCATTCTGGTACCCGATAAACTGAAATAAGCAAGTAACTACTTAAAATAGGCGACATACTGAAAGAGGAGGAATGGAGTAGCGACTCTTCTTTTTCAGTCATTAACTCGCGCATTTCTCCTTTTCGGTTAGTTAGTCGATATCAACAAGAGACGCCTTAACATGACCAGAGCTCGATCCCCTTCGCGTCCTATCTGTCCTGTCCTCTTGCTCTTCTTCCTCTTCCTCCTGCATCTGATCGGTCCCGTCACGGGGATTAGAAAGACGCCAAATATGTTGAATCTATATTATTATAGAGCAGTCTCATCTCACCACCATGACCATGACCATAGTTCGTTGCTACTAAAACTAATAAAGCCATTATTTCTACTAGTTTCGTTTGGGTATATTCAGTCCGACCATCCACGATTATAGTATGTTGAAGATCTTCAGTCCGTAACGGCCCTACTGATAAACAAGCTTATGCGATGTGCTTCATGTGGTACTTAAGCTTTTCTTTTCCAGTGTGCATTCATCAGTTTTAGACACTAATAACAGTGCTCCTACTTCTAAACTCCAGCCATTCTTGGTATCTATGGCAGTACTAGATAAGCCTCTACATTTCCTTCACCTGCACATCATAGCTTCTTGATCTTGCTCGCGTCCTCTTCTATCATATTCCCTGTCTTCCTCATGTTCTACTTCGTGCCCAGCATCACCATTTCCATCATCGTGGTCCTCTGTAGCGGCGTGCCCCTCTGGAATAGTAGGTTGCCTCTGCCGTTCCTCCTCCAGTCTGTGCTGTTCAGACGTGGCACGTCTATGTATGAACGGCGTTTTTTCTCCCCTCTAGATGCAGACCATCCTGGCAGGAGGTATTACTCCCCCTTACACGGTCTTAAGAGCCAGGACGGTCGCAAGGGCCTCTAGATGCAGACCATTCTGGCAGTTTCTTTCCCCGTTCCAAAAAAGAGTGCTGCCAGGATGACCTTCCTTTAACTGAAGCAGGGAGAAAACATCATCCTTAGTGCGATTAGCGGCATTTCTCCTTTCTGCGTTCCTCCTTTCCTCGTGGGTTCTGCGCTTGAGCGATTGAGACAGCCGTATCACCTGGTCCACGACGTCTTCCGCGTCCTTGGATTAGAGAGTAATCTCCTTGTGATGAAGAGGTCGTGGACGTGGTCTCCAGTGTTCGGTAGTTAAATTTTGAAAAAACAATCTTCTACTTCAGAATGAAGTTATGATCTCAGAGGGAAAAGTTGAGACGACTCGCCAGGACTTCTGGCTCGGATATAGCAAACGATTTACCAACAAAATAATAGTAAACCTCTACTAGAGATCATGAGCCGCCTCTTTGAAAAAAGGTCTAAGATCTTCTATCAGTGCAATTCAGGCAGTTCTTTAGTTGTGAATTCAGTCAGATCGCATTGAAGCAGTCGTCCTCATAATCAGCTGCTGATGAGACGCCTGACATCCCACCCCAATGTTCCCCTCCAGCGTCTAAGCGCTGTGGGTTCTCGACGGCAGTTCGTTCCGCGTTCTTCTCTGCGTTTACACTGAGTTAGAGCCTACAAATAGAACGCACGACTTGGTTCCTAAATTAGATTAAAACACTTGTAATATCCAGTGAGTGTAAACCGTTGACTTTCACGATCTTGATGATGATGTTGAGAAGCTTACGGCACTCCCCAGTTAGAGCCTACATTATTAGTTAAACGCACTCTTGCTATAGTGACTTCGATGCGCTCTTTCATTCGATAGAGCATGACGCGCACTACATCCCTGCTGAGGCACTACTTTCATTTTCTACTTGAAACATCAAATAGGCCAAGGATCTTTTCTTCACGCAGGCACAGTCTACTTGAACAAAATAGGCCAAAGATCATGCTTAATATGAAAGAAGCGATCTCGTGGGAACCCTTAATTGAATTTGAAAAGCCGCAGAAGCATCAAATCCCTACTAGCTGAAGTGAGAGGCGTGCCGTCTCCTTGTCTGTTGAGAAATAGCCAATCGGATTAGAAAAATGTTTCGATGTATCTATAAGATACGTGTAACTCATCTAGTCCTGCTGCAAAGTGAACGTGCACAAACAACAAGAGTTTCAGATATTATTATAAATATCTTATATAATCAATATTATTATAAACCCTAAACCCTTATATAATTGCAATTGCAATTATATAATTGCTACGAACGACCACGTGCTTCTTTTTTACAAGAGTTAGTTCGTGTCCTCCTCAATGCTTTTCCATAAATGTAAGGTAAGAGAAGCCGCGAAAAGGAGTTGGATACTCGTATCAGACCTCCCGACACCAAGCCCGGATGTCGATCGTCTTCTTCTCTTTTTAGACACCAGAGGGTGCCACCTTTATTCTCACCTCAAGTTACCCCATCGCAAGCAGTCAATCAATCAATCAATCAATCAATCAATCAATCAATCAATCAATCTTCGGAGTGCAACCGCCACAGTGTGCTCTTTATAATGAAGATCGCCCGGAACACCTTACCTCATGCGCAGAAAAGGAGCATAAGCTCAAAAAATATATGCACGAACTTATAAGTTCGATCGGCCTTGAGCGCTAGCCTAAACCTGCGAAAGCAGACCTTGAGCCAAAGCGCCAGCGCAGTGTGCTCTTTACTATGATCATGCATTTCGGTAGCCTCGTTTTCCTTTTACTCTTCTAACATTATGGGACGAAACAGCAGAAGCATATTAGACCGAAGAGATACTGGGAGGAGGGATGGATACGTGAATAAAAGTTGAGGACCATATTAATCTTCCGCGTTGTATTTCGCCTGCTACCCGTGCTTGCTCAGCTAGAGACTCTAGCGGGACCGCTTCAGGAGTAGGAGGATGACAGCGAGGTTTTTGAGCAGGAAAATGCTGTGGGGAGTCGAATAAGAATTTTAGAAGGGAAGCAATAAATATATAAGGTCCAAAATCACGAGTGGCGAGGCATTCTTTTATAGAAGGAGGCCACTATGTAAGGTCCAAAATCACGCGTGGCGAGGCATTCTTTTATAGAAGGAGGCCACTATATAAGGTCCAAAATCACGAGTAAGCCCAATAAAGTGTGCTTTAGCTTTTTTAGCAGTTTGAATTGACGACCAAAATCAAAGTAAGTACAAGCTTAATAATGGTGAAAAAGTGAGAAGAACAAAAAAATCATGGTGAGAAAGCAGTATAGCTAGCATTTTTGGTACACTTCTACCTCTCCTATTTGCATTTTTTCGTACTAACTGCTACTTTTGAACTATCGTCAATATACTTGTCTTGTATTTTGGTCCACATTGATTCGGCAAAACAAAGCAATTCTACGCGTATCCATCCTGCAAACAAAAGGCCTTAAACCACATTCTGCTCGTAACGACACACGTTCCGTTTGAGGCGCAACTGCACCACCTGACACATTAAACGGTTCAACCGAGGCTTCCAGGTCTATTGTACGCCGACAAGGAACTACTGTAGTGGGCCCTCCGACTATAGTACTTGTTTCTAATGAAGGATAGTACGGCACTTGGCTACTATTCGCTCCGCCATGATAACAAGAGTCTGGAGGACCATCTTGATAGCAAGAAGGACCATTAGCGGAGGGAGGATGCTGTTGACCCGAAGCTTTTTCTTGTTTCCTACTTCTACCACCGCTTGTTGTGTCTTCCTCGATCGTGTGATGTTGATGTTGACAACCCCCTTCACACGTACCAGAATGGAGATAAGGATCGTGACTCTTTTCTATTTGCTTGGATTCCTCCATTTTCTGCTTCTCTGAGGCAGCTAAAAGTTGTGGGCCACGTAACTGCAGTCGATTTTAGAAGAGACATTCAAGTCGGGGTTGTAGCTGCAATTTCAGAGCTTGAATCATTATTGGAACGCTTCTCTCATTCTAAAGGTGCTACTTGAAGATGCTTTAGATTTTCCAAGCACGTTAATTGCTGCCCTAGAAATCATGACTTCTCTGTTACTTTTCTTAAAGATTGTACAGAAAGAGGTCCACCAACGGTGCTGCGAAATAGCTGTTTCCTGCTGGCAGAAAGTAACGTCGAAATATCTCTAAAACCCGATCCACTATTGGCGGCCATCGCCGTCGCCAAATTTCGTTACTCTCGCGGCCACGAAAAACACCTCGCAGAGGCTGTTCCTGTAACTGCTTACTGGCGCGAATAAGCGGATGAGAAGTCGCCTCTGCTGCGGCGAACGGGGCTGCGGCAATCATTTTACGCTCTGCTGCTTCACCGCGGGATGCTAAAGTTAGCGATGGAGGGGAGGTGTAGGTTAGTTATCAGTGAGGAAAATGACTCAGACTTCTACAGTGATGTATGTAATTTCTTAATAGAAGAGGAACCAAATGGAACTATAATTTGATCCACTTTAAGCGATAAAAAACTAAGTAGTCCCTTAATAAAATACGTCCAAATGAGGGAGAGAGTAGATAACTGAAGATTCACGGTGATCAAAAACTACTCGCAGCAACTACATCAAAGCACTTCATCAAACTCCAACTCATGCTCATCTCACTCAACAATGCTGCCACCAATACGATTGATACCAACAATCTTTAGCAAGCAAAGGTGGCACACAAGAATACTCAAGCCTTAACAAAGGATCGAGGTACAGCGACCACATCTTTAGGGTGTGCTTTTGATGTCCGGGACGACCCTTTTCATCGCCTTCCTCTTGTCCGTGCGACTCTCTTCCCCTATGACTGTGACCATGACTTGCGGCGCCGCGTCTATCCGAGTGAACACCTCTTTCATGACCACCGCCTCTGTCGCTACGATGCTGATGGCTTCTTTCTGAGTGATGACGTTCACCTCTATCGCTATGATGCGGTTGGCTTCTTTCTGAGTGATGATGGCTCCTTTCTGAGTGATGATGGCTTCTTTCTGAATGATGATGGCTCCTTTCTGAGTGATGATGGCTTCTTTCTGAGTGATGATGGCTCCTTTCTGAGTGATGCTGGCTCCTTTCTGCGTGATGATGGCTCCTTTCTGAGTGATGCTGGCTCCTTTCTGCGTGATGATGGCCACCTCTGTCTGCGTGATGACCATCTCTGTCTGAATGATGGCCGCGACTACTTCCTTTAGACTCCCTGTGGTCTCTGCCACCTCGACTCTCTCGTTGCGCCAAGTGACCGTGACGAGAGGATTGATGGCTTGAAGAACTCTGCTGGGTGGGTCTGTGAATGTCACCACTCTGCTCCGAGTAACAACCTTCAGAAGAGTAAGATGAACAACCTTCGGCACCTCTACCGCACAGATCGGACATTGTCCTCGTTCCCGCTTCTGATCGGGTAGCGACATTGAGCAGTCTTTCTGCAACTTTCCTGCACTGGTTATCCCACCAGGCGCTGTCCTCCAACATGCTCGATCACTTTAGAGGACCCAACGAGGAGGACGCATTACTTTACGTTACGCCCAGTAGTTCCCTTCTTGCAAAAGATCTAAAGTGAAGCATGAGTAAACCAGCAGTTGAAACTACAGTGTTAAGCATGCAGCCTTAAGCATGCAGAAAAAAAGCTTCCGCGACTAGGTGCGTCATCGTCCTCGACTCCTCGCTTATCCTCTTCGTGCACAAGCTCTTGAATCTCCCGCCAGGTTCCCGCTCGCTCATCGCTGTGCCCAGGTATGCGGAGATACTTTAAGTGCTTTACGAAAAAGCTCTTGCGCGTTTCTATCGTCTCTATGAGAAATCCTTGGTCCGCATCAAAACTTCGGACGATTCCGCGTCTTAGATCCACAGTATACGGGAAGCAGAGTAGGCTCAACAACATATTCGTAGACATATTATAGCTTTGAGCCATGTAGGATGTACCCCGTTGAATTCTGATCTCATAAAATTCACTACAGCAGTATTGTGTTAATAGTCTTAACTGTACCCCGTTCAATTCGGGTCTGGACTGGAGTCCCCCAAGTTCTACAACAGTTCCAAGCATGATGACCAGCGCACAACCCTCTCCTGCGTTGAGTCTGGTTCTTGAGGATTAGATAGGACTTACCTACCGGATTTACATGCTATGTTGACTACTCATTTTACAATTATACACGAAGGAATCCTTCAAGCAACATAGAGAAGTACAGCAAGGGTGAATGTGCTGCAAAAATAAACAAGTAACTTTCTCGTGTTCTTCGGAATAAAAAGGCATGAGCGCGACAGAAGTGGACGCCTACTCTTTTTGCTCCTCTTCAAGCATGAGGTAAAGGCGTCCGCTGGCTATTCTCATCATACTTATCAACATCAGCTGGCCCACCTTAGTGCGGTCCTGACAGCAATGAATTTGCTTTCCCGCGATGATCTTGTTGGCCTTAAACTCTCAGAAAATTACCCTAACATTTCCCGCAATGAATTTGATTCCCCATAAGTTTCTCCCTGTTGGTCGGAGGATAGGAAAGCCACTTGCGCAGTCCCATCTCTAGCATGGAATACGTGGTAGGCGCAAGACAGCCTATTTCTGCCTGCATCACAGACGGTCGTAAAAAGAAGTACCAGACAGAGAATTAGATGAGTCACCCTTTGATCTTCATCTCCATCCCTCCATCTTGACCCCTGTATTACCCTTGCAGCAATTCATAGGAATAATACAGGGAAAAAGGGCACCAAGATGGATATAAAAAGCCGAACGTAATAGAAGAAGTTGCACGAGGGCCAGCGTTGAGAGGAGTGCTTTTCTGCAGGACATGCAATGACGCTGTCGTATTCTTTCCTGGTAGCAACACTGTCTGCACTTGTTTCGTCGACAAGTGCTGTAGACACATGGCATTGCTCGTCGTATTTTTTCTTGGTAGAACAATTGGCCAAGCCACTTCTTGTCGAAGATTGCCATTTTACAAGTGCGGTAGCCACCGCGCCTCTTCTTGGGGACCGTCGCCAGTTCTACTTCCTCTGCACACTTTTGAACGAGCAGTTTTCAAGCTGACAGGGACGAGAACGAGACACTCATTCTGCGAGCCAAAAACGCAACATTTTGACTGCGTGAAAAGCACCACACACAATCTTAGCCTTCACTACAACAGCTGACTCAAAACTTAATTCTTGTTACTACTAATTGGTCAGTAGAACAATACAGAGAATACAAAACTAAACAGAGCTTGTTATGACGTAAAAAAGATAGGACAATAGAAGGTGCCACCGTGTACAAATAGTTTAGTCTATAATTCATCCTTGTTGTCAATCATAGGTGCAGACTCATAATTTCGAGTCGTACAACATAGGTCTAAGATATCAGGAGATGAAGGTCATCTACGTGCAAAACGTTTTGAAGGATGTGCGTTCGACCCATGCGCACAGGTCATCTCCCATGCTCGTCTACCTCCCTCTGTCTCGTCCAGGATCGGTGTCTACTCTTTAGTTCGTCTTGAACCTACTCGACTCTATATTTCCTCTTGAGTAAGAACTGATACTTATCAACGAGAGATCTTATAGACAAGGATGCAGTTGTATGGACTAGTCCGCTCCCGATTCCGGCTGTCGCAAGCCCTGATCATATGAGCAAGCAGTACACCAGGAAGGCTACTAGTACTACACTCACACCGAGCTGGTAGCGCTGATAGCTAGTGCACCCAAGTGGTAGGGCTGGTACCGACCATGTGCTTTTTGTAGCTTTCTTTTAACATTTTTTCCGTCCGTGCCTGCTTATGCGAGAACACGACAAAACGCTGAAAAAAATGTGACTTCTTGCGGGAAGTCGTAGTGATGTAGTGACTCGCGAAAGCCCTAGTGACTGCTGCTTTCGCCCCGCATCCTTTTCGTGCAAAAAAAAGGAGCTCAGAACTGTAGCATGCATGCGATCAGCCTCAATGATGTTGTTTTGCAAGCTGCGAAGTTTGCTTAGTCGGGTATTAATTTGGCTTCTATTAAGCCCAGAAGTTTTGGTTTCTTTTCTTACGGATGTTTCTGCAAGAACTTCGCAACACTAGAGCACTAGAACGGCCTGGCATTCGCACGGACGGCCGACATCACCCTCTATAGAGGCCTACGGGAAATCCCACGGGGGGTTGCGTTCCACCCCTGTAGACTTCCCCGACTCTCCCGCTACTGTCTTCTGCTGGCTCCCTAGCGGTCTCCCTGCAAAGGTAACCGGGGGGCCCGTGGCTGCAAGGAGACCTGTGGAAACCCCACAGGAGGCCAAGGAGGCAGGGGCGGGAGGGTCGGGAAAACCTATGGGGGTGGAACACAACCCCCCACGAGGTTTCCCGCAGACCTCTATAGAGGGTGACGCCGACCCTAAGACATTCGCACGCCCGCGTTCGCACGGCCCGTTCGCGGGCGTAAGACGTTAGGACCGCCTATTCACCATGTTTTTTTAGGATAAGATCTTGACTCTTCCCACGTTCATTTTTGAATCATAGTGGAGTTAAGTTGGGATCCTCCCTACCTTCCCTACGTTCAACACATTTTTTACAAGTACACTCATGCAGTGGGACCTTTTTATTTTTCGGAATAGCACATCACAAGCAAACAAAGATCGCTTCGTAATACATCACAAACTCAGAGCGAAATTGAAGTGATTGGTTCTTGGTTGGCTGACTGATTGGTCTGTGAGATCATTGATTAGGACTAATCGAAGTCAAAGGAGCAAATGAGTGTCCACTCTTGCCTGCATCAGTCGAAAGATGGAGATTTTTAGACCCTTCAGACGGTACGTCGGAAAGAGAGTTGAAGTCGAGTCATCATCTGTCGGTGGCATGACATATATGATTGAAATTCTGAGACAAGACAAATCTAGCCAAATCAAATCAGGGGGAAATTGCTCTTTTTTTGTATCGCTCAGTTTATTCTGGTGAAGCAAGAGGAGGGCCGCTAGCTTTTCTTGCACTGTACCACGCTGCCCAAGCGCAGGAATACCCCGCGAAATTCTTAAGCGGAACCGCTACGGGACGGCCCTGCTTCGGTTCCCTCTTAGGTTTCTTTGCCCCCTTTTGTCTTCATTTGCTTCCCCCGATCCTGCCCAAGGGGTGGCCGCGGTTTGCTCTCGTTCCGTCCATTTTGTTATCGGCTTCGCGTGTTGCCTTCTCCTCTTTTCTGTGCTTTTCTGGCATCTGCTCACCGGTTTCGCTACGGCTGGGCAGCGGTCCCGGGACACGGAGCGGGAGCGACCTCGTGCCGCCTCGGTCCTGCGTGTGGCTTACTATATCGCGAAGGCCTTGGGCAGGGGTGGCATGAGTGCGGCGCCATGAAGGCAAGCAGCGGCCACGCCGCTGGGTGCTTTGGCAGCCTCACACTGGAAAGGACTTCGAAAAGCTCTGAACCGGCGGCCAGTGGTACCATTTGCAGCCGATTAACCACCTTGCTGCCACTAGATTCCACGGCGAACAAAATCGGGCAGCGACGCCAGGCCGCCGCTGTATTTCAGCCGCCTGCTTTTCCTGATTTGTTTTTTTTTCTGCGTCAAGGTCTTTGGCTTGTTGTTTTTAGTCGGCTCCCCGGGCGGCTTCGGTGTCCGTTCAATGACGCCGGGCCAGCTGTATTCTGATCCAAATGCCCGAGGAATTTGATTTGTTCAAAAAATGTTTAAAAAGTTCGGTCTTTCCGTCAGCCGTCCAGTCGTCTGCAATAATTCGAGGCGGCTGATGTGATCCCTTTCCCCCGGAGTGTGTATTTTCCAGCCGGGCAGCCTCCTAGATTAAAAAAAGACGGGGGCTACTCGCCTTAATTTTTCTAAAAGCAGGCGGCTGCCCGGCTGGCGAATACATACTCCGGGGGGAAAGCGGCCAGCCGTCTCGAATTTTGAAGCGTGGAGCAGTTGGCTGGACAATTCAAAAAAGCGCACTTTTTGACATGAATCAGCACCGAGAAAGATACCCGCCCCCTTCATTTTCAAGAGGAAAGCCCGCAGAAATGAGCCAAAAAGAGTCTTTTTTAGTCCCTAACGAAATAAATTCAAAGCCCAAGCACTACCGCCCAGATTTTGAGCCAAAAAAGCTAGAAAAGTTCCCGCTTTTTATCCCTAGTGAAATAAATTCACAGCCCAAGCCCTCCCCCCTAGATTCTGAGCCAAAAAAAGCCGAGAAGGGCTCTGCCCTTTTTCCCCCCTGAAATAAGTGCAAGGCCCTAGCGCTTTGCCCTAGATTCTGAGCCAAAAAAGCTGGGCGGGGTGCCTCTTCTTTATAGTCTCCACAGAAATAAACTCGCTGCGCTATTTTTTTTGTCTTATGAACTGCAACCGAAAGGCAACGCGCGTGGCCTGGTAGCCCGCCACTGCGCCACTTGCGACATGCTACAGGGCTCACGCCGTTAGTACTTCTTGCGGCCAATGCGGGCGCATTTCTGTCAAGTATCTACTCCAGCAGGCGATCACTTGGCGACGCTGTGCGCGTTGTACTATGATGCACCCAGCCGCGTGGTGCTCATCGGTCCAGTGCTGCGAGTTTGGTTTTCCGGTGGAATGGTCGACAGGTTCCTTCGCTTCTATTGGTTCTGGCGGCTTTGAGTAGTTTACTTGAGAAATAGAAGCGCGCGCCCATCCCAGGCGCCAGCAGGCTGCTCGCCTTTGCTGACGCTGCGCGCGATTGCATTCGCCACGCAGAGCCCTGCGCCGCAAGGAAGCCGAAGGGGGACGGGCTTGCGAGTTTTGTGCCTATCTTGGAGCTGCTAGCCCAGGGGGACGCACTAGACGGCCCGCCGGGGTGCGTCCCCTTGAGCGGGACTATGTCAAGGCATGCCATGGATACCGAAGGCGGCCGCTGCGCTGCGGAATGGCCTCCGCAGCGAAGGGGACCCACATCGAAGAGGGCCCGCGCCTGAGGAGGACGCGCGAGGACAGCGCGCCACTTAACGGAGGCAGCAGGGTTTTCGGCATCAGTTTCGCGACAGGCAAACAAACGAGCGCACGATCGCGGACAGCCAAGGCCCCGAAAGGAGCCGACTTCTTCAGGGGGATAACTTCCCAGCTCGAAGAGATTCGCACGCCTAAGCGAATTGCGAAGCCTGCGCGCCATCTAGTGGCAGAAGCAGGGCTCTTTTGGGCACCAGCTTCGCGACAGGCAAACAAACGCGCGCCCGATCGCGGACAGGCAAGGCGCTGAAAAAAAGCGACCCGCTAAGGCGGACACCTTCCCAGCATGAAGGGAGCCGCGCGCCGAAGCGAATTGCGAGGACTGCGCGCCATCTAAGGGCAGAGGGGAGGTTCTGGGCACCAGCTTCGCGACAGGCAAACAAACGAGCGCGCGATCGCGGACAGTCAAGGCCCCGAAGGGAGGCGACTTCTTAAGGGGGAAGCCTTCCCAACTCGAAGAGAGTCGCGCTTTTAAGCAAGTCGCGAGGACTGCGCGCCAACCAATGGCGGCAGCAAGGTTTTAGGCATCAGCCTCGGGCGCAAACAAGAACACGCCGCGGCGCCTTATGCGTGGCCTGCGCTGGCCTCGACTGAGTTCCCAGCAGGATGAGAAGCCGGCGGAGTCTAGTGCTTGGGCTAGGCCGCCCTCTATACCGTCCCACGGGAAACAAATGGAGAAGAGTGGCTACTGGTTTTCGCCATTAGTTTCCGCGGGGGTTGAGGCTTTCTCGCTTCTATCCGATGCTACTAGCGAGAAAGCCGGAGTTTTAAGAGCAAACGAAGTCAGACGCTGGCCGACGCTCAGAGGCCGATAAAAGGTAGCGCTTTTGAGGGAGAAGACCGCAGACCGCTTCTGCCATTAGTTCGCGCGAAAAGTGGGGCTCTCTCGCTTCTCTCCGGCACTGGTAGCGAAAAAGTCAGGACTTTTGGCATTGCTTGCGAGTTCATCCCTGGCGTCGGTTATCGGCAGATAGAAGCTATAGAACTTAAGTAAATAGAAGCTAGCGCTCTTGAGTTGATGGAGAGAGACCGACGAGCCATTAGTTCGCGCAAAGCCGCGCATACAAATGGCGGAAGCAAGGTTTTAGGCATCAGCTTCGCACGCAACGCGGAGAGGCTACGAGGACGCTCTGCGCTGCGCGTCTGTTATCCACTTATCGACCTATCGCGGACAGGCTGCTAGGCAACTTAAAGGCGCGCGCCTGCTCTCGGCTTATCGACTTATCGCGGGCCGGCTAATAGGCAACTTTGCGACGCGCGTCGGTTGTCGGCTTATCGACTTATCGCGGGCCGGCTACTACCTAGGCAGCTTCGCGATGCGCGTCTGTTGTCGGCTTATCGACTTATCGCGGACAGGCTGCGAGGCAGCTTTGCGCTGCGCGTCTCTTATCGACTTATCGCGGGCCGGCTCCTAGGCAACGGCGCGCGCCTGTCGTCGGCTTCTCGACTTATCGCGGGCCGGCTACTCGGCAGCTTTGCGGTGCGCGTCTGTTATCGGCTTATCGACTTCTCCGCGACCGGCCCCCGGTAGATAGCGCGCAGTCAGTGTTAAAAAGCACCACCTTCCCCACCCGAAGAGAGTCGCGCTTTTCGTGTAGTTTCCGAGACGCGCGCGTGATCCAATGGCGGGAGCGAAGTTTTACGCATCAGCTTCGCAACCCGGAAACAAGCGGCCGCTCGATAGCGCGCAGCCAGAGCCTCGAAAAAAGGCGACTTTTTAAGCGCATCACCTTCCCGACTCGAAGAAAGTCGCACTATTCAGGTAGTTGCCAGGACGCGCTCGCGGTCTAATGGCGGGAGCGCGGTTTTACGCATCAGCTTCGCAACCCGGAAACAGCCGGCCGCTCGATAGCGCGCAGCCAGGGCTTCGAAAAAAAGCGACTTTTTCAAAGCATTACCTTCCCCACTCGAAGAAAGTAGCACTTTTCAGGTAGTTGCCAAGACGCGCTCGCGATCTAATGGCGGGGGCGAAGTTTTACGCATCAGCTTCGCAACCCGGAAACAGGCGGCCGCCTGATGGCGCGCAGTCAGGGCTGCGAAAAAAAGCGACTTTTAAACGCATCGCCTTCCCCACTCGAAGAAAGTCACACTCTTCAGGTAGTTGCCAAGGCTGCTCGCGATCGAATGGCAGGAGCGAAGCCTTGCGCATCAGTTTCGCAACCCGGAAACAGACGGCCGCCCGATAGCGCGCAGGATCCAGGGCCTCGAAAGAGGGCGACTCTTTAAACGCACCACCTTCCCCACTTGAAGAAAGTCGCCCTTTTCAGGTAGTTGCCGAGACTCCTCGCGGCCTAATGCATGGCGGAGGCGAGGCTTCACACTCCAGCTTCGCACGCCAAACGAACGCGCTGCGAAATCGAGTGCGTGACTCACGCCGGCGGCGGCTAAGTTCTCAGTAGGGACCGGAATCGCCGGAAGCTGATGGAGATTCCACGCGAATCACGAGCAAGATCCAACGGGCCGGCGTCTTCTCTGCATTAGTTTTCCGCGGGACGGTATAGAGGGCGGGCCTGACCTTAGCCGAATCCAGTGGGAATCTCGTGCCAGTTGCGAGCGAGTTCAAGAGGCCCACCGCCTAGCCTGCACAAGTGTACTGTGGGCGCCTATAATGGAAGGCGCTACCCTTAAGGTGCGGCGGCCTGTAGCGGGCAGATTGGAAGTGGGTGGAGAACAGAAGACCAGATAAAAAACGCAACCCCCTCGAAACCGCTACCCGCATGAAAGTCGAAACCACTACGGGAAGACACTTCGCGAATTCGAAACGGCTAAGGGACTCGCAAAACGGTCAACAACCGGACAGATTTTCTGCGAAAGCTTTCGCGGCTTTTTCGTTGTTATATGCTTTGGCTTTTTTCCTATTTGCGACACAAAATGCCGCAGCGCGCCAAAAAGTGTGGCGCGCGGCTTTATGGAAGCGCCGCCACGTGGAGACCGATGAGGCCTCCCGTTTGTGGCCAATCTTTTGGAAGAATATGAGGAAGCGAAACCGATAAGGAGAGCCGGGAAAACCTTGCGGCGATTTTTGTCGGAGACGCTGCGACGGTCTTCCTCTTTTGCGTCTCTCTTTTTTAAATATTCAAAAGCATTCGAATACTTTGCGAATGCTTTAGAATATTTGGAGAATGTTTGGGAATATTCGTCGAATATTTGCCAGAATCTTTCTTGGTGCGGGAATGATTTTCGCGCGAATGTTTTAAAATAAGACAAAAAACTGCGTACCCAGTTCGCACCATGCGGGAATCGAACCCGATAAGAGGGCCCGGGCATGCTCATCGGGTTCCGCGATGAGTTCTTCTCATGGGGCTATCTGGGCGAGCTGATGCGGATACGCTTCTCATTTAAACAAAGAAACACTTGAAAGAAGTTCCAAAGCCTCCCTTGTTAATAAGAAGCGCATCCGCATCAGCTCGCTCAGGTAGCCCCATGAGAAGACCTTAGTCGGAACTCGATGAGCATGTCCGGGCCCTCTTATCGAGTTCGACTCCCGCAGGGTACGAACTGGATGCGCCGCCTTTTATCTTCTTCCATATTATTCACGCGAAAACGATTCCCGCACGTAAAAAATTACTTTGAAATATTCGGCGAATATTCCTAAACATTCTCCAAATAAAATATCTATTCGAATATTTTTGAATATTAACAAAGGAGAGAACTCAGCCAAGGACTGCAAAAACCCGAACAAAATTCAATCTTTCCGGGCATGATACGGATCCGCAGAACACTCGCCGCCTACTGCGCTCCCTTTGGGAAAACCTTCCCCCAATTGCGAGCCAAGAACCTCGGGCGCCATCCAAATCCCCGCGCCCCTCCAGAATCCCCAGACACACGACTGCAGGCTGACGCGGTGGACTCTGGAGGGGCGCGGGGACTCACATGAA
>CAJINU010000056.1:112488-152629 GCA_905178165.1 Amoebophrya sp. A25
CCAACACTTAACAACATGAAAAGACCCAAGAACGAAGAACCTCGGGCGGAGTGTCTCAAACCTTTCCGATTATGGCGAAAAATTCGACCACAGACAAGTGGAGTTAGAATGGAGAAAATTCAACTAAGGACTGCAAAAATCCGGACAAAATTCAATCTTCTCGGGCATGATACGAATCCGCAGAACACTCGCCGCCTACTGCGCTCCCTTCTGGAAAACCCTCACCCAATTGCGAGCCAAGAACCTCGGGCGCCCTCCAAATCCCCGCGCCCCTCCAGAATCCCCCAGCATACATTTGCAGGCTGACGCGGTGGACTCTGGAGGGGCGCGGGGACTCACATGAAACGAAACCAAACGACTGAAAAACCAAGAGAAAACAAGTTACAAAAGTCGCTAAGCGGAGCACTTCCAGGACGAGGAGGCGACAATAAAGACCGTTTTTGTGCAGTTCTTAGTTGACTTAGCGCCAAAACAAAAAAGAAAAAGACCGGCGCAACGTCTCCGACAAAAATCGCCGCAAGGGTTTCCAGGCACTCCTCATCGCTTTCGCTTCGTCGTATTCTTCCAAAAGACTGGCCACAGACGGGAGGTCTCACCGGTCTCCACGTGGCGGCTTTTCGATAAAACCGCGCGCGCCTCCATCTGCTTCCACTTCTTTCATTTCGCGAGATACGCGAGCGAGGTCGTCGCCGTCTGGTTGTTTCACGTTGGTCGGCTTGTGTTCCCCTGGCTTGGCTCGTCTTTGTTCCAGTTTGGTCGGTCTGTGTCCTTCTGGCCTGGCTGCTCTTGTGTTCTACGTCTTCGCATGTGCTCCCCTCGTGTGCTCCTGTCGTGTGTCTAATCTCTGTGCCGTGGCGCGTCGTCCCTCTAGCGGCCGTAGGCCGCCAAGGACGAGGGGGCAGAGGGTTGCCTTGCTGGGCTGTTCGCGCTGGATTATGCGGCGCACACCACGCGCCCACCAGCGCAGCGTGGCGCGCCGTCCCTCTGGCGGCCGTAGGCCGCCAGGGACGAGGGGGCAACGCGTGACCATCTCGCCCCCCGCCCCCCTTGTACAAGGTTGAATGTTTGCGCGACTGTGAACCCATATAAAGAGCCTGCGACGAAGAATGCGTCCCCGGACTGTGCCCAACCGTGTAACCTTGTACAAGGGGGGCGGGGTACAAGGGGGTCGGGGGAATGCTCCAAAGAGGCGGCCGCGTACCTGAAGGGCTAGCCCATGCCCCATCGTCCCTGGCGGCCTTCGACCGCCAGCGGGACGATGCGCCAGACAGGGCGTTCGGCCAAGCTTCTGCGGCCTTGCCGGAAGATGTTCCCGATTGAAGTTATCTCCTTGGCTTTCTTCGTGTGCGTGTGCTACCTATACCGGGCGCACTTCTGAGAGCTACAGGCGCACGGGTCTAGCCTTTTCCGTTAGTGGTGTCCCAGACTCTTAAAAAGGAGGCGGGCCCGTGTCTGATGGTGTCGCCTGTCGTCTCATTCGGTTTGTATCGGTAGCCGGAGGGATTGCAGAGGAGACGGGCACGCCGAGCGAGCGGCGAAACCGATAAGGGCACAGCGGAAGCATCTGAACAGAGCCCGGAAAGACGGAGGCGAAACCGATAAGGAAACGGGAAAAGGAGAGAGACGAACTGGCTCCGCGATTTAGGGACTGGCGTGCCAGACCGTGCAGAGAAGTGGCAAAATATCGAAAACGGCCCAGGAGCACCACTGCCCCTGAGCGGTTTCGCTTAAGAGTTTCGTGAGGAATCCAGACCCCTCGAAACCGATACCCGCATGAAAGTCGAAACCACTAAGGGAGGACATTTCGCGAATTCGAAACGGCTAAGGGACTCGCAAAACGGTCAACAACCTGGCAGGTTTTTCGCGAAAGCCTTCGCGGCTTTTTCGTTGTTATGTGCCTTGGCTTTTTTCTTATTTGCGACGAAAAATGTTGCGGCGTGCCGCAGGGTGTGGCGCAGGGTTTTATCGAAACGCCGCCACGTGGAGACCAGTGCGGCCTCTTGTTTGTGGCCAGTCTTTTGGAAGACAGAATATGACGAAGCGAAACCGATAAGGAGAGCCGGGAAACCCTTGCGGCGATTTTTGTCGGAGACGTTGCGCCGGCCTTTTTCTTTTTTGTTTTGTTAATATTTTAGAGTATTCGAATATTTTGCGAATGTTTGCGAATATTTGGAGAATATTTGGGAACATTCGCCGAATATTTCAAGGCAATCCTTTTAGTGCGGGAATGGGTTTCGCGTGAATGTTTGAAAATAAGCTGAAAAACTGCGTACCCAGTTCGTGCCATTCGGGAGTCGAACTCGATGCGAGGGCTTGGGCATGCTCGTCGGGTTCTGCGATGAGTCCTTCTCGTGGGGCTATCTGGGCGAGCATATGTCGATACGCTTCTCATTAGAAAACAGCTTTAAACTTTAAGGCTTTCTTTTTTAATGAGGAGCGTGCCGACATATGCTCGCTCAGATCCACTCGAAACCGATACCCGCACGAAGTTCGAAACTGTTAAGGGAGAGAACTTAGGCAAGCCGAAACCGCTAAGGGACTTGCAAAACGGCCGGCAGCTTTTTGCGCTTCGTCTTCGCTTTTTTGGCCTTTTTCCCGCGTTTGTGTTTTGTGTTGTGGCCACTCCCCATCTGTGAGGCCTCGCCTTGTGTCTCGCTTTTTGGCGGGTTTGCTCCCTAAGTGTTCAAAAGCCGAAGCCGATGGATAAGCGACCCAGGCGAAACCGATAACGGCACCCGGAAAGCCTTCGCCGCCCTGGAGGTTTTGGACGTGTTTCGCCACCCACCACAGTGAGAGCACAGGCCACAAGCGCGCAAGCCTCCGGGGATACTATACACCCCGCCACCGCGTCGCTGTGCGCAGGTGCGTCGCTACTTTGCTCCGCTTGCACATCGGCGCGGCGACTGAACAGAGAAGACAGCCGAACAAGCAGAACGACGCAGCAGACAGAACGACCAACGGAGCGAACAGAGCGACAAAACAGACAAGACGACCAAGCAAGGAGGACGACAGGAGAGACAGAAACAAGACCGAACAGCCAGAACGACGGAACAGACAAGACGACGGAACAGACAAGACGACGGGACAGACAGAACGACAGCCAAACAGGTGGAACGACTTAGCAGAAGAGACGGGGGAACACCCTCAGGCCGTTGGGCGGTGCGTGGCCATGCTTCAGCCACAGCCACCACGGCGCGCCCTCGAATCACAGGGAGGCGAGGACGGAGCGAAGAAGGGAGCCAGAGGAAGACGACAGCCGCGAGAGCTCTTCAGGGAGCCCAGCCCTGCGAGCTCTGCGCGGGTTGGCCCGCATGTCGCTGCTGTCTCCTCCTCTCTCTTCCCTTTCTCCTCCTCCGGTGATTCGAGGGCGCGCCGCGGTGGCTGCGGCTGGCGTGCGCCGTGTTGTGTCTCTCAAGCCGGGCGAGGTCTTTGGACTGGCTCCGCCCTGTGTTTGGGGGCGGCTGCTGGCGGCCGCGGCTGGGGTGCGCTTGGCGGTGTCGTGGTGCGGCTTTTTCTTAGCCTGACCGATGGCGCAGCCTTCAGGACTTGAGAGCAGGGAACACCGTGGGCGAATCTTCTGAGAGAGACCCACGCAAGGAATGGAACAAGCGGAAGCCAGCTAGAGCTCGCCCAAACTGGTCAAATTTGACAAATTTCATAAATGTCCGTCTATCATTTTGGAGAAGCTTGAAACAGGTTGAAAGGCTCTACCACAAGCCTCGGGACTCCTTCAAGGCCTTGGCTCGCTTTGGTAGGTCTCCGGCGCGGGTCCTCTTCGATGTGGGTACTCTTCGCTGCGGAGGCCATTCCCCCGCGCAGCGGTCGCCTGCGGTGTCCATGCATTCCTTAGCATACCTTGCCGCGTGTCGCGGGTGGCGTAGTGACAGGCTACCAGGCTATGCGCGTGGCCTGTCGGTGGCAATTCATAAGATAGCAAAATAAGGCAGCGGATTCATTTCAGTGGAGACTATAAAAGAAGAGCACCCCGCCCAGCTTTTTCGGCTCAGAATCTAGAGGGGGGCCGGGCTCTAGAGCGGGGGACTTTTTTCATTTGGGATAAAAAAGCAGGACAAGTCTCAACTTTTTTGGCTCAGGATCTAGCTAGAGGGAAAGGATTTGGCTGCGAATCTATTTCAGAGAGGACTGAGAAAATAATACTCCTCCCGCCTTTTCTTCCCGGAATCTAGACGGGAGAGCGTGGGCGACAAATTCACTCCATCGGGGACCAGAAAGCTGCTCCCAGCTTTTTCCGCTCAGAATCTAGAGGGAAGGGCCTGGGCTGTGGGCCTTTTTCAGTGGGGACCGGAAAAGGCTGAACGCTTTCCACTTTTCTGGTTCAATTACTGGAGGGGAGTGCTTGGGCTGTGAATTTATTCCCGTGGGCTTTAGAAAAAAAGGAAAGCTCTCCACTGTTTGCGGCTCAATTACAAGAGGGGAGTGCTTGGGCTGGGAATTTATTCCAGTGGGGATTAGAAAAGAAGGAACCTCTTTCGCATTTTTCTGCTCAATTACTAGAGGGGGGCGCTTGGGCTGCGAATTTATTCCAGTTGGGATTAGAAAAAGGCAAGCTTTTCCCGCGTTTTTGTGGTCAATTACTAGGGGGGAGTGCTTGGGCTGCGAATTTATTCCAGTGGGGATTAGAAAAGAGAGGCCTTTCCTTTGCTCATTTTTGCCAGTTTTCCTCTTGAAAATGAGACCGCCAGGAATCTTTACCAGTGCTGTCTCATGTCAAAAAATGCCAAAGGGTCCACTTTTTTGAATTATCCAGCCAAATGCTCCACGCTTTAAAATTCGACGCGGCTGACACCTTCCCCCCCGGAGTATGTATTTCCCAGCCGAGCAGCCGGCTACTCTCTAAAAAAATAAAGAAAAGCACTCTCTTACTTTTTTAGAAAAAAGCCGGCTGCTCGGCTGGAAAATACATACTCCGGGGGGGAAGGTGTCAGCCGCGTCGAATTATTGCAAACGGGTGGACGGCTGACGCAAAAAACTACTTTTTTTGATAAAAAGCGAAAGAATCAAAATCCTCGGGCAATTGCATCAAAAAAAGGCCGCGCAAGTGGCTCTAATCGGACGCCGAAGCCGCCCGAGGAGCTAACTAAAAACAACAAACCAAGAAGCTCGACCTCGAAAATCAGAAGAACAAAAAACAAAAACGGCCGAAATAAAGCAGCGGCTTAACATTGCCAACCGGTCTCATTCCCCTAGTGGGGGCAAGATAATTACTCGGCTGCAGGTGGTACCATTGGCCGCCGATTAAGAACTTGCCGAAAACCTTGCCAGTGCGAGGCTGCCAAAGCATCCACCACCCGAGCCACCCCTGCCCAAGGCCTTCGCGATGCAGTGAGCCTCGCGCAGGACTGAGGCGGCAAGAGATGCCCGCTCTGTGTCCCGGGATCGCTGCCCAGCCGTAGCGAAACCGATAAGCAGACGCCAGAAAAGCACAGAAAAGAAGAGAAGGCAGCACGCGAAACCGATAAAAAGGCGGACGGCTCAAGCGCAAAACGTGGCCACGCCTTGAGCAAGACCGGGGGAGGCAAACGGGGGAAAAAGGGGGCAGAGAAATCGACAAGGGAACCGAAGCAGCGCTGTCCCCTAGCGGTTTCGCCTAAGAGTTTCGCGGGGATCCCCTCGAAACCGATACCCGCATGAAAGTCGAAACCATTAGGGGAGGACACTTCGCGAATTCGAAACGGCTAAGGGACTCGCAAAACGGTCAACAAGCTGGCAGGTTTTTTGCGAAAGCGTTCGCGGCTTTTTCGTTGTTATATGCTTTGGCTTTTTTCTTATTTGCGACGAAAAATGTCGCGGCGTGCCGCAAGGTGTGGCGCAAGGCTTTATCGAAACGCCGCCACGTGGAGACCAGTGCGGCCGCTTGTTTGTGGCCAGTCTTTTGGAAGATAGAATATGACGAGGCGAAGCCGATATGGAGATCCGGGAAACCCTTGCAGCGATTTTTGTCGGAGACGTTGCGCCGGCCGTTTTCTTTTTTGTTTTGTTAATATCGTAAAGTATTCGAATACTTTGCGAATATTTGGAGAATATTTAGGAATATTCGCCGAATATTTCAAAGCAATTTCGTAAGTGCGGGAATGGTTCTCGCGTGAATATTTGGAAATAAGCTAAAAGACTGCGTATCCAGTTCGCGCCATGCGGGGGTCGAACTCGGTGCGAGGGCTTGGGCATGCCCATCGAGTTCTGCGATGAGTTCTTCTCATGGGGCTATCTGAGCGAGCACACGTCGGCGCGCTTCTCATTAGAAAAAAAAGCGTTAAACTTTAAGGCCCTCTCTTTTAATGAGAAGCGTATCGGCATATGCTCGCTCAGATAGCCGCATGAGAAGAACTTATCGCGGAACTCGATGAGCATGCCCAAGCCCTCGCATCGAGTTCGACTCCCGCATGGTACGAACTGGGCGCGCAGCTTCGCGCCATATTTCAAAATACCCACGCGAAGAGAATTCCCAAACTTAAAAAATTGCTTTGAAATATTCGGCGAATCTTCCCAAACATTCTCCAAATATTCGCAAAGTCTTCGAATACTCGCAAATATTAACAAAAAAAAAAGACCGCCGCAACGTCTCCGACAAAAATCCCCGCAAGGGTTTCCCGGGTCTCCTTATCGGTTTCGCTTCGTCATATTCTTCCAAAAGATTGGCCACAAACAGGAGGCCCCATCGGTCTCCACGTGGCGGCGTTTCGATAAAACCGCGCGCGCCTCCATCTGTTTCCACTTCTTTCAGTTCGCGAGATACGCGGGAGAGGTCGCCGCCGTCTGGTTATTTCACGCTGGTCGGCTTGTGGCCCCCTGGCCTGGCTCGTCTGTGTTCCAGTTTGGTCGGCCTGTGTCCTTCTGGCTTGGCTGCTCTTGTGTGCTGCGGCTTCTCATGCGCTCCCCTCGCGTGCTCCTGTCGTATGTCTAATCTCTGTGCCGTGGCGCGTCGTCCCTCTGGCGGCCTAGGGACGAGGGGGCAGAGGGTTGCCTTGCTGGGCTGTTCGCGCTGGATTATGCGGCGCACACCACGCGCCCATCAGCGCCCACCAGCGCAGCGAGGCGCGTCGTCCCTCTGGCGGCCGTAGGCCGCCAGGGACGAGGGGGCAGAGGGTTGCCGTGCTGGGCTGTTCGCGTTGGATTCTGCGGCGCACACCGCGCGCCCATCAGCGCCCAGCAGCGCAGCGTGGCGCGTCGTCCCTCTGGCGGCCTAGACGAGGGGGCAATGCGTGACCATCTCGCCCCCCGCCCCCCTTGTACAAGGTTAAACGTTTGCGCGGCGGTGAACCAATATGACGAGCCTGCGCCGAAGAGTGCGCCCCCGGACTGTGCCCAACCATGTAACCTCGTACAAGGGTGGCGGGGGGCGCGGGGTACAAGGGGGGCGGGGGAATGCTCCAAACACACGGCCGCGCAACTGAAGGACTAGCCCATGCCCCATCGTCCCTGGCGGCCTTCGGCCGCCAGCGGGACGATGCGCCAGACGGGGCGCCCTCCCAGGCTTCTGCGGTCTTCCCGGGCGGTGTTCTCGGCTGAGGTTATCCCCTTGCCTTTCTTCGTGTGCGTGTGCTACCTATACCGGGCGCACTTCTGAGAGCTACAGGCGCACAGGTTTGGCCTTTCCCGTTAATGATGTCCCCGACTCTTAAAAAGGAGGGCGGGCCCGTGTCTGATGGTGTCGCCTGTCGTCTCGTGCGGTCTGTATCGGTAGCCGGGGGGATTGCAGAGGAGACGGGCGCGCCGAGCGGGCGGCGAAACCGATAAGGGAAGGGCGAAAGCACCGGAAAAGAGCCCGGTAAGATGGAGGCGAAACCGATAAGGAAACACGAAAAGGAGAGAGACGAACCGGCCCCGTGATAGGCGGACTGGCGTCCCAAACTGTGGAGAAAAGTTGCAAAATTTCAAAAACAGACGAGAAGCACCGCCCTCCCTTAACGGTTTCGCTCCAGAGTTTCGCGAGGAGAAACTTCAGAAATCTCGCAATATTTATTATAAGAATGAAGCGAGTAGATATCTTTAAATCCATAGAAGTCTTGTCTCATCAGTCGGATGAAAATTAAGAGGATGCATTTTTTGGCTTAAATAAAAAAATGAATTTCGGAAAATTTTTGGAAAAATTTTTGGAAAAATTTTTGGAAAAATTTTTGGAAATTTTTTTTCGAGAAATGATATTTGAAAAATGTATTTCCATTGTATAAAGTTCAGGAGAGTCAATATTTCACGAAATTAATACCAATAATATAAATTCTCCATAAAAATTTTTTTTTCGAAAATTAATTTTTTTTTTTAAAATTTCGATGTAGAAACTCTCTGGAACTTCCTTCTCACGTAATACAACAATTAATCTGTACCTTTAATGGATAATAAAGAATAAATTTTCGTATATTGAACGAGAAAATTTTTGATGTCAAAAAAATTTCTAAGCGATTCGTTGAAGATGCTTCACCAAAACTGTAGCTCAGCGCATCACTTATGCCCTTAGGAGCTCTTTGCGAGTCTTCCAATATTACTGATCACAGCCACAACGGTCGCCTGAGTTATGGTGGCCCGGTCTTTTTGCACGGCAGCAGAACACTGAGACACGGTGGCGCTAAGCTGCTGCAGGCTGTTGCTTGTGTTTTCTTATCAATTTGCTCAAACAGTTCAAAGCGTTGCCGCCTGTAGTTCTTCAGCGTGCTCGGCCGACAATCCAGCGCACACGCCTCAAGCAATCGGCTCCAGAAGCCCGATGAGCTTCATTGGTGGGAATAGTGGGAGAGTAATGAGCCCGGTGATGTCACACCACTGACAGCGATGGGAGTCGTGTGCAGTCTGGTGCTGTTATACCTTAAAGGATGCAAGTAGGCGCGGTTACTCATGACGCTACCGCAGTGCATTGGAGTGCCGTACTACTCATGAGCATTACTCATGTACGCACTGGAGTGCCGTACCATTGGCAACAATGGTAGGCGCCTACAACTTCACGCCGCCGCTAACTCGCGACCTCGATGATGTGCCGACGGCGATGCGCTCAACAGCTCGCCGCTTGTTTACATCTCGTCGATTGCCTTCACAGCCCCACACGTCACCACATTCAGACAGCCCACTGCCATCAGCTGCAGTTCTCGCCCCGTTTACGTTCGTGAGCGCTCTGCTGTGGTTTCAAGCTTATAGCCCCCAGCACTCCCGAGGTACTTCACTTGGGGTCCAGGGCGTGCCTGCCTTCATTCCATTGGCCCTCGCCATGCTTATGGGCGTGGGGCTCGATGCTTTGTAGCTTTGGATGAATTTTGTCCCTCAGCTAGTCCGCTGACCGATTTTGGCCCTAGTTCCTTTCTTTGTTACTGCCGTGCCCATTGGGGTGCCTACAGTACACTTTTGGAAACGTTATAGCAGTTGTTGCGCTTGTAGGTGTTTTGTTACGATCTTGCTCCGAGTTGATGTTGAACCCCTGCGCCCAGAGTTGCCGCTTGCGCTTAAGGGTCAGAACTTCTCGCGAGGTTTTTGTTTCGGAAAAAATTTCCGAACTAACACACATCATACATTGCCACTTCCTCGCTAACCGTTTCCTCCGAAAAAGGTGCGAAAAGTATCACTTTTTATGATAAATTTGAAGGCTTCTGCCGTCAGCGACCTCGTTTATGCCTTTTGCTGCCAATCTAACTGCCTGCGGCCCCTTATGAACAGGGTCGCCCTCTATAAAGTCCAAGGGGAAGCGCATTCATCGAGAGGGCTGGCCCTTTATAGGTCTGAAATACTCAGGGTTTAGAAAACTCCTGGACTTTTACACGGTAAAAGCCCCAGACCCGTGAGAAGGGCCGCCACCTTTGGGGCCATCCGTTCCGCTTCTCTTCTGCAAAGTCCCGGCCTTCTCACTACAGGCGTCGGATAGAAGCGAGAAAGCCGCCACTTCAGTGCAAACTAATGGGGAACACGGGCGACCGCTCTCCCCCATTCGTTTCCTTTCGGATGCTTTGGGGGGCGATCGGAGCCAAAACCTCCAGCCCCCCCTTAGCCCCTGAAGTTTGCAGCCAGCTGCACAAAGTCACTCACATACCCGCCAACGAATCTACTGACACCCCTCCCCCCCCCCCCACACGCCCACAAACACACGCCCACCAAGTCGGCCCCCCTCAATTCCTTCCTTTGCGATCAGCCCCCCCCCCCTCTCCTGGTGGGCATCCCTCCCCCGAGCCCCCCGGTTGGGGTTCCCGTCGCACTTTCTCTTGGGATTAGAAAGGGCCTCGACTTCGTTCCGCGCTCTTCCTATTTTTCTCGGCTGTTGCCTTATGGAATCGCCAAAGGCCGTGGCTTTGATGGTCGTTGCGCCACCCCTAAAGGGCGGCAGCGGGCCACGCGCTTCGCGCGGAGGCATCGGAGTCCTTTGGTCGCTTGCGCGCGCGCTGGCCTTCCCTCCAAGGCCGCGCCCGTTTTGCACGTTCAAAGCGCAGGGGCCCGCAAATGCCGCGGACTCTTTGGGAGGAGGCAAGCGGAAGGCGGTCCGCGTGTGTCGTCGACCCATCGCGGACCGGCTGCCAGGTTTGGAGAAGGAGGCCCGCAACCGGGCCAGACGGTCCGGGCGCGTGGCTCTTCCCTTCAGGGCCGCGCTCTTCTGCACGTTTGCAGGGCAGAAATTGCGAAAAAGTCCCGGTCCTTTGGGGAGGAAGCAAACGGAAGGCGGCCCGCTTGTGTCGTCGACTCCTCGCGGACCGGCTGCGAGGTTTGGACCGCGAGGCCCGCAACCGGGCCAGACGGTCCGAACGCGTGGGCCTTCCTTCCAAAGCCGCGCTTTCTTGCACGCAAACAGCGCAGAAGCCCGCAAAAGCTCCGGACTTCTGGGGAGGAAGCAAGCGGAAGGCGGTCCGCGTGTGTCACCGGCGAAAGGGGCGGGAATCTGGTGCGGCCCGGGGGGTGAATCCGCGGCGGCCGAAAAACCCGGCGAAAACCTGTAAGGTTTTTGGTGCGTTTTCGGCCCTGCCCTTCTCAGCCCCAACGGACGAACCGGCAACCGGCGCCAGGGCTTTCGCCGCTGTAGTCGGCTTCTCGCGGCCCGGCTGCCAAGCTGCAGGACCATGGAGCCAGCGGGCGCGCGGGCGCTCTTGCTCGTAAGGCCGTGACCCTCCAAGCGTTCAGCTTCGAAGCCCCTCGCAGTCCGGGGCTTTTCGGTCGCGGTGAGCAGGGGAGCGAAATCCAGTGGGTTCCCACTGGGTTCCCCGTGAGTTTCTGGCCATGTTGCTGGAGGCGGCGGGCCGTGGAATTTACTGCGGGCCTGCATCCCAGCGCGACCGGACTCCGAGAAAGCGAGGCGCCCCCCCCTGGTTTCCCCGCAGGCCGCTAGGGACGGCGGCCGCGACCTTAGGGGGGGCGGCCGGCGTCGCCCTCTATAGAGGCCGACGGGAAACCTGTTGGGGGGTTGTGTTCCTCTCCAATAGGCTTCCCCGACCCTCCCGCCCCTGCCTCCGATGGGGTCCCTCATGGTCTCCCTGCAAAGGTGACCGGGGGGCCCGTGGCCGCAGGGAGACCCGTGGAGACCCCACAGGAGGCAGGGGCGGGAGGGCCGGGAAAGCCTATGGGGGTTGAACACGACCCCCCATGGGGTTTCCCGTGGTCCTCTATAGAGGCCAGCGTCGACCGTAATCCGCCCCCCCCGCCAAGCAGAACCGATTCTGCCGCACTGCTGTGCTGCGGCAAGTCTTACTCAATTACGAAACAAACCGCAGCAAGCCGCCCGAGCTTGACGGACTGACCAGCACGAGCCCTACTAGACCAATGTGGCCAAACATTACGACAGGGGGACGCCCCCCGGCAGTCGTGGCCTCGCGAAATGAATTTGACGAAAGGAGCAAAGCTTTAGGAGACGGGCTAGACAGAGCTAGGCAACATCTTCCAACTCAAAGATGCGCGCCTGGTGGAGGCAGCCGTGCTGCACTGACCGAACGGAGCGAGCCACCCTGGATCCAGCAAACCAAATGAGCCCAACGACACTGGCCCTACGACACTAGGCCAGGGGGACTGCCCAAACGGAGCGCCAAAGAGCATGCTTAGCGAGCTAAGCCTGGCGGGCTGGTCTGACCAAACCAGCGGGCCGAAGCAGACCGCGTGAAACTAGTTGGCCCAACTGGCCTCGTTCAACTGGTTAATGAAACACTGAAACACCCCAAACGAAATGCAAAGAACCTGGCGCAGCGTAGCTCAGCTTGACTGCGCTGCTTTCGTTACCCTATCCAGCCTATCTAAGGCGCCCCGCTTGAACTGCCCCCACCGAACTCAGCAAACAAAAGCGGGCATGACCGACACCAACAACAGCAGAGGAGCCAGCAAAACTAAACCAATCGAACGGCAGAGCGGACATGCCACCAACGAAGCACACCTACCAGCGTGGCAGACTGCGAGGGCCCCGAACCTGGCGCACCGATGGGGCCGGCCAACTGCGTCCGCCCGTTGGCTTCGTTTACTGGCTTAGTTTTTGCGGTTTTTTTTTGCGATTCAGAACTTCGAAGCCGGGATCCTTCCGCCCGCGTTGTGCAGTGCTGATCTCGCAGAGCCCAAGGACTGCTGCGGGCAAGGTTGCTGTAGTTGGTACTTGGGTCATTTGCTACGAGACCAACTTCTCGAAAGAAAAACTTCCAAAAAAATTGGGTAAGAATATCATAGGACCCTGTGATGAGGATGGCTCGGTGTGTTGATGCAAGATCCTTTTTGTTTGAAGAGATGCGAAGGTCTTTGAGATGCAAAGTCTTTGGTCTTTCTCGGTTCAAAAACAACATTCTTGGTGTTCTGTATCCACATGTAGAAATGTAGTAGTTGGGGAACCATCAGCTCGGTCAGGAGAATCTAATTAGTTTGTTTTTGTAGCTAGGGCTAGGCAGGAGCATGGTCCCCCTGATGATCCCTACCTTTGACAAAGGTAGGGATCATTGCCTGGTAGACCTCACAGTCAGGCTTTTCTACAAGCTTCTAGATGGGCCTGGTGGTGAGCTCTCAATCAGAAGTCCCCCGAAGTCACTGTTTTCCGCAACAAAATAGTTTTTATGAGCGGCTTTTCAGTACATGGAATCTCTGCTCTACGGTTTTCACGAGCGGTTTGCATGGCCAAGAGTGCGGCACTGGAGTTCTACTCAAAAAAACGGCGTGAGTGTTTGTCATCATAAGATAATCTGTATGACAAACTATGATGCGAGAGTGAGTGAAGATGATTTGAGGTAATTTAGCCTCTGTTCACGAAAAATCATTCGAGAGACGAAGAGCGTTTGAGCACGTCTGCTTATTCACTCTGTTCGCTTATCATGGCATTGAAGACGGAGGTTGAGGTAATTATAGATCCACTCTGATGTGAGAAGTTTTCTACTCTGGGGACCGACTATCTACCCAATTTCTGAGTTGAGCACGTCTGCTTATTCTGTTCAAGTTATGAGGGCTCTTTGATTGAGGTCCAGTGTCGAAACGACAACTTACATCACGTGATGGCTTTACTGTAATTTGGAGGCTCAGGTGGAGCATGAACCTAAAAGTGGGTGGAGTGTGTACTATATTTCTTATTTTCATGTTGACCCGTTTACATTTTCACCCTTCATCGACATTCATTCAAGAGTTACGCTGTGTCTGTAGTACTTCCAACACCCAACTGTTCGGTAGTCAAGACATCCCTCACCATGTGCTAACTATGAACCTAAAGACTTACGACCATGCAGACAAATCATGTCCCACGTTATAGGTCAGAAAATGCAGTTAATGGACTTGAATGATGAACAAACAAGCTTCGATGAGAATCAACTAATCGAGGATGATATTTTCCCGGGTGAAGGGGAATGTGGGTGAAAGGCAACTTGCTACATCGAAAAAGATTGAGGATGATATTTTTGATCTAGTAGCTCCTCGTGCGACTTTTCTGTTGCCACGTCTCACCAAAAATCTTTTTCAGTAGTCTAGTGTGAACGTTGTTCCCGTTCTTGAATACTCAAGTAGCACCTTAATATGAAGATTTGCAGGCGTCGTCAATCTTCGTTGTCCTCTTTAGATTTTTCATTGTCCGTTTCTTGTTTAAACCATGATCGACCTTTGAAGATCACTAGAAGCATATTATGAAATTATAGAATATCACCACGAGCACGATATCCTACGCTAGGTTTGCTACCCTATCCACCTAAACTAGAACCTCTTAATATTAAACAAGTCTTCACATCCTACACTACAGCACCTATGAATCCTATCCACCTAAACTAGAACCTCTTAATATTAAACAAGGCTTCACATCCTACACTACAGCACCTATGAATCCTATCCACCTAAAATAGAATGTAGACCACTCGAACCTAGAACCTAGAACCTAAGCTAGACCTAGAGCCTAAGCTAGAATCTATAGTACCATTACATTTACATCTAGACCATTAGTGCAAGTCACAAGATGCACAAGGCGGTGCTCACCGGATTGAAGGATCGTGCTAGCGTCTTGGGGAGCAAGGCCGGCCGCGTGATCCGCACGAGTGCCGGCGCATCCTTTTCTACCTTCGTCGAAGGTAATGAGGACAACGAGAGCACTAGTGCCCTGTGGAAGTGGGCCTACAAGAGGCTGAATTTTGGACGATATCAATTAAGGCTCTGAAATAGTTGTAGAACAACCTACTTACAATTAAATCTCGTCCATTCAACCTACAATTTTTATCTCGTCCATTCATCAACGAGAGCACTAGTGCCCTGTGGAAGTGCCCTGTGGAATTATCTCGTCCATTCATCATCTTAAAGGGAACAACACTATAGTAAGGAAAAAACACAAAAATAAACGTGGCATCTCTTACGCTTAGCCAAGGATAGTGAAAAGATCTGCGCTAAAAGAACCATGGGACGAAAGCATTCAGCGGACGGATATCGAATATTACCAGCCAAAAGCATGGGTGCGTTTACTAGACCGATTTGGACGTCGTATGGACAAAGCTGGCGAGACCTCACCCGGTGACTTACCGCCAACAGTCTGCGGCGCCTGCTGTTCTTTAGCGCTCTTTGCTTTCGTCGCCTTATTTGCGCAAGTCGCTCTGGGCGACTTGTTTTCGGACCAGAGGAGTTTGCGGACTTGGGGTGACATCGTCATAAATGTGGACTACCACTGCAAGAAATTGGCTTCGCAGCAGAACCGGATGGGTGCAGCGGTCACCCCGCGGTACAGAGAATCACTCGGACTAGGCAGTGTAGTTTTACCGGAAGATAATGGCAATGGTGCTAATGCTAATGGTGGTGGAAACAGTGAAGCAGTCTTCACTCCGATCGACCTGTCTGCGAGAGATGCTTGGTCAATCTCCGGTTGCGCATTCGATTCGACCTATTTCGAAGATTGGCCCATGACGCAAGCGAATCCCCCGTTTCTAGATGTCCCGGCGTTGAACATAGCGTGGACCCAGCGGATAGAGTTTTATGAGGCGGACAACAAGACATCGCTGGCCAAGATCAAGTGGATCGACAAGAACGGGATCCATTTTGGCGGAACGTCCCGTCAAGGCGAAGTCCCGGTTGGCTTTGGAGCAGAAGAAAAGATATCAGTCGCATTCAACAGTTAAGGCTCCGACCTGCGCTCACTTTTTATTCTATTAAGTACCCTGTAGTAAAACTAAAAGTAGGAGCGCTCACTTTTTATTCTAAGTACCCTGTAGTAAAACTAAAAGTAATTCATCTTAACAAAAACAATATGAACCTCTATATGATTCATCCTGTTACTTGACATGAGTAGACACAACTTCGACAGCATCTTTGGTCATTCCTTTTATCCTTAAAGAGAATTCACAACCAATACTACCCTATAATTCATCACCCGCTTAATTCATCTTAAGAGCCTACATCTTTGATGACTCTCATTTTATCAGTAAGGAGGAAACAGAAACACTTCAAAGTAAGATGCGCTTACGCTTCAAGATCAAGATGAATGTCAAATATTTATGCAGAAGGTCTCCTCTAAGGTGGTTACCCCTTTGGCGGCAGTGAGTTCGAGAGCCCCTTGCCGAACACGACGCGGTATTTACGCGACATGGCGGTAAGCTCAGCCACCCACAATTTCGCCGAATCGTTGCGATACGCGTATGCGGATCTGGGTTTGATGGAGAGTTACAGTCAATTTTTTGACCACGAAGCGGTCGCTTTTGTGAGGTTAGACCGGAAACAATTGCGAAATGTAAAATCCTGCCAATTACAATTCGGATTGGTCAACCGCTACCAGTACGAAGCGCTACGGCCGTTTCTTTTGAAGTACAGTCGCGAGTACCAAAAGCAGACGCTGATGAACACCTTGAGTTAAGGCTTCCGCTAATCCATCTCATCCAGGAGGATCTTAGGTCTGTTCTTCCATTTAAGGGAAAAAACTTCTTCGAGGTGAGTTTCAAGATGGATTAGGGTAAGCGCTAATTGAGTACGGGGAACTTTACTTGGGGCCGTAAGGGCTACACAAACTTGGAGACGGGAACATACAGGAGAGAAGCGGGCAATAGGGATAACATGATGATTTTGCAAAGCGGGTGGACCGAAAATTTTGCCAAAGTCTTCATGCAGTCAACGAGCTTTGGAAAGTATCAAGTCAATGTGGAAAGACAAATGCGTGGCAACTTGGGGTTTGATACTGGAGTGAGCAATGCAACGAACAACGGCAATGGTCAAGCCAATATTAATGGTCAAGCCAACAATGCTCCTTGGAAACTACCTTTAGAGTTTACAGATTGGATGTTTTTCGCTTCGTACGTGAATAATTTCCAGCATAGTGTTGAGGCCGTCTCCTGCGATGGACGATCCGGGAAGTTCTTCAATGCTGTGTACGTAAAAGCCGAAGCTCCAGATAAGTTGGCCTCCGTGTTAAAGTTGAATTAAGGCTAGAAGTTGAAACTCCAGGTCTGTCGATGTTGATCTTGGCCAGCATCTTCGGTCCGTTTTCTAAGGTTTCGAAACGGGGGTCACCAGGAGGATGCTCTATATAATTAAAGACGGGGCCTATAATTAAAGACGGGATCTTCATGATGTCTTCTAGCTCTAATTAAAGACTCCGGTCAATTTGTGGGCGAAACGATTTCCGTTTTACATCCTCGTGACCGGCAATAGTGGGACCGAGAAAATGCTGGTCACCGGGAAAAATACGGAAGGGACTGGGAACACTACAGTGACCAAAAGTGACGAGATTAAGGTCATCCGCGGTTCGCAAATAGGCAGTACGCGATTGAATCACGCAGTGACGCCGCCCACTGAGTATCCATTAAGGCTTCAGCCCATCTTTTGGACTATCTTCTGGTGTCAATTTCTACTCCAAAGGGCCTGTGGAAAATGTTCATGTTCTAAACGGTCGGTGTCAATTTCTACTTCAAAGGGCATTCTGTGGAACAAGATGTTCATGTTCTAAAAGATGAACCTTAACCTTGCGTCTAAATCGTGCCGTTTCAACTCCAGCTCTGTGGGTGTGTCCACCCAACCGCTACAATGATCAGCAGTTTTGTGACTGTAACTGCGGAATGACGGACCCTGACTGCTTGTTGGGTATTTATCCTACGAGTTATTGCTCTGAAGGTGAAGTCTGTTCGCCTGCTGGACGGTGCACTTACGGCTCATATTTTCTACTTATCTAAATGATGTTGAACTACCGGACGACGAACAGGTAAGTTAACCACCTGTAAGTTAACAGCCAGTAAGTTAAAGTTCTGTAGTTAATGGCTACAGCTGTAAGTTCTGTTGATTAGTAGTCTTCTTTTACCCAGTGAGTCCTTTTCTGGGACCACTCTGATAGTCCTCTTCCCACTGAGTCCTTTTTTTTTTGAGGAGAGACAGATGAATTATTGTGCGCGCTAATATACATTACCCTTGTACGATCCCGCGTCTCAGGACGTAGCAGTGTCTGAGCCCTGCGAGCGAATGCACATGCCTGGCGACACTATGTTGCACGGCTATTTTGGCCACAGTACCGATTTCGTTGGGCTGAATGGTGGTAGTTGCCAGGTTTGCCCCTACGATGAATTGTACAACGGTATGAAAGGAAAAAGTGTACTCATGATTATACTTCTCAAGAAAACAGACAGGCTGTAGTTTCCTAGTACCTAGAAAGTGCCTATTTATTTCATGGGCGGGATGTTGAGTAGTGCGCTTTTTCCTTTCATACAAGGCCGTACGAACCGGAACGAGCAAAACGAGTACGTCTGTCAGTACCGACCGGACGGCGACGTGGCTGCCAAAGACGGCGTTCTAGCCTTGGACGCGACGACGATCAAGGAGTACGGCACCTACAGGGACGCGACGAACACGAGTACAGTCACGGTGCCAAGTATCATAGACCAGTATCGCGTTGTGAGAGCCTCTCTAGGTCCGAAAGCAGGCTTCCCTTTGAAAACGTCAGTGTCGGAAGGAACAAACTTCACAGTGGAATTAAATCGGGGAATGGGCATTCACGAATTGGTCACTGCGATAAAGACCGAAGCCGTGGACGCCAATACAAAAACGCAAATTCTCCACTTATTACGGCCAATGCAAAGACGCAAATTCTCCAGTAAAAGCACAAAAGTAAAACAGCCGGCTAGCTCTCCCTCTATTCGTAGGCTTATCCCTTCTGGCACTTATTACCGCTTCCCTTCCTTCATTTTGAGAACACAAGCATCTTCGATCGTTTCCCTCGGAGGAAGACACACGTCGTCAAAGTAGGGTGACGGCTTTGAAGATGAGTTGAAAGTCGGATTTTTACTTTGTTCCAGATAGAGGTTGAAAGTCGCATTTTGGGTTCGTTCCAGGTGAATTTGTGGTTGCAAGCTCTAAACTTGAAAGCCAATGGTCGCACTTTTAGGTATCGTCATTTTGCGAGCGGCGCAATGGCAAGTTCAATGACGAAGGATTATTCGGACATGATCATGCAGTTGGACGACGAAACCAAGCCTTTTTCAACGATTGGGCCTTACAGAGTGCAGATTGACAGTTCCGAAATTTTGATTCGCGCGGGTAGTGTAGGAGACAAGTCTAGTTCCAGCTTGGGGTCTGGATTGACCGGACCTGCTGCGGCAGGAGGTGGTAAAAATGCTACTGTGCTGTTGCGAAGATTGTCGGCAGATGGGCAGTGGAATGAAGGGATCATGGAGGATGGTTGGAGTAGTAATGCGGCTAGCAGCTATAGAAATTATGAAACGGACATTTTCTTATCCGGAGCAGCCGCAGGAGAATTGTTGGAATTATCGGAGTCGGATGCAGGAAGGAGAGCAAGATTACGAAAGACAGACGAGGAAGTACTGGCAGCGAAACGACGACGTTTGTCTTTGCCAGAGGTACAAAAATACCAAGGGTCCTATCATGGCTCTGGTGGTGCGTTATCTCGAGTACAACAAGATGAGTACAAGTCCTCTGCTGGTGTACAACATGGATTAGCTGCTTCCTCAGTAGATGTCGACCACGACACCAGCATAGATGAAGTACAACAGCGTCGTTTCTTGACAGCCAATAGTAGTGGCAGTAGCAATGGCACGGATAATTTGACGCTTGGAACCAATGGCACAACGGCGAGTATTAACACCTCTGCCTCCAACGCTAGTGCCCCTTCGGGAGCACTGAATCTAGGAGTAACTACCTTGAGTGTTTCTACAGTGAAGTCTTGCGCTGTCTCCAACCCAGAGAGGCAGAGATTGGATGTCAACGACTACCCTATTGGCCTGACTTCTGCTGGCGTCCGCGGCACCCTATCCAGGCAGTACACCGCGAATCTGCCGTCTGAGGATGTGTCGATTTACCGCTATTTTTATCCCGACGTGGAGAAGATCGCTGCTTCTTCTCTCGCTGGCGATTCTGCTGTGAAAAGAAAGAGTCTAACCGCGACAAACCTCTACTTCAAGGATTCCCCTGAGAACACAGTTCCTGGGGCAACCAACTGCTTCACGAGCTTTTACCAAACGCCTTACGCCACTGCGTGCGCCGTAGAAGCGAAGGAGTACAAGCTGTTCTTGTACCTCCAGACCCCTCCAGCCAGTAGCATCGATCCAGCGACAAATAAGGGGCTGCTGGATCCTAATCCTGGCACCGGAACCTGGACTTTGACCACGGGCGTTACTCTAGGAACGGCAGCCTTTGGCTTAAGCAATTTCGCACAGCTGGAACGGGCTCTAGGTGAGGGCTTAGCCCGTGCGTTCGGCATGCCGAATCCGGTTGCGACTGCGCCAGACATCGCGAGTGTCAGGATTCAAGGACCGGTCAACTTCGCAGCTGTCCCTTACTCGGAAGTCCCTAGCAAGCGAGGTTTCAACGCAGACGTGTCGTTTCGCATACGGAAATGGCATGACCTGCCGTTTTACATGGAAGCCGCGATGGCTGCTTTTGATCCGGCCACAGTCAAGCAAGAGATCAACACGGTGTTGATGAACCATCAAGATTTACAGAATTTTTATGGAAACCTGCAATACGACGGCAGTTCTCACGCTGGAAATCCACTGAATGATCCGTCACAAGGATTTCGCGTATTGGCTCTGCATGGTTTACAACATGTAAGGCGAAGGTTGGACGATTCTACTACTTCTGATGAAGAAGAAGAAGATGCGAGAAAAAGGCAACTAGAACTGGCAGAGGACAGTAGAGCACTGGTAAGCCAGTTGGGAGAAAATAGAATGATGAACACGCTGAACTCTGAGAACTTGTTTGCTGATCCGTCAACACGACTTGCTCGCACCCCTCGCCGTCAGCTAAGTGCAGAGACCGTGACCCTGACCTACGATTTTAGGTCAGAATTTCAGATCCTGCTCACTCTGACCCCGGACGGGACCAATCCAGCGGTGTTGGCTGGTGATCCTATGTTCCTTTCCGCTGTGAAACGGGCAATCATTGCAGCCGGTGAAAGCCTAGGTATTACACGTGGTACGATTTCGGAGACGCAGTTAGCCGTGGCCTGTTTTTCGGACACGTCCAGCTTTGGCGAACAGGAGATCTACGACCCCTTGACGGGGAAAATGGTGAAAGTGAAGAGAGGAGGGGGTAAGAAGCGTGAATTGACTGCTGTTCTTACTGAAGAACACACGATCCGCGTTGAAGTGGAATTAACGGGTCATAGTGCGGGGAAATCTTTATCACTGGCATCTGCGGATGGGACGTTTTTGAGTCCGCTTTTCTCCACCGAATTGGCGAAGCATGCAAACGTGACCGAAGTGAAAGACGTCGCTTATACGCCAGCAGGCAGGCCGTCGGCGGTTCAAAATGACGACCAGACCCCAGCTAAAGCCGATTTTTCTACCATCGCGGAATTTGTGCAGATCAAAGCCCATCGCCCTTGGTGTGATTTCTCAACTGCAACTGGAAAACCAGGCATCGACCACAATGGAGTGGACTATTCCAGTGTTGGCCGATCCAGTATCTTCTGCGACGGCTTGCACGATGGGTTGCTAGTCGTCAATGCAGCTGGCTTCTCGAATGAGGCACTCGTGCCTAGTAACTCGAATATGCGGTTACTAGTTCGTGGCAGTGCGAGTGACGGCAGTTCGACAGCCCCTATGGAGGTAAGGAAGATCAAGAAAGCCTACCAATGGCTCTTTCCGACCGTAGACCCAGTTTCTGGCGCTTTGGGGGATGACCAAGTGACGCCCTGGATCTGTGCGCCAGAATTGTGGGCTGACGGCACCTGCGACTGCAACTGCGGTCGTCCGGATTGGGACTGCATGGGCGATCGTGGGATTCCACAACTGTTTGTTGAAGAACGTCTGGATGATCCGACTAGCACCGTTGCGGTCAGAGTAAACTGTCCTAAGGGAAACAATGTGGGTGTGAAAGTTCCAGAATTAAGCGGTGGCACTTTGCCCCCAACTTGTGGCCAGATTAAATCCGAACCTGAAACTTACGCCTACTGCGATTTCAAGACGGGATTGCCAACTAGTGTCCGCACAAACCACTTCACGGATGCCACAAGCTTCAATGGCACGCGTTTAGCTGCGCCAACTTATATGCGGTACTTATGGGAAGTGATTGAGCTAGATTGCCCCTTAGTCGGGGACCGACCGGTCGGAACCATCGTGGAAACTCTAGGCGTTTCCGAAGTCACGGCAGCTGCGTTTCAAGCGAACGTTGTGGCCAGTGCCAGTGCCTACGTGGACACTGGGTTGATGTCCGAGGCGGCGGATCCAGACGGGCAGGGGGACCATGACGATGACGGTGGAGGCGGATTCGGTGGCGGTGGTGGAGGCGGCGGCGGTGGAGCTATGTTGATGGACCCTGCCTGTTTAGTCCCCAATCCCCCACCCTTTTGTGGCGGAGGCATCAAAACAGCTGCCGATGGATCGGTAGTCCAGACACAACCAGTTGTAAAAGCGAATTTGAAAGTGAAGATGAAATTGCCTAATAAGGCCACGACTGGAGCCGATTTGATGAAGGATCCAGAAGTTGTGCCCGCATTCCAAAGCGCGATGGCGCGGACATTAAAAGTACCAAGCTACCAAGTACGCGTAACGAAAATCACGGTCACGCATGCTCCTCGCCAACTGTCTTTTGTTGAAGACTCCGAGTCGGATCCTTTTCTTGTTGTTGAAGCCTTTTACAAAAATATGCTGGATCATGGTGAATTAGGAGTAGGCGCTGAAACAACTGCCTTTTCGCTGCGTCAGATGCAAAGCACCCAGAATGATCCTGGAGAACTTCTACTAGAATCTGGAGGACTAGGACTAGGACGACAAGCTCCAACAAACTCCCAGAAACGGCGTCTTGCTTCTACTGCCGCAGTGAGCTTCCAATTTGAAGTTACCCAGGACACGGAGGCTGACGCAAACACCCTCCAAAGTAATTTAGAGCGAGCGGTTTCTAATGGTGCTACAGCGATGACCAGAAATCTGCAGCTGTCGTTTTCCTCGGTCGCCACTATAAAAATCGACGCTGAAGAGGTTGCGGAGGTTGAGACGCAAGTGGCGGTTCCGAGTCGCGACGACTTGGAATCGGTTGGGGGTGTTGTTCCTGGGGGCGATCCCTATGCAGGTATAGGAGCCGCAGTCCCTGGTGGAATGTATGGACCTGATGACGGAGCAGGGGACGGCTTTGATGACGGAGCAGAAGACGGCTATGGGGGTCCAGCCTATCTTGATCCCGGTGCGGGTTATGATCCAGACTTTGGCTCGGGCTACAACGATCCTGGTGGCTATGTTGACCCTGGTGGCTATGTTGACCCAGTAAGAGATGGCTATGTAGGAACACCAGCAGTCGATCCGGATAAAGGGGCTGATCCAGCAGTGCCAGCAGTGGATCCGGATAAAGGGGCTGATCCAGCAGTGCCAGCAGTGGACCCGGATAAAGGGGCTGCTGGTGTTGGCGCTGGTGTTGGAGCTGGCGCGGGTGTTGGAGTTGGCGCTGGTGTTGGAGCTGGCGCGGGTGCTGGAGTTGGCGCTGGTGTTGGAGCTGGCGCGGGTGTTGGAGTTGGCGCTGGTGTTGGAGCTGGCGCGGGTGTCGGCGCTGGCGCTGCTGGTGTTGGAGCGGGCGCCGCTGGCGGTGGCACTGACGACAAATATGTCCTTCAGGTTATCTGGCGATGGCGCGTAGAAAGTATCAGGCCTCCTATTACAAGAGCTGCCGACATGGATAGAAGCGCTCCGTTCAAACGTGTTTTCACGAAGCCGATAGAGGACAAACCTGCATTTCCCACAGCTGCATTGGAGTCTTTCACTCTCGGCCCCAACCCAGACCGCGACGTCGGCGGTCAGCTCTTGCGCGCCACCATCACGGTCGAGACTGAGGCAGAAACTGAGGAGGCAGCAAACAGCGCCAAAACGAACATCTTTGAGTCAGGTGCAGAGAGAGCCCAAATCTTGTGGAGGATATACGAGAACTTGGACGCATTCAACTTAGCGGACGAAGGGTTTCAAGTGAACTTGGATCAAACAGGTTTAGAATTCCAGATATACGAAGTGCAGCTCAAGGCTGGTGATGCTGCGAGAAGAAAACGACGAGGACTTTCTAATCATGTACAAATGAAGGATGCTGGTGCGAGAACAAGAAGACTTAAACTACAACAGGAACATGGTCAAAGTAGAACTTCTTCTGCTAGCGCTACGTCCACACTGCCACGACTAAGCAATGGAGGGTCCCCACTATCACTACGCAGTCGACCCTCAAGGCGCATCCGCAATAAAAAAGATTTTCCGTGGATGGCGGCGCAGAGGGCTAGTCGAGACTTGAAGGTTCAGGGCGTCGACGCGGATCATGTCAGTCACGATGCCTTCTTGGTCGCTGACGCTTTAGACTTGACTGTTGTAGATGAAGGCGTCGCATCTTCTTCTAGAGATCCTCTGCAGGAAGCGATAAGAGGAAACCTACATCGCAGACAATTGAGGGACCGGCTAGAGGCAGCTCAGGGTTTAGAACAGGACGCTAAAACATTTCCTACAACTAGGACATCTCCCGCGATGACCGAGGCTTTGCGGGAAGCAGAGGCTGATGCTTTGTACAGAGATTACAGCCATATGATCTCGGAAGAACAAGGAGAGGGCTATCCCTCAGGAAAAAACTTCGACCATACTGGTTCTCTGGATGATAATTTGCGCGAACTAACCGCGACTGCCACACTCAATACCACCGCCTGTCCTTCTGCCACTTCTTGGATGGACACTGCCAATTGGCCTCCCAATGCCAACATTGGCCTTGTCCCTGTCTGTGCGCGCGAGCATCTCACCACCGAACAACTGGATTCTTTGGGGTTTTACGATCTGCAACAAGGCTCCTCCTCTATGTCTACGGTGGATTTGGACAGTGCCTTAGCGAATTTTGCGAGTTCCACGTCAGCCAGTCAGACGGAGAAAAAAGTCGTCTCGTTTGTGGTGCAGTCTATTTCCAAAGTCAACCTATTTCGAGATCCAGCAAGTACCTATTTGCCCAAAGATCGCTATAAGGTTACGACGACGGAAACGTATGAGTCTCCAGCGAATTTGGACGTGCACCTGAGCATGTTTGTGTATCCTAAAAGAGTCAGGATAGGCGCTTTGTGTCCTAGCTCTCGTATTACCGATGAATCGATCACCAACGCGTTTGCGAACTCGCCTGGTGCGTCGGAGGTCTTCCGTAGCTTTTGGGGTAAATGGCAATTACATGCAGGTGACAACTTCAGGGTTGACAGCTGTACTACGCAGACCTTCGACGAAATGCACGCGGGCCAAAAACATCAGGGTAACCTGGGTTCTTTCTGCAAGACATCCGCCTACCTGAAGTCGAGCAGCAAGGACAAGTACCGCATGTTCTGCAGTGAGGATTTTCAGCCAGCGAATTACTTGAGCTTCGCAGTGCAAGGCCCCTTGACTGGTCACTGGTTGTACCCAGGTGTCCGAGAGGATACAAGCTACGCAGCAACAATGCCGGAACAAGTCGTGGACTTGGAAGCTACTTACTCTTTGACTTTTGACCAGAAATTCCTCGACGTAGAAAGAAACTACATGACGCAAGCCCAAGGCGCGGACTTCGTCAACGGCCAAGAGCGCCTGTGGGCTGCTGAGCCTCTAGCACGTGGAAAGGCACTCTGTAGTAAGAAAATCCGAGGCTGTCAACAGGGCGTGCCAGCCAATCCGCCAATGCTGTTGCCTGGGATTGTGATCAACGTGAACAAGAAACGCACCCGCAATTTGGTCGAGGCAGTGAAGCCGTTACACTGGCCAGAATACGACAGCAAAAAAATGGACGAATTGATGGCTGGTTTGGACAATTTGTCTTTAGATTATGGCCCTCAAGATGGTAATCCAAATTACTCATTTCCACAGCCGAGCCGAAGATCAAAATTACTCATTTCCACAGCCGAGAAGTATAATCTTCTCTATCTTTGCAGGCTTCTCTAATTAGAACTTCACGCCGGATTGCGCACGTTTACTGCCGCGGAAGATGGCCACATAGCGATTAAGCCCATGACGAAGATCTTGATTCAGGTGCAGTGGCAAATAAATCCAATTTATATCGTGGATAAATGGACGGGGGCCATTAGCTTGGATCGTTGGGCAACTTCTGCTAAGGCTTCTTGCAAGTTGATCTATGCTTATCTAAAAAGAGCATATCTATGTTGACCTTTTCAGATTCAGACCTCTCATGATCTAAGAAGAGGCTTATAGTCTAAATGGCCTACTCTTTAAGGGGGAAACGGAAAAGGATTTAGCTATGCGAGCTACATGATAGGTCAACTTGCAACAGCTAACTCAGTGAGCATGTTGAATATCGGCTACGCGGATGTTGATTACAGCATGAGAAGTTCTTGCAGCGTCCGCCTACTCTTTGCGATCGATCCTACGAGTCAGAGATTCCAAGAAATTCCGATTTTAGAGTTGAAAGATTTCCTCGCATTCGTGGGTGCTTATGCCGGATACATAGGCATGGTCGCGGCGTTCTTAGGCCTGTGGCAGAAACTGACGAAACCATTTGGGGTCGTCGATATCTACTACGTGGATTCCGAATATGCGAATGTCGTCGGGCGTTGGTATACTAGGCAAATGAAAATGCTGGGTTTTGGACACTTGGTGGAGAACGATGAAGAAGATCCAGGGAAAGAAGATGCTGTCACTGGAAAAGCAGATCATGGAGAAGTGAAAGATAAACTACAAGTCTCTAGTACTCTACACCAAGCAGGACTAGGACATCAAGCACAGCGTACGATCATTCCCCAACCTTTAGGAGATCCGATTCGATGGGCCCCAAGTAAGAAAGACACTAGAAATTCTCGAAAAATTGAAATGGAAGGCGCTGCGATCATCGAGGAAAGAGCTACTTTTCACACTGTCGGACCTGAAGGGGAAGCTGCTGCACCCGACGATGTGAAAATCACGAGTGGGGGCGATGATGATGCGCCATTAGCCATCAAGGACGGGCAAAAGCAGCAGATGAAAGACGAGTACAAGGAGTGGCTAGCTGCCAAGAAAAAGGAAGAGATGAATGGTGGTGACGATCATGGCGGTAGTGACAAGAATGCTGCTCAAACTCCTCAGCTAAAAGACACGGCCATGGACCAAAAGAAGATGGGAAGGACACAAACGCTAAGCAAAATGGGAGGTGAAGAAGGTGAGACGGAAATATCAAGACCGGTGTTTAAGAAAAAAGCATCTTCCTGATTCGATAAAGAAATGAAAAAGCAACAACACTGGTTCAAAAACTTCTCCCACTCTCTTTCTGATCTCTTAAGAACTATGTTAACGTACCCGATGCTTGGCATGAATCTTCCACTGAAACAGTTTGAAACTATCATAGACCAGCTGAATGCCAAACACATTGACATTGTTGAGGTACTTCCTTCCTGTCACGATGTTATGCCTATCACAATGTTGTGCGCGGGCTCTTGAAGGCTGTTGGGGACCTTGTGATTGTTTATATGGCTATGAGTTCTGAGAGGGAACCTTCAAGGACAACCTCTTGCTCCTTCCGAAGTAGTCATGAGAGGGAGGGTTCAAACTCATCACTATAGTTCCTTCCGAAGTAGATCACTATAGTTCCTACCGGACCCTATCACACACGATTCACCGCATGAAAAAAGCTGCTGCTTTGATCATAGAGAGAGAGAGGCTCTTGTAGTTCTGAATAGATTATGTGGTCTTTCTTCCATCTTAAAGGAGGGTATAGGTAAATACTGACTTAAGAGTGAATATCAAAGAGAAAGATTAAGATTTATCATACACCATCATATCCTCACTATCACAAATTATTAAAAAGAGACGCCTCTTAGGCGAAGACGCAAGTTGGCATCATATCCTCACTATGACAGATTATCTAGAGACACCCTCTCCTTCTAGGCGCTAGGAACATGCTCATTCTGTTGTCTGCAAACTAGATTGACTACAGTTGCTGTGTATTGTTGCACTTCTCCTATCTGTACGTATAGAATTTGGCGTAGTTTATTATTCTTGTACTTCTCCTATCTTCATCTTGAGTACTGGATAGACATAAATACCCCTCGATACTGAATAGAAGTAGACAGAGGCTATTGTAATATAGTCCTCTCCGATAGTAGTAGTTTTTAGCCGTTGTGATACGGTTTTCTTGCTCTCCCGGTATGTAAGTTGTTAAGTGGGGGTTTGTCAAGTAGTTGAATGGGAGGCAGCACCTAGTCCTATGCATGGAAAAAAAAATAGACTACAACGCCCATCAGGGGATACAGGACTAGCGGACTGAAACTGAAACTCATGTTTGTGAGAAGTTCAAACTGTGGACGGTGAATCAAATCCTATCCTAGCCTAGAAGTTAATACACAGTATTGTACTCAACAGTCTCTGTATTGCATCCGCAGTGACTTTTGTGGCTGTACGTTGCGATGCAAACTACTGGCTTGGTCCAAGAGGTCATCCATTTGATAGATATGGAATTCCATATCGAGTACCGTGATTTTCAGGGTTATTTTTAGTGGAATGGTGTGATTAGGGTTACTACTTGTTTGGAGAGTAGAAGTAAGTAACCGAGAAACAATATGGTGGAGAATAAAAGTAAGTAACTGAGAAACAAAAAGGTGCTAAATGAAGGGATGGTATCTATGTCGTATGTTAATGCTTGTTCTTTTTGGATAATGTGTATGTTGTGATCGTATGAGGATCAAAACACCTCCAATTTGCGAGGTATATTAGCGTTTGTACTGTCGTTTGAACGTGAGGACTTTCGCGGAGCATGACCGTGTCGGCCGACACGCCGAGGTTTCAGAGCGGAGCACTACTCCTTGCGTGTGTTCGGCTACACCTTATACTTGTTCGTCCAAGAGAGAAAATGAAAATAGAAGATATCCTGCAACTACTTTGTAATTGAAGTAATTCTCCTCTTCTGAGCACGCTCTTGCAAAATAGGACGAAAACACGAGAAAATGGGACAAAGTACAGCGAAGTCTGCATGGCCATAGTACAAGTTTGATAAGGCGCGTCTTGCTCGGGCGTTATCACTAAAACCATGAAGGAAGTGGAATAGTATTTCTTTTTTTACGACAGAGCGATGGATGGCGGCGTGGTGTAAGGAAGATAAGACCAGCATCACGCTACTCTACTGACCGTTTATCTTCGATTTGGTGATCCTCCTTTTACTTTTTAGGTCCTCTGATATCATCTTCCACCTCGATTTTGTTGTCAAACATGCAGCTGTGGCGTGACTTTTTCAAGCTCGACCATCACAATGCGTGGAAACCGAGTTGGCTCATTAGATGAAGCTCATGCACAGCACCGCTCGACCACCGATCAGCAAGGAAAAACGTGTGGTGGTGCGTCTTCATCGGCGACTTTTAAGGCTCATTTTAGGGGTCTACATGCTTGTTCCGTCATGAAAGGTCAGTATCTTGGAAAGGATTAGTGTAAGTCAGAGGCAAAGTACACTTCCAAGATACCCTTCAACGGACCTTGATCTGCTACATCCTCTAACACTTCTGCTAGCGGAGTCGCCGGAGCCGTAGTGCGCGGGTCTCCTTTAGTTTCGCCTACAGCGTCGTGCTGCTTTTCGTTTTCACAAGTCATGTTTCAAAGAGACTCGCGGACCAACATTCTACGTCCGGCGCCCCTTCTGCAACAGGCGCCAAGACTAGCAGTGCGAAGTCCATTTCCTGCGCAGTCGCCTTTGTCGGGGTTATCGCCTCTAGGTACGCCTGGCGTACAGCTGTATGCGAATCAAAGACAACAAGATATGAGAGGAACTTTCATCTTGGTCGTTTTTTTTGACTAGTCAAAAGGATCATCATGGTACGCGATTATGATCCTTTTGACTAGTTCCTTAGAGATTTTCGAATTGACACTGTCTTTATCGCGTGAAGACGCATGGGTCACTGAATAATGTAGGAGGTTTCTAGGTCTAGCCCTCTCTTCCTCCCTCATACCCATCGCACCGAACCAACAAGCGGGCCAACTACTAGAGGGTCACCATGCGGTCGTCGGAGGTGGTGGGGCCCACATCCGGAGCCACAGCGCTGCAGCAGGCGCACACCTCGAAGCTGCTGTGCCCATGGGCGTTTCTCCGACGACAGGTGCGTCGACATCCATTCCGACAAACATTGTGCCTATGCGTAAGGACACAAGTCAGACGTATCTGTCCTGTAGAAGTCAGAACTCGTCAAAGTCTCAAAGTTCGTCGTCAAAAAGCACCCAATATTTGAGTGCGCAGACGTCACCCACAGACCCTGTCATGCACCAGCAAAGAATTAATATGGGTCAGCATGTTGGGAATGGGATCATGTCGTCGTCTTCCTCGTCGTCTGTTATCGAAAGGGATACAACTAGTGGTGCACCATTAGTAAAATCAACTAGACCTACTCGTGCCGTTAGTCGAGCACCACTACCACCTAAAAGTGGTGGAGTAACACAGGCTGGTAGCAGTACGACCACGACTACTAGCAGTACTACAGGAGGTACTACCGGAGGAGGACCATCTTCTGTGGTCCCAGGTTACAGTCCAGCGACTTCAACAACTAGTGCGTCACCGCATGAAGGTGTTTACCCACCTATGCACCAGGAAGAGATGCTTCCACAGCCTAGAGACCAGAGGCCTATGCGGAGAGGCGTTCCTCCATCCGGAACATCTCACTCGAATTCGGTATCTCAATCGGTATCACAACAACACTCAGCCGCTTATCGTGGCGAAGTGTCCACTGCGTCTTCATCAGGTGGGAAGAGGCCACCAGTAGCACGTAGTGCCCGGGGGAATAGTGCTTCGAATGTAGGTGCCTCTTCTGTCTCAGAAACAAGGAACAGCACATCCAGTGCTAGGACGCCGCAGTCGCAACAAGCTAGTCCAGCTACGCTCTTCGGAAGTAACATTTAAGGGTAGGTTAAAGGTGCTTTTCTTACCGCTTTTTATGCCTCTCCTAAGGGAAAAAGGCATAAAAAGCGGGGTAAGCAAGCACCAAAAACCTACCTCTAAAACATCGCTGCTCGAGGAGGAGGCGTTCTTCCCTCACCTACAGGTGGAGGACTGTCGCAGATGCGACTGCAAAACCACACCACTACTATAACCCCGACACAGATGCACAGTATCAATACCTCCTCCGTTGCTTCTAGGGGAAGTACAACAACTACAAGTAAAGTTAAGGCCTCCCGTAATCCATCTTTTAGTTCATCTCGGAGCTGTTTTCAAATAGGACATCATGGGTAGCAGGAGCGCAACCCTATTTTAGTATGCCTTAATTGAAACCCTAACCCTAACCCATGAGCGAAAAGATGGATTCTTCATTCTTGTAGTGAGTTCTAATTAAGCAGTTGAGGTGAGTTGTGCAGATAATTCCACTCAAGTAGAGCAGCCTCAAGGGGCCGACAACATTACTAGGAGGCCTAGACGTGTCTTGTCTCACAGTACAGTTCGTGCTGCCAGTAGCAACAAAGCGAGTCCAGCAAGTGCGTTTGCTGTTGCGTTTCCTACGAGGAGCGTCTCTTCGTCAAGGGTGGCAGCGACGAAGTCCCGTCCGTCGTCCATGGCCAGCTCACCGGCAGCAGTTTAAGATTTTAGTGCAAGAATAACTTTCAGAACGAGTGAGTCTTGTAGGAATTTCATTCGAAGATGGGTAAAAAAACAGCGATGTTTTAGAACGAGTGAGTCTTCTAGGAATTTCATTCGAAGATGGGTAAAACAGCGATGTTTTATAGGATAGAAATCGGTCAGCGTCAGGGTCAGCATGATCATTGAGTGTAGTTCAGTGTCTAATCCATCCTCGCGCCGAACGTTCCGCCAGCTTCTAGCAGCGTCGCTTCTCTGCTTTCTGGCGGAGGGAAGACGCTGGCTGATCGTGTTTCTGCTGGTCGTGCGGTCAGCCGTAGTGGAGACGTCTCTGCACCAGGAAGCACAACTAGCACTCAAAACCCGCGTTTACCCTCCACCATTCCCAGTCCAGCTTCTACCGAAGTCCCACTGCCTGAAGAACTGCGGTCTAGAACACCGATCGAGCGAGGCGACGGCAGACTGTCACGAGGAGTCTCGAAGGAACTTCCTGGCCACGCATTGAAAATTCATGGTTTTAGTGGGACCCGGGATGAAGTGCAAGACCACAAGGTTGAAACAAGTAGTAAATTGGAGGACGATGATCATGCTGCTAATAATAGAGCCTCTACAGGATCAGGATCTCGTACCCCTTCAATGAACATCAAGCCGCTAACGCCGCGAGACCTCTCGTCAAACTCAGCTTCTGAAGTTATCCCTAATAACAGTAAACGAATATTAACAGGAGAGCAGTCCTCTGACCGTGGTCAGTCTTCACTCTCAGGAAGATTAGAAGTTTAAGGTTAGCTCTGCTAGTCCATCTCTAATATAGTGAGTAGATCCCTGAACCGTATAAACGGGATACTCATGATCAGGGATCTACTCCACAGGGATGGACTAGGAATAGCTCTAAGAAGTCCCTCTGCCAGGTGAGCAGTCTAGTAGTTGTAGAGGTTCAGCTGAGGCGACTCCACGCGCACCAGGCGTCTCGGTTGTCGTGACGCCACGAGATGGGGGAGGGTCGAGTTCAGTAGTGACACCACGTGGGGGTGGGTCTGCAGTGGTGACGCCTCGTGGTATAGAGAATTTGCGTTTATCCGATTTCGACAGAATTGCGGAGGCGGAGGATGCAGCAGAGGCTTCGCCTTCGAAGAAAGAACTGCGCAAGGAGATTAGTCGATTGCGATATCAAGTGAGGTTATGAAAGGCGAGAAAATAAAAACGGGTAGAGGAGAAGTCCCTAATTAAAGAACTTATACCCCGTGAGTGGGTACATCTATCTATCTATCTATACTGTACAGTGCTAGAAGTGAATTCTTCATTTTAACTAGTATTTCTCTCTCCTCTCCGTCATAGCTCCTGCATCTCCACCAAAGTCTAAGATTTTTCTGATTTCTTCTTCGCATGATTTACTTCTACAAGAATCCCTCTTGTTTCATCTCCCGACGGCATCCGTGTGCGAGACCAATGGAAGAAGCAGCATCAAACAGCCCAACAGAAAATGCGAACATTGGAGACGCAGCTTATGGAGCTGCAGGAGATGCAAGAGAAAGAGGAAAATACTAAGCAGGGAAAAGATGACGAAAAATTAAGGCTTATCCTTAAATCCATCTTCTGCGGCATCCTGAAGAAGCTTTCAAGGGGAAAACGGAGACTTCTAGGATGCGCCTCAAGATGGAGAGGGGTGAGCCCTAAACGAAGACAATGCTGAGCATACTGAATCAGTACGAACTTCGTCTAGTGGAGACGTGATCAATGTTGAGATCTTCTCCCTCGCTGACGGCATTGCCTCAGCGGCTTTAGCAGAGGCAACGACTTCCCTGGCCGATGGGTCGAGTACATCACCGGTAGCGGTCGTGGACGCAGCTCCTGGAACATCAGGTGCAACAGGTGCTGGCGCGGCTGCGACGGAAGCAACAGCTGAACAGAATCAAGGAGATACTCTACTTCTAGCTTCTGCCGCTGACGTTCCGGAGACAGGAGCAACAGGGCCTTCTACTAGTAGAGACGTAGAGACAAAAGATCCAAAAGCTTCTCCTGGCAAAGACGCTTTGAAAGTTGCATTGCGGGAGAAAGAAGAGGAAATAGCAGAGCTGCAAGCGTATTATTACAGTTGTTGCGAAGATAGCGTTTTTGAGTGATGTGGTCCTCCTTTCCTTTCCTTGCCTAAAATAGCACTCCCCTCTAGAAGTCTGAAATCAGTATCTCAAATCTCAGATCGTCAGAGCGCGAGCAACTGGAGCTCCGTAATGTTGTGGAGAAATTGCAGAAAGAAGTTGAGGGTCTTCACCGGTCTGGTGCGAATATGACCGACGACACGCCTAGGATTAAGGCTGGAGGAAATCCATCTCCCCCAACATGTCAGTCCCGTTCTTGAACGGAAAAGGGGCACGGAAAAGGGGCTTAGTAAGATGGGTTTCTGCAAGTTCATCTAATAGGAGCTGTGCTCATATTGGGCAATCAACAAGCAGCAACATGCTGATTGCCGATGTGGATGCTGGAGAGGGTTCTGACATTGGGGGTGATGCGGCAGACGCGCTAGGTTCCTCTGAAATGGAGCAGACTTCTGGTACGAAAGGCTCTGCTCAACAGCAACCTCCTATGGGCACCAATGCTAAGGGCCCACCAGTGAATGCGAAAGGTGCTCCGATTCCTCCGAATAAAGGAGCACCTATAGTGAAGGGGCCGAAAGGGCCCAAGGGGCCTCATCCGGTGCCGAATGCGATACCCGCAAAAGGCAAAGGCAAAGGAGGGCAGGGTAAGGGAAAGGGAGAGGTGAAGACGAATGGTCTCGTAAACTTGTACTGGAAACCGGCAATGCGTGATATGCGCAATACGCATGCAGAGAGGGAGAATGCCGCAGACGAACCAGAAGCGGACTGTTTATGGGAGGATGATTGTGCTTTTGATCTTGTGAGTCTCAGCTTGTTTGATTGACTGAGTGATTGTTCTTCTCAAGGATATGATCACAAGGAAGAGCAAATACATCTACGGTTACAAGAACTTTCATCTAATAATAGTGATCTTGAATCTTCTCGGCTTGTGTGAGTGATTTGTTGTTGCTGCCTTGTCGCTATGAAGAATAGGGAAATGCTCCCCTTTCATCCATCCCTACCACTTTGCTGGAGAAGGACAAGTTTTTCAAGGCGTTTTTGCGTTACAACGCTGAGGCCGTGGTAGAGCGTGATGGCGTGCCAGTGAAGCTTGACTTTTTAGAGCACCAAGAGGAAGAAGTGGAGGAACAAACAACAAGCATGACCCGTAAACGACGAACCATCTACAGTTTAGTTAAGAAGGCTACCACTGGAGCATCCTGAACATGATCTTGTGCTCTTTTTCTAGTACTTGAAAATGAAGCCGAATACGCACTCAGGGATGCTAACGCGGTAGCTCTAAACTAGACGCGCAGCAACCTGTGGAAACGCTGCCTGAGGAGATGCTGACTGAGTATTTCCAGAAAAAGCGAGCAACCGTAGATTTTGGTCACCTGGGATTGCTTGCCGGAGGTGGAAATGGAGGAGCGCCAGGCGGGTTACCAAACTCGTTATTATGGTCAGCTTTCAATGTTGACCATCATTCTCGGCATCTTGGTCCCCCTTTGTTGCCCTGTATTCTTCTCTAAAGGAAGGGGTCAGGATGAGGGGACCGAGATGCATTCTACCACACGCTAATGCTACAAGCAAACGGTGGCAGGCTTCCTGGAGGATCTAGTGGCCAGCCCTCTATTCTTAAGCAAAAAGACGAGTCACAAGGATCATAATGTGAAGAATGTAATAACTGCGCAAGAACGGCCTCATACATAGAAGATGCTTAATGCTACTTATACAAGAGGCACCATGACATAGTACACAAGAGGCAGGATGACATGACAAGACCCTCTACAATTCTATTGGACGAGAATATTAGAGGTTCTTGTCATGTCATCCTGCCTCTTGTGTACCGAGTTACCGACTGAAATAAGGGAGGTAGCTTTGACAGGGGTACTCTTCCTTATTCAGGATCTCGCTTAGTTTCAGTAGTTACTCGCTTATTTCAGTTTTTCGAATAGATGCATAATGCTATACAAGAGGCAGGATGACATGACAAGACCCTCTAATATTCTATTGGACGAAAAACGAATACGCATGCTGGAAATCCTGCTGCAACGCCAGAAGATGACCACACAGTTGACTGGTCGGGAAAGCATCCTGGCTATCAAAAACGCATTTTTGAGCTGCGACTATGATCTAGTACCTCTAGACTCTTTAGTGATAGTGCGGAACGTACATATTGTGCACGTGGACTTGGGAGAACCGGTACGAAAGTTCGTGGAGGAAGAAGGCGATGCAAAATTTAGGATTCTGAAGGACGACATCAGTCAATCATTTACATTTGAGTATGAATGTGTTTCACGAGGATCATTCTTTTTGATTATATCCTGCAGCTGCTACATCCAGATCAAAACGGACAAATGATAGGACAGTCTTAAACTCACTCGCAATTCAGATTCGCACTATTTTGCTTCAAGAAACACAGTAACAGATGAATCGCCTAAACAAACCCAACAGGATACTCTTTTCCCAAGGAAGGGAAGGAAGACCCAAAGCCCCCCCATCTTCTTTCATACTCCTGCTCTCGCTTGATTTTCCTTATTGCCATATGCTTGTATGGGAAGTCTGCTGTAAGATTCCTGCACTGGAGCAACGCCTGGAGTGCATGATGTTCGCGTCCAACTTCCTACAGTTTTACGACGCGGCTATGCAACGCTTAAACGTCGCTTACAACGCTCTGCTGACGATTTATATTAAGGCTACAAGACGTGCCTCAGCCTCTTCCCAAGTAGCAACGGCTTGGTCCTCCCGTTTTTCAACAGCGAATAAACGGGAACCAGGACGCTCAACAAAATGGACAATCTAGGAAACAAACAGAGTGCGTGTTAATCATGTGTTAAAACAGCTGTACGGGATGATCATTATGCGACGTGCCTTAATAGCAAGCTCAAACATGATATGAGGACTCGGGTTTGAAACCGGAGCATGATTATCTGAGGTTCCTGTGCAGAGGAACTTGTTCGTTGGCGGTGACGAGTTCTAATTCTCGGAAACGGACGTTTTGCGCCTCGTTTTTCCAGACTGCGAAGAAATTGGGAAACCAGTTGAACAGGGGATCCAGTGTGTTGACGTGTGAAGACCGCGGATTCGAATTGAGTACTTTTTTTTTTGGAATAAGAATCCGCGGTCTTTTGAAGTTTTGAAGCAGAAGCAAGAGCAAGCACTACTGTCCCTTTACAGCCCACGGCTCGTGAAATAGTGCTGTGATGTCAACTCATACATTGGAAGATGGCTATCCTCTCATACATTGGATTAAGTATCTACCAAACTACTTACTCCAACTCCTTATACTACATAGTCCTGATCTGTTATGATTCATGTTCACGGAGAATGTACGTAGTCGTGTTGACGTGTGAAGACCGCGGGTTCGAACTGAGTACTTGGAATTTTTCGAATCCGCGGTTTTTCAAGTACCGTTCAATCCGCAGTTTCAACATTGGATTATCTACCAAACTCCAACTCCTTATAGATACATAGTCCTGATCTGTTATTTCATGGATTCCTCGAGTTGAGTACTTATAATTCAAGGGAAGTCGTAGGACAATTCCGAGCCGACTAACATCATCAATTCAACTATGTACGCTTGAATTGAGGCTTTTGAGTTTCAACATGTACGTAGTCGTCCACTACTATCCGCATCCACCAAGAAGCAAATATTTCATCATCAGGTGCCCTGGAGAAGCTTGCTCAAACTAAGATTAAGGCTCAACTTTCGTTGCCCACCATTTAGATTGGAGTCACTGAAATCGAAGAGGAGACCCCTGGAGAGAACGTCAGGGGTTAACGAAGGGAAAAGGGGTTAATGAGCGCTCTGAAGGTGGTCTCTTCCGTTCAGAGTCGGTGACCATCCTACTATCCTTCCTTTTTCTTTTCTTAGTTAGCTTGGCTCCACCCGTATTTTAATGGGTGGCCACTGACTGCTGACCTTTAATAAGAGTTCAGCGGAACCGCGTGCGACACTTTACCACTTTATTCTGTCGCTGATGAACGTAACCCAAGAGAGCCAGATGTTCTCTCCGCAAGACATTCGTCGACTCGAAATGGCCAAGACTTTGATTATGCGATGGATGGCGCTACTTGTAAAAGTGTGTTGTGTACTAGTAAAACTTTGATAGGTGGGATCTATTTAATATTAGACTTTTGATACTAGGGATCATTTATTAGACTTCCATAGAAATACTGACTTTGAAACGTCCTAGGTAAGTCTCATTATTAGACTTCTACAGCTGCGGCAGGGCCCCTCTCAAGCTGTAGCCGGTGACTCTGATCTCAAATGACGCTTGAAGCGTTTTTGATCAACATAGCAAAAGAACTTTTGCAGCTCTCTAACCTTAGAGCCTTCGGAGTGTACGATCAATGCGAAACTTTGGTGGCTAGTCTTGGAGAAGTGGAGAAAGTTGTAGAGACCGGAGAATATAAGAACCGCGAGACAGGCGTCTCTGTCACAGTGGATCGGAGGCGACTGACGATGGTGCCGTCAGTTATGTTGACTGGGCTTTTCCTCTTTTCTTAACGCAGTTTTTGGATGCTTTACTTCTAAAAGAAGATCGCGCATTTTTGGTAGTGCGACCTCCTTGTGCAAAGACTTTACAAGGACATCTAGGCATGTTCTAATAGAAAAAGTCCGTCACTCGTTAGTAGATTGATCTGCACTTCTTATGAAGAACTTGACACAAGTGCTAGATCCGTCATAATTTGTTTCTAACATCAAATTCGACCGCAACGATCAATTTTCTGAAGTGATGCATAGTTTCGTCGCAGAAAGCAAGGAAAAAGCGCAGCAAATCGCTACCTACGCGTGTAACGTCTTTGGAACGTACAAGGAATTGGGGGTCTTTTTCGATGACACTGCTTCTTTTATGGCTGAGTGATATTATTAGTCTATGCTCAAATAGCTGATTCTGATAGTGATTTTCCCTCAAAGTAAAAGTAGTCTAGTCATCTCTAGGTATCATTCAATCCATTAGGTAACCTTCGATTCAAATCCTTAGAAGACCAGACGATTCAAATCCTTAGATGAGTGATTCAAATAACCCTTAGGCCGGTGAAGATGTCTCTAGTATTCAAATAAGCACTAGGAGCATGTATATTAGAGAATAGCCTAGTGCATATTAGTCTATGCTAGCCTATCCTCTAGGTATCATTCAATCTACTACGTAGCATGTATGTTAGAGAATAGCCTAATGCATATTACGAGTATATTCTAGTATCAAACCAATACTAGGTAACATGTATGTGGAAGCAATAACATGAACATGAATTATAGCTTACCCTCGTGATCCCTCAAAGCATATTGAGTCATCACGAATCTTCGTGGGACAGTAAATTAGAACAGGGACCATGCACACTGCAACTAGGGCGCAGTGCTTGAGAGATTCTCGACTAATAGCTGGCTTTTGGTACACCACGAACTACTCCCCCTACTGCGTCGCGTTTTCAAGAATGACGGACTCCTCATGTTGCGTGGTTGAAAATTACACTCTTATTTAATACTAGCTTGGGGCGTCCGATAACATCCCTCCCACTAGGATCCCCCTCCTCCCCAAAGTAAGAAACTAAGCAAGGCAAAGACGTAAGCGATATGCGTTTTCAAATTTCGAAAATTTTCCACGTTTTGCCATCGTTTGGGGGTTGGGTCTCGTGCGTTTGAAGTCAAGGGCTAAGATCCCAAAACTTTTTGACTTTCAGCCCTTTCGCTGAAATTTAATGCCTTGGCTTCGCGTTTTTCAAATTTCGAAGATGCTCCACGTTTTGCTGTCGTTTTGGGATTGAATTTCGTGCGTTTGAAGCGCTAAAGTCCCTAAATTTTTGACTTTCAGCCCCTTCCCTGAGATTCAGTCTCTTGGCTTCGCGTTCTTCAAATTTCGAAAATTTTCCCCGTTTTGTCGTCGTTTTGGGATTGAATTCTGTGCGTTTGAAGTGATATGATCCCAAAACTTTTGACTTTAAGCCCTTTCTCTGGAATTTAATTCCTTGGATTCGCGTTTTCAAATTTCGAAAATTTTCCACGTTTTTCGTCGTTTCGGGGGTGAATCCCGTGAGTTTGAAGCGCTAAGACCCCAAAATTTTTGATTTTGAGCCCTTTCCCCCGAAATTCAATGCCTTGGCTTCGCGTTTTTCAAATTTCGAAAATTTTCCACATTTTGTCGCCGTTTTGAGATTGAGCCGCGTGAGTTTGAAGCATTAAGATCCCAAAATTTTTGATTTTAGGCCCTTTCTCTGAAATTTAATGTCTTGGCTTCGCGTTTTTCAAATTTCGAAAATTTTCCACATTTTTTCGCCGTTTTGAGATTGAGCCTCGTGAGTTTGAAGCGTGGAGATCCTAAAATTTTTGATTTTAAGCCCTTTCCCTGGGATTCAATCTCTTGGCTCCGCGTTTTTCAAATTTCGAAAGTTTTCCACCTTTTTCGTCATTTTGAGAGTGAACCGCTTGACTTTGAAAGGCTAAGATCCCAAAATTTTTGATTTTAAGCCCTTTCTCTGGAATTTAATTCCTTGGATTCGCGTTTTCAAATTTCGAAAATTTTCCACGTTTTGTCGTCGTTTTGAGGTTGAGTCTCGTGAGTTTGAAGCGCTAAGATCCTAAAATTTTTGATTTTAAGGCCTTTCCCCCGAAATTCAAATCCATTGCTTCACGGTTTCCTGGTTTCCTGGTTTCTTGGTTTCATGGTTTCATGGTTTCATGGTTTCATGGTTTCGTGGTTTCGTGGTTTCGTGGTTTCGTGGTTTCGTGGTTTCGTGGT
>CAJINU010000056.1:153284-268836 GCA_905178165.1 Amoebophrya sp. A25
TGGGTTCATGGGTTCATGGGTTCATGGGTTCAGGGGTTCAGGGGTTCATGGGTTCATGGGTTCATGGGTTCATGGGTTCATGGGTTCATGGGTTCATGGGTTCATGGGTTCATGGGTTCACGGGTTCATGGGTTCATGGGTTCATGGGTTTGGGGTTTGGGGTTTGTTTGTTTTTGTGTCGGAGGTTTTGGGTTCGGGTGTTGGAGGTTTTGGGTTCGGGTGTTGGAGGTTTTGGGTTTGGGTGTTGGAGGTTGAGGTTTCGGACGGGATGTGTTTGCAAAGTTTTATTGCTCTTAATATTATTACAACATGAGGTTGAAGATGAAATAAATGACAATGACAGTAGGGCTCTAATCCTCTATGGCCGCCGCCACCTGAAAACGGAGGCCGAAAAGACTTGTTTCAAATTATCTTTGACTTTGCAGAACATTGCGCACGTGCCTACGCAGACTTGGAGACACCGGCTCTGCGACCGCTACGGGAGAAAATAGCCTCACGATTGGGCTTTGATACGAGGGAACAGGTTGTTATGGCGTGTATACTATAGTGTAAGAGTCAATAGTTATGCTTATGGGAGAATCTCCTGGTGTAGGAGCAGGCCTGCTAGTTCTTCCTTCAGTACTAGTAGAAGACATGCGGAATACTGATTATCAGCTCTGCAGTCTAGTATTATTTCTGCAGTCGAGCATCACAATCTCTCTAACCTCTCAAACGGCGGCGATGACAACAGTGACGTGGCTGAGGAGAGCTTCTTGTCTTCGACAGAAGCGGAATTTCAGTCTGATGGAGCGTCGGCCCGAAGGAAGTCTGAACTAGGCGACACAGACGACTTGGGTCGAATAAAGCGGAAATCAGTTACCGTATTATTGACTGGCGAGGAAGTGGGAGGTGCTGAGAGGAGAAATTCCGGCACAAACCAGGTCCTCCCCAGTGGAGCAGAGCAAACTGCTAAGCAGAATAACGGCGTCCATCGTTCTTCCTCAACGAATTTGATCAGACGACCTTCCACGAGTCTTGCGGCTGTTGGTGAGGTCGAGGATGGCAACCACAAGTCGTGTCCTAGGAATGTACTAAGTCGTCGTGGTTCTGGACCCCGAGAAGGAGACAAAAATCCTGAGCAAAATCCTGAGCAACAAGGTGGCTCAGGGTCTAGTCGTAGTGCCTGTAGGAGTGTGACTCCAGCTTCGACTAGAACCGGCCAGCGGCGTGAGGAGCGTGTCAAAGAAAGGCAAGAGTCTAGGCAACGGGCACGCCAGCAGAGGGACAGTGACGGTGATTCTCCAGATGTTGCCACCTCCTATAACGTTCATGTTGCTGGTTCAACTACATCTGTGAGTAATCCTAGCAGCTTTTTCGGAGATGATCATGAAGGTCCTTCTTCTTCGGCGGCAGCACAGGAGGACAATAAGAATGAGGCTGGTGCTGGTGATGATGCGATGAGTAAGAGGACTCCACAATCACAACTTCTCAGCAAGGATGAAGTAGACGACGAAGGTAGGGCAGCCACCTCCTGCTCGACTGCCAATAGTACGAGACGAGGTCTCACTAGAGACAACCTCCAAGGCAACAAGGAGACGAATCCGTGTACAACAACGTCTCCAGGTCAGGAGACTCTTGCTTCGCCAGTGGAAGAAGTGATATCTGCGATCTCCAGCAGACCTGGTGGCTCTGCCCGTAGTAATTTGCAGCCTATGCAGACGCGAGGGCCGCCAAAGAGAACAGTCACTCCTAGAGGAGGTGGAGACGAAGTAGACTCGAGACGGACAGCCACTCCGAGAGAGCCCTCGTCCACTTCGGAAGTTGGGAGTACAACAACTAGAACAAATACTAGAGAGCAGCATAGCACTAGTGCGAGGACAAGCACGACTCGAACACCTAGGGATGGCGACCAGCAGCAACAGCGGGGAAGTGCTGTTACTGCTGCAGGGACAACGAAAGAACGCGTTTCAGGACGACCGTCAAGGAATCCGTTCACGCGGACATCCTCGAGCAATCCCTATGTGTCGGGTGGAGGGGTACTTTTCATTTTTAGATTCTGTCCTTCTAGACCGGTACGCGTTGAAAGTAGGCTACATTCTGAATTGCTCCATTTCTAGACCGGTACGCGTTGAAAGTAGGCTACATTCTGAATTGCTCCATTGTCTGAAAATATTCTTGCTGCTCCGACGAATCATGCTTGAGAGCGAAATCGACTGAACAAACATATCCCTGTCCGAAAAAGTAGATGTTGACAAAATTGTACTTTCTCAGGATCCCTCCGCTTCCGCTTCCGCCCGTCCTCCTACTGGCTCTACGGGTGGCCCACCGAGACGGAAGCCCGTCATGCAGCACATCAATAGAAGCATCAAGAACGACATCTCCGCTTTCCACCATTACATGCAAGCAACATCGCCAATGGGAAGCAACAACGGAAGCAGTATCACTATCAGTGGAGTTAGTAGGAATAGTGGTCGCTCACATCACGACTTGCATTCTTCTAGGAATAGGGGACACCATCTTCATGGCCTAGGTCACATGTCAGCGGTAAGCCCTAGAACTGCGGCTGAAGGAAGCTACGACGAAGTTACATCTAGTAGAGTTAGCGGCACAAGCAGCAGAGTATCTGGTACTAGAACTAGTACTACAGGGCATGACTATTCTTCATCTTCGTCCAGGAACATGCCACATAGTAGCAACAGTACGAATCCGCATATTAGCACATCATCCTCTTCAACAAATGCTCATCATGGATCATCATCTAGTAGGTTGAACAAGATGCCACCTGGAAGACCGCCAGTTGGTCCGTCTGGGCAAGGTGCAGAACATCAGAACTCTAGTAGTGCAATGCCTAGTAGTAGTAGGGGCATGATGAGATCGATTAACAGTACTAGTGGAATGAGTTCTAGTGGAATGAGATCTGGAGCTGGAGGTCAACAAAAGACCGGGAGTAATCTGCGAGCTTTATCGCGAAAAAGTCTACGCGGCTATTGCGACAAATATGAGCGTGAAGTCCTTGGCCAATTGTTCGAGACAGTGCCTGAAGATAGCGAAGCAATGCTGTCGGATGGGGATGGGTTTTCGGATGATGGGATGTCAGATGTGTCTTTTGTGAGTCAATTGCGAGCACAGAGGAGGCGCATTTCCTCAGGTGGTCATCATTCGTCGTTTACATTCGGTGCAGGAGCCCGCACCCCGGTTAGCACGACTGGAGGCAGCAGCTCGTTTCATGGCGCGGCCATGTCAGAGGTGGGTTACATGATTAAGGCTGGGTTACATTAAGGAGGTGGGGTACATTAACCCTAAACCCCAAACGGAAACCCTAAGAGGTGGGTCATTAAGTCTGTCTAGAAGAGTTCGGGTTGGAAGAGTTCGGGTTGGAAGCAGAAAAAGTTGAAATTCTTCAGGGTAATCATAACTTTTCGGGTGGAACAAGCTCTAAAACAAGTGGAGCTGGCGACCCGCGACCAGAAGATGGGCAGAATTATAGTCAAGGTTCGCGACTACGAGAACAAGGACAGCAAGTGGTAGACTTACAACAAGGTATGACGCCGCCTCGTCCCAATGGGTATTCTGGCGGAGGTGCACCAGGAGGAGGTTATAAAAAAAGCTATTCAACAGCAGGAGCAACAAGTTCGAATCATGGATCTCAGCTAGTGGATCCATCCCGCAACTCCATGATGAAGATGAATCAAATGAATAACGCCATGTCCTCCAGTCAACAGCAGCTGCATGGCCCAGCGAGAGGCGGAGGGCCCTCCCCGATTACGTTGCGAGCGGGACAAAGAGGTGGTGGCGATGGACGGGCACCAGCGCGCGTTGGTACGCGACCACGACAACGACCGTTGCCGCCCGTTGGGGAGTAGAGGAGATTGATTTTTTGTAATTACTAGATATCGGGAAAGCCTTGGCACTTCTTTGCCAGCTGCCCCTCACGTTTGCCTTGGCTGTTGCCCCTTTTGTTCCGCCTCGCTGTCTCCAAGTCTTTGCTCTCCTTCACCTTCCTCACCTCCACCTCCCTGCCTTCACCTCCCTGCCTCCATTCCCTATTGCCGCCCGTTGGGGAGTACATGAGATTGATTCAATTTCTTGTTGGAAAGCAACAGGACAACACATGGTCCATCGGTGTGGTTGTATTGCATCACTGTGCCGGAGGAGACTGATTCAGTTTCTTGTTGGGGAAGTTTTCCATTTTTTAGCCATGATTTCTTATCACATTTTACAACAAGACAACGAAGATAACCGAACAACACGTACTAGTATTTAGTACAGTATTTTTTTTTACTTTTTCATTTTTCATCACTTCACAAAATGTAGTTCGGATAAAAATCACGTCATATGTTACTAGGTCTCATCAGCAAGGTCGCTAGCCGAGTGCTATAGGCATTACTATTGTGCTGGTTACAAATTTTTATGTTAGGCGGGACGAAACGGCAGCAGCACGAAGACACTAGCAATAGCGAGGCTTGAACTTCGACGAAAAAAAAGGTTATATTTGAGACAAGAACCAAACGACTTTGAGCTGTTCTAGGTACAAATCATTCATGACAAACACGATCAAGATGTATGGAAGAGAGTTCATTCACTTTTTCAGATCTAGACTAGAGCTAGTAGCCACTTTGATATTTATAAGAAACAAACGTGATATTTAGCGGCTATGTTGTAGATTGATAATGACAGATGACAAGGACAACAAGTGTCTAAAGCACCTCAAAGCGAGCCTCGACACCCCTCAATGTTTCTAACTTTTGAAGAAATCTTGAGAGAAATACAACAAGTTCTAGTAGTTGAAGTTGTACTCCACGACCAGGTGGAGCCACTTATATAGCTTGGTGTTGGTAGAAATAGAATAGTGCCACGAGGATTTTTGATGTTAGAAGTCTTCTTTTTAAAATTAGTGTCACGACCAAAGACGTTGTGCGCTAACTTCTTCGTCGCGAACCAGCTATCAAAGAAGAAAGCAGAACAATGTCCCCGCTGGAAGTACAGCTACAGTTGACAAAGTGTCAGCATCTTCAAACTCGATTGTGCGCAGTGCTGAAACTCAAAATGCGATCAGTGCTGAAACTCAAAATGCGATATGGCGCATGGAGACGAGTAATCAGAACTTTGGACTTTTTGATCGAGAAAAAAAGTCATGGTATTGTTCTTTTCTATCGAGCACGAGCATAGCCTTCGCACCTAGCCGCGTCCAGGCTGATGAAGCACTCCACCTGCCGCCAGTTTGCGAACTGGATAACAAAAAAGGACTCCACTCTTCTAGCTAGCTTCAGGAAAAATGAAGCGAGATCCCCTGACATCTGACATGACTTCGGTAGACCGAGACTCAACATGTTTAGTATCGTGAGTGAGAAGCAAAGGTAGATCGAGAATAAGGTGTGGCTACCAACTCAATATCCAAATTTTTTCGAAACAGAGATGAGTGAAAAGCAAACTTCTCCATAAGATTTTGTTGGTTATTTTTGTGTCTCAAATTTGCTTGGCTATAATTTTGACGTAGCCTACACACCAGGAAAATCTTTTGGGTCAATTATGACATAGTGAGCTCTCGTCGAGCGTCCACGAAAGCAGCAACATGGGCCAGCGGTTAAGCCAGGACTGTGCCCTCTGTTGGGATCCGGAGGAAGCGTCTAGGCAAATACGGAGTAAGAAGCAACAAAAGGCAGCGCTGCAGAAGTAATTTCTATATTCAGACAAGAAGCTGAGAAGTACTTCTATTTGTTTCTGATATAGCTGTTCACCCTCACTGAATGAATGAATGTTCTTTTGAGATTACATCTGTGGTTATCTTAATCCGCACTGCGTTGTAAAGTACTTACCATGACGAGTTCAGCTCGGTGTAAGTTTTGCTTCAAAGTTGGCCGGTAGGGGTCAAACCTGAAGTACATGACCATGACCATGGAGAATATCATGAAGCAAGTTTTTACTCTCCCGAAAGGTTAAGGACAACCCTTCTATGTAAGTGTCAGTCTCTACTCTAACCTAACCTCTCTACTCTGGTTAATAAACGTCAAGTGCGTCTGATTACTTCAGAACAACAACAAACCACTGCTCAGCAGGTACGAGGATCTCCTCGCTGCAGTGGAGTATGGCGCAGATGCTAGAACGATAGAGGAGGAAATAGCGAAACACGATGCTTACTGCAATGGGAAGGGAGCTGATTGGAGGAGAGAAATGGAGTCCAGACCTCAATTCGCAGAAGTACAAGCGAAGAGAGCGAAATTGAGGATATAGCATAATGTTTGCGGAAAGCTTGTTATGTCACACCAATGAATTAGACATACTGCTTGCCTGGCACATCAATCAATCAATAGCAACATCTTAAAATCTTGTTTTTCTTCAAGCAGACCTTGCCACACCATGCCCTCGCATGATCCCAGACTCCTTTACTTGAAGCTCTTTGTGCATGATGTTCCGTTGTCATCTGGGCATCTGGTCTGGCACATTTGTCAAAAAATCGCAATCTATCAACACGTCAATCTCTCATTGAACGCATCAATCTCTCATTGAGCGCATCAATCATAGTTCCCCCATGTCATAATCTCCGCGCACACACACCCAGCGCAGCAGAACCGGAAGAAATTTTTGATCATCTTTGTCCCACATTAACAGCGACTCTGTTGTGTTGGCCCTCAGCAAAATTCCCACCAGTGACGTGGATCAAAGGCATTCCTAGCCCAGCTATATTACTCAGTTCTACAACTGCGCAGCGTGGGTTAACAACCTTCTCTGTTGATCTATTTCACAACATCTGAGAATGGAGCACGAAGAGTTCAGCCACAATCTGTCTCAATCTATTTTCAGACACGAAAGAGATTCTACATGACGTTCACGAAGATGCACGAGGCTCATGCGCACTTCGCGTTGATGATTCAGAAAGTGTAATGCACGACCACAGAGTGAGATGAATACTGGAGGCTATAGTTCTAGTAAATTGCCTTGAAACTACAGTCTTCGGGTCAAAATTCAACCGAGTTGATCTTTCCACTACTCTGGTGCAAAAAAAAGTTGATCTTTCCACCAATTTCCACCCCAATCTTCAGTACTACTAGTATAACTCGAGAAGGAGCAAGCGGCCCTCTACAATTGTAGCTGTGTGATGACTGTACTAGCCTTTGAATCAATAGGAGAGAGACCTTCTGGAGCCATGGCCCCTGCTGTCGCAAGCCAGAAACCTCTTAATCTTGATCTTAACGACATCTTCTGAAGAAAATGCTCTGTTGAAAATCTGAAAAGATTCTTCGCTCACATGGGTTCTCTTCTATCCCTCTCCAATCCATTTCCATCGAACTCCATGTCCTCTGATTATCCTATTCTTTCCAGGTAGGAGCGAGTACGAACATGAGGGAGTATGGCTACTACTATGCTGAGAGTTGTATTCATAATTTTTCGCGTCGGTTGTATTCTTGAAAACTAGTACATCTTAAGAAATTCTGAAAACTGTTCTAGTCTTAACTGTAGTGCCGGTGTGGTCTGTAACAACCTGTAGGTACTTTTCTTTGTACTTTTTTTATCATTATCTCGTATGGTGCAGTCGCTGTGTAGCCCTGTTCACTTGCACTGTATCCGCAACCTAACCTATGATTAAATTGGAAAAGATAATATTTTCTATACCTCTCCTAGTTAGGTTGGCTCTACCACTATTATTGGAAAATATTCCCTCGGGTTGAACAAATAGAAGGTCTGGTGACGAAAAAGAGACATTCGTACACAATATTCTAGGACTCATTTTTTCTTGTTGTAGTGGGGACTCTACTACTTGAAGGTGATGTTGAGAGATCATTTTAGAAGGTCTGGTTGCTTGATATTATAGCTCCCCTCACGAATTTGTTATAGAGAATCAGCTCTCGTATTCTATTAGGTCGCGTCGCAACAGATACTGCGCCCGTAGAAAAAGTAGGGGCGTCTCATCTTTCTTGTTTTTCCCCCTCACAAGATTTTCCTGTTTGAAGACATCAGCATTCATATTCTACTAGGTCGCGTCTCAACAGATACTGCGCCCGTAGAAAAAGTAGGGGCATCTCATCTTTCTTGTTTTTCCCCCTCACAAGATTTTCCTGTTTGAAGACATCAGCATTCATATTCTACTAGGTCGCGTCTCAACAGATACTGCGCCCGTAGAAAAAGTAGGGGCATCTCATCTTTCTTGTTTTTCCCCCTCACAAGATTTTCCTGTTTGAAGACATCAGCATTCATATTCTACTAGGTCGCGTCTCAACAGATACTGCGCCCGTAGAAAAAGTAGGGGCATCTCATCTTTCTTGTTTTTCCCCCTCACAAGATTTTCCTGTTTGAAGACATCAGCATTCATATTCTACTAGGTCGCGTCTCAACAGATACTGCGCCCGTAGAAAAAGTAGGGGCATCTCATCTTTCTTGTTTTTCCCCCTCACAAGATTTTCCTGTTTGGAGACCCAAGGAGCTGATAAAAACGGCTTCTTTTCTTGTCGAATATGTTCTAGCAGTTGACTGTGCCACGTGTCGAATTCGCTAGAGTTCTAGGTTATTCATTATATCCGAGAGGCCTAGAAGCGCTAGATATTATAGAGATAGAGGGGGTAAGCAGGTAAGGTTATAGGTAGTCCTACTTCTCGCGCTGTGCACTAGTTTGGTGAACCGGTACCCTGGGGCGAACTAGTGGGTGCACATAGCGCGAGAACCGAGCACTTCTCTGGGGCATGCACTGGCTTCTTTTCTATGTTCTAGGTTATTCATTATATCCGAGATGCTACCGATGTAGTACCTCACTAGCTCACTCAATACCAATTTGCTGTGCCTTCTATCGGAGACACTAAAGCTGATTGTCCAGTAGTTATGAACACGAAAATCTACGGTATTAAAGTACTTCTACTATGTTTATACATTCATTCTATGAATTCTCTGAATATTAATATCATAACTAAAGGAAAGTACTTCGTTGGAGGAGTCTAAATATCGGTTTTCAGACGAGGGATTTGAGATGTCGTCTCGACCGGTTTTAGTTTCTACAACACAGGTGCGTAAACAGGAGGCTTCCTATGTTTACCTACGTGGTCGTGGTTAGAAATAGAATTTCGCTTGTCTTGAGGTTGCATTTATTCTTACCTGCTGGGTCATTATTCACTTTCTTATACTAGCCTTTCTACCCCATGGGCTGTTGACTACCGCTACTTTCTTATAGAAGGAATTATAAAGGGGTAGGATACTATTAATAAGATAACTTCTTACCAAGCTGGATGGTGCCCAAGTCTCTTACTTTCCGGATGTCAAACTAGAAAGAACAGAACATCCGGCCAGGAATATGCATAATACTATAACGAATATTTTACGCGGAAGACCAAGCAAACGAAAGAGACGATGTTATAGAAATAAGAGCTATTCTTCTCCTAGTAATAATGAAAGAACTGATGTTGATCTTGTTCATCTTCGCCTTCGTGTTAGGATTTTGAGCTCTTGATCATCTTTGCCGGAATCTTCTCATTTTAACAAAAGCGGAAGAGCCTCTAAGTTTCTCAGACCTACAAGATCATTAGGACCAGGATGATAATGATAATCTCTCGGTCCATTTGCTGAAGTAGAACTCCAATCCATCACCAACATCAGGATAATGATCATAATCTCTTTGCTGAAGTAGAACTCCAATCCATCACCATGGGAAATTGGGAAACTGCCGCGATGCGTAGCGAACTACCATACTAAAGGCGAAGGATTCTACTACTACTCATGCATCTACTGGGGAGTATATTAATATAGTAGTTAATATAAATTATATCATACTTCTGAGTTACTCTACTAGTCATAACTAATGCTCATCCTTATGATTATTATTTGCTGAAGTAGAACTAACCTTTTTTTTGAATTTTGAACCGCCAGAAGTATGCTTCTAGATCTTCTTCTATTTGATGAGCTTGAACTTGAATATGGAGGCTCCTTAGGTAGTTAATAAGCTAGAACTATTGGTAGCTAGGAGCAAAACGCATAACATAACAGCGTAGTTGAGTATTTGAAGGCCAACTCTGCAATCATTAGTATCATGGTTGAAGAACTACATGGTGACATAAACATTATTGCTCAGCCTATCTTTTTGTTATGGTTTATCGGGGGTCTACATCTAAATATCAAAGACGAGTGAAAACATATACCAAGGTTCAACTACTTCTAATTCTAACTATACCTTCATATCTACTTACTTCTCTCCGAGGCGAGCCAATTCCTACCCTATCCTATCCTATCCTATCCTATCCTATCCTATCCTATCCTATCCTATCCTATCCTATCCTATCCTATCCTATCCTATCCCATTGCTCAACAGTGAACAGTTGAGCTCAGACGAAAAAAGATGAGGCTCCAGATGAGGCTTCAGAAGAGTAGGCTTGCACTCCTGTGCCTGCTTTTCTGGCAGCGGGTGGTGCCGGGAGCATATATGCCTCGCCAATCCAGACGGGATCTGGATTTACTGCAGCATGGTGGAAGTAGTGCAACAACACTTTTCAATGCTCAACAACCTCTGCAGCCTGTGCCTGCACTTGGTCAGCGGACCACGGATGGGAGTTCTTTCATAGTAGAACCATGGCGAGGGCAGCTACTATCGAACGGAGGAGGGCAAGGACAAATACTTAACGGAGGTGGCGCAACTACTGGTGGACTGACGCGAGTTGCCATACCTCAGCAAGGATCGCTTGGACTAGCAGGAAGTGACTTCTTATTGCAAGCTCCTTTGCAGCAACCAGGAGCAGCACAACTACAAGCTGGCTCGCAGGTAGTACACCAACATCAAGCAGCACAACGACAAGCTGGCGCGCACCAGTTCCTACAACAAGGAGCACAACTACAAGCTGGCGCACACCAGGTCCTACATCAAGCAGCACAACGACAAGCTGGCGCACACCAGTTCCTACAACAAGGAGCACTACTACAGCCAGCTGATTTAGTCCACCAGTCTTTTGAAGATCCTAGACATCAATATGGAGACCACAACCCAAAATTTTTGAGGCAAATACAACAAGGTATGTCAAGTCAGTTCCGAGGGGGACCAGTCGGCGCAGCAACGATAAAACCAATCCAACTTTTAGGAAATCAACAACAAGCTGGCGCAGCAGCAGGCACTGTACTACAACATCTACAACAAGCTGGTCTGTCAGGTGATGTACTTCCATCAAGCGTACTACAACATGTTTTACCACTACAATCTCAGGCGCAACAAGGGGGTGCTTCGATGCTAATGGGTGGACGCCCTAGTAACTCAAGTCCCAGTCATTTTGTGCAAGGTCCTACTCCGAAGAACAATCCTTTTCGGCTTCAACATCAAGGACTACTGCATTCTCAACAAGGACAGTCCCAACATCAAGTTGGGCAGCTGCTGTCTCAACAAGGACCACAGTCTCTTCAAGGTCATCAGCAGCAGCAGTTTCTTCAAGGTCATCAGCCGACCCTTGGTAACAATTACCCGCCTCATCATCTTCAACCAAATGTAGTCGCCCCTCAGCAACTCCAATTAAGGCTTCTGAATTGTCAGTGTCAAAGGGAGCTCCTGACTGGAAATAATTTCATGCAGAAGATTTGTTTTGAATAATTTTGATTTTCAGTACTTTGCATCCTGCCGGTAGGTTCTATATGCCTATTTGGGATGCACAGAAGCAGAACAGAATTGTTGAGCTCTAATAGTAATCTGGGAAGTTCTTGCACTGCAAGCGCAAGAAGAGGCACTCGATGAAAAAAGGCATGACGCTACTCGACAGAAAATCAAAAAAGCGAGACAGAGCATAACAAGGCTGGTCCGCAATAAAGACGCGCGTGAACGATTAATGCATGTTACGACCACGCGGAAAAGTGTACCCATTCACTCATACCTAAAAAAAGAGGCAAAGAGGCAGGCTCTACTAGTAGAGTAGGTACAACTTGCTTTACTTTGTAGGAACAGGAAGCTCTGATACGTAAGAAAAGAGGCAAAGAAGCAGGCTCTACTTTTAAGTAGGCGGAAGCTGCTTCTTTTTTTACCTAGGAGAATTCATGAACTATAGGGTTTGTAGTTTGCTCTCATTCTATTTTTACCTAGAAGTAGGAAGCTGCCTCTTTTTTTGGGCAAGGACACTTTTCCTTTCATAAATGGCAGTGAAGAGGATTGGGACAAAATGAACGTCCCACCCGAGACACAAAGGTGGTTAAGGCAGTACCAAAACGGACAGACCGAGCTCGGAAGTTGGGGTCAAGGCCTAGCACCGCGTTACGATGGATGACGTTTTTTGCATCTATCAGACCATCGGGGCTCCCCTAAAGGCTACACGTTTTGAAGGGGGAAAGGGATAGCCGTGATGGTCTGCCCAGATGGAATGGACACCATTCATAGTTACAAAGAGAACGAGAGCAGACGGCCTTCCCCATCAAAGCGTGGCGGAGTCGGTACTACGTCAGCTGGGGTTAGAAACCAAGCAAGCAAATCGAAGCAATCTGCGAAAGGAAAGCAACCCGCGAAAGGGGTTCCCTCTGACTCTGGAGTAAAGCGAGGAAAAGGCGGCTTTGAACAAGGAAACCAGCAGGGAAAAGGCGGCTTTGAACAAGGAAACCAGCGGGGGAAAGGCGGCTATGATTCTGGAGTAAAGCAAGGAAAAGGCGGCTCTGAACAAGGAAAGCAACAGGGAAAAGGCGGCTATGACTCTGGAGTAAAGCGAGGAAAAGGCGGCTCTGAACAAGGAAAGCAACAGGGAAAAGGCCCCGCTGGAGGGACTAAGGCAGGAAGTGGAATAGATTCTGATGCAGGAAAAGGCGCTTCTGAAGGTAAACAACAACTTCAACATCCTGCTCAAGGTAGACAACAACTTCAACAAGGTCCTGTGGATGCTGAAGGTGAGAATCCAACGATCGCTGTGCTCGCTCAGGTAGGAGAACGGGAGCTTCGGGAGCGAGCCAAAGCAGAACATACTTTAAGGCTCGCTGTACTTGTTAAAAGGATACTATTACTAAATCCAATTGTTCGATACTATTACTAAATCCAATTGTTCGGACACAGTAGTCCGCTTCCACGACACGTCATCTCATGAAAAAATCTACGCTCTGTCTAGTGGTCTATTAATCTATCATATTCTTGATCTCTAGTTCTTGTCTATTAAATAATCATATTGTTCCGATGCCTGCATTGGTCTTCGTGACTTGTTCCTGACTTCTCCTGCTCCAAATTATTCCGATGAAGCTATGAAAGCTACTGTGGACATAATTTCTGAAGATACTGTGGACAGGGATAAGGACAGCACTGATGCTGGTCTGGAAGCAGCGTCAGCCTCTACCTCTAGTACTACAAAGTCGTGGAAACTACAGAAGGCCGCGAGGAAGAGTGCAGTCTCTTCAAAACAAGATCTTTGTTCTCCGCCTTGTTCTTCACCACAGGAGGATGAAGCTCAACAAGACGCTGCTCAAGTTCAACAGCAGAGTGGAGCTGCATCTTCTTTAGCTCAATGTCCTGTCCAAATCTCTTCTCCACCACCAGCGGAACGCGTGTCTGCGAGTGAAATGATGCGGTTTCCTAATCGTCGATATTAAGGCTACCGCTGAACAAGCATGTCCTTCGTATCATCATCCTTGGCGCGTCTTTTTCTACTGGAAAAAGAGGCCCTGAGGGTGGATAATTCTCTTGAGAAGTTCTTACTTAACTGCAATTACTAATACTAATGGTTGTTCCTTATATACCTCTCAACATCAACATGCAGGGAAGATCGATGCTATAGTACTATAATAGTACACTACATGCAGGGAAGAAGAAGATGCTATAGTCTACTATAGTACAACCCCCGCTCTAAGAAAACGCAGATCCGGAGGAGGCTAGGAAGAAGAGCGAGGCGACTAGAGCGAAATGGAAGCCTACCCTTTCGTCTCCAGGATGGGTTCCTTCAGTAGACAATCGAGGAGGACGCGGCGGAGATGAATCCTACACCTTCATTCCCGCAACTCGTCAAGGACATCCCCCGAGTCAAAGGACTCCCGCAACTCGTCAAAGTGCGAAGGCGGCCCCTGCAGCGGTGTTTAACAGTTATTCGCGTGCTTCTGAAGCCGTGTCTGATTCGTCCCTTGGGGCCTCGACGCTGGATGCGCTGATGCAAATGGCCGAGGATGGCAAACTCCAGGGATTTTTGACTAAGAAGGGCCTACGAAAGGGCAAACCAAGGTCTGCGTCAGAAGGATGTTACAACCGAGGCTTGGAGCATGGTCGGGAAGAAGGGCTGAGGGTAGTTAAGGCTGTACATTTTTGGCGTTTCTGTTGACTCTCCTAAGGGGGAGGAGCATTTTTAGCAAGCGGGGAACAGAAACGCCAGGGCTCTAGGATCATCTCTAAGAGAGGCATCGAGTGGGTGACCGATCACCTCATCGAAACTCGGAAGAAGCGGGACCAAGATGATCTCGGTGCTGCCACTCACTGTGTGCAACTAGCTGCAGCTGAAGTAACACGGTCAGTGAACCACTACGTGGTAGCAGCTGCTGCGGGCCAGATGGAAGTATTGCGTGGTGCTCGTGGGGAAGGAGGAGGACCCGGACAACAAGTTCTAAGCGGTCCTTGTTGGGGGGCAAGTGATATAATACAAGGTCAACAACTTGAGCAAGCTCAACTACAACAGCTAGCACGACTACAACAGCTAGCACCTCAAGGCGGGTCGTCGTCCCAACACCAAGGACAAGGTCCGTCGTCTCAACAACTACAACAAATAGAGCAAAGTAATAGTTTCCAACATGTGCTTCGTCCTTGTCAGCCAGGTGAACACCCATTCGTTGGATTACCTCTTCAGGCAGCAGGTGAAGACTCTCTTGCATCTTATCCGCCAGGTAAATTCGCTCTGCCACTGCATAATCCGCCAGGGGCTCCCTTCTATAATCAGCCTGGTCCACCAGATAATCAGCCTGGTCCACCATATAATCAGCCAGGGGCTCCCTTCTATAATCAGCCTGGTCCACCATATAATCACTTTGGTAGTGTAAACTATCAGCCAGTCTCACTGTATCCGCATGACTCTGGTGGCATGAGCGGCTGTGGCATGGCAATGAACGTCTCGGCAGCCGGGCAACAAGTCGGCTTGTGCACCGGAGGAGGAGGAGGAGAGCAGGGGTACAACGACAACAGAGGTGAAGAACATCAGCAGGGCTACAACTACACGGGTCAACAACATGATCAGCATTATTCTTTCGTGCCTCAACAGCAACAAGGAGGAACAGATGCGACAGATGAGGAGCACGCTTACAACAACTCTGGAGAATATGATCAATCAGACGATTATGGTTCTGACGTCGACAAGGAGGAAGACAACGATTACTCTGTAGCACGACAGCGACATGAGCTATGGCAAGAGGAGCAGACTAGATACGATCTGCAGGAGAAGTGGAGACGAGAATCACGAGGATCACAGCCGTTGCAAGGGGCGCAAGGATGGATGCTAGAGGGCCAAGATATCTTCCGGTCAAGATACGGACCAGTCTCGAGCCCTGGAGAGACGCGTGGAATGTGGCGGTCTGCTGCGTCCTCTGTAGAACTACGAGACCAGCAAGGACGCCCATCTTCAGAAGTACAACAGCAGCATGTGGCGCAGTCAGTAGCTGCATTGGGACAACAGCTGCAACATGGAACTACAAATGCAGGTCCTCCTTCAGTACAACAACAGCAGGACTCGTCGCCGTTCGGTGCAGGAGGATCATCGACTGCTTCCCTTCAACAACATAGCATGAATTATCATTATGTTGCACCAGCAGGAGGTCGAGGAGCTCTTATTCCGCCTTATCCGATGAACCACGGATGCATGAACATGCCAGTCGTGCCACAACAAGAACTACAAGGGGGGTACAACTACATGCAAGTGCAACCTCCACAAATGCAACCTGAATTTCTTCAAGAACAGGCGTCGTCGTCCAACATGGCAACTCCTATGGCAACTCCACACGATGATTATCGGGCACGCAACTACGTCCGCTGTGGACTAGGGCCGCTCCCTTCAAGAGCTACTCCTGGTGTCCAGCAAGAAGAGGGAGCATCTTCATATACCGAAGAAGACTGTCGTGAGGATCAAGAATTCGACTCCGACCAAGAGGTTTATAAGGAGCTCCATGCTAGTCTGATGCAAAGCGGGTACCCGGAGCATGCAGCTTTTGTGAAGCAAAGCCACCAAGACCGACTAGAAGGACGAGCAAGGAAAAACTCTTTGTCCAACAACATGTCTGGCACTACTAGAAGTCTTAGTCCTTGGTCCTCTTCCTCACCGTACAACTTGTATGAAAATAATAAGACAAAAAATTATGTTGAAGATTCTTGGCAAGAAGTAGATCAAGAGGATCTTCAAGGAGAGGAAGATGATCAGGAAGGTACGACTACTAGAGGGGAAGAAGTAGGGTGGCAAATAACATCACGTCTTCCATATGATGAAGAAGAAGAAGATCCGCGAAGGGAGCAAAGCTGCCCACCAAGCTCGTCGGGGAAAGGGAGTGGCAGTCAAGGAGAATTATATCAAGCGAAAGCAGGAGCAGTAGGGGCATGTCACGAAGAGAGCAGTAGACAGTTTGTTGAACGAGGACGAAAAGTACGACTAGGAATGCGTGGTGAAGAGGATAGTTGTAGACAGGTCCATCAACAACAACAGGAGATGAACCCCCTTCAGAGGCAGAGTACTAAAGGACAAAAAGGCGCGGCCTACTTACAAGAATATGGAGAAGGGCAAGATCATGAAGTGAGATACGAAGGTAAAGGAAACGATGATAGCAGAGGTAAAGGAAACAATGATAGCAGAGGTAAAGGACACGGACACATCACAGAAAGGCAAGATCAAGAGCACGGACCACTAAAAGAGCAAGGATCACAAGGACAACAAGATCAAGAAGAGGAAGTGTTGCTCCATCGTTGTAAAATCGCCCAACCAGGAGGCTTGCCGCGCCCCCTTTCGAAGCTGAGTTTGCCGTCACTAAGAAGTTTAAAAATAAGGGTTGCCGTATTTTTGCATTCTTCACTACCATTCTTGACCTGTTTCCCACTGGGAAAGGAGTCAGGGATGATCTGAAGAGTGCAAAATAAATGTTGCAACCTCTAACAAGTAGATGCCGCTCTGTGCCTTTGGACTGGCCTGACGGTGATCAGGATTGTGAAGGCAGTTCCCCAGCTGCTACACCACGAGGATACACACCAGGAAAAAACAGGGGAGACCTCAGTGGTCGCGAAGGATTTGAGGCCCCTAGAACTAAGGAGCACGAAATTTTAGGCGACGGACAATTTGGGACTCCCGACACCAGGTGTCGTGACCACGACAGCTGTCAACAATCGGATGTTCTTCAACAAGGTGGCCCCCGTCCTGAGCACCATGACCATGTTGGGTGTAGTGCTGGTCATCTTTCCTACAGTTCTGCGGGACGCGGTGGAAGTGCTGCCTTATGTGAAGGTAATGCCGGATCTTGTTCTCAGCATGTCACCCCAGCCGGACCTCCAGCACTGACGCCCTGCGACGCACCTGAAGATGCTGCTACATTTTTTTTTAAGCGAGATGAAGAGATTGACACTTCTGAAGCAGCAGCAGAGATGCAAATGCAAAACAACAACGCTCGGCCGCTTGGAAACGTTCAGAGGCTTGCCTCTTCTTCTAAGGACCGCCAGATATCTTCTCCAACTGCTTCTATTGAAAAACGCGGCGCTTCTCCTCCAGAGCAGTTGAAGGGCACCAGTCACAACTTCGTACAACAACACCCTTTGGACCGTTCCTCGAGAAAATGTCGTCCGGAAGATGATTTACTGAGAAAAGATAAACATAAAGATGATTCATGGAAGAGCACGAGGCCTCGTGCCGGTTCCGCTCCTGCTTGGATAGAAGGTAAGTGCCACGAGGGCGATAGAGTAGGTCTTGGGTCTAAAGGCTCCGATACAACTCCGAAAGACGAGATTGATACTACTCCGAGAGCCGCGCATGCTGCTGCGCATGCTGGTGGCGCTACTGGTGTTGCAAATGCGCATAAGGTCGTAGATACTTCTACTGCTGCGGCTGGATCCTCTAGATTTCTAGAACCAGAACAAAGCAACCAGGCATCTCCTAGTACGTCCTCCAGTACTGCTCCAACTCGCAGAAGGCTGAACAAAGTTCCTCATCATTTTTCTCAAAAGCAGTATCAAGGTAAGCATAAGCATCAAGGTAGTAAGCAGCATCAAGGTACGATGCTTAAGGCTTTTCCTAATCCATCTCATGAAGCATCCTGGAGTGGCTTTTCAAGGGGAAAAGAGGTCCAGGATGAATCTCGAAATGGATAAGGACGGGCTCTAATATGCAGAACCTTCCATGTCGTTGTGTCTATCGAGGCGGCCTTGGTATACCCTATATCCTGACGATTCTAGGAAGAGATGACTCCATGAGGCCGTCTTCTAGTTGTAGCAGCGGAAAAAGCCTCTTTCAGCGATGTGCAGCTTATATGTTCAAGAGTCAACATGATGATGTTATTGGGAGCAAAGAGAAGAGCCAGAACAACGAGGGCGCAGAAGGCAATCCTGCTACTAATGATAATGATGAACACAGCAAAAATCCTGCTAGTTGTAAAGATGAACGCAAGAATCGTCCTGCTAAAGAAGGCCACGAAGAAGAAGCGAGCAAGCCTTGGTGCAGGCGCTGTGTGTATTGGTTGCAACTAGGAGACGTTAATGCAAGTTGCGGCGACACTTGTCCTTGGCTGTGTATTACACCTGGAAATAAAACGAAAGGCAAGACGAAAACGGCGGCACTGAAGAGTGACGACGAGGGTCCTCGTGGTCCCGACTCGTCTAGTAGCCCTCCTGGCGGTCCGGGCGCTGGCAGTGGGAGTGGCGGAAGTAGAGGCTCAGGTTCAGATTTTCTGTCCTTAGGTGGATTATATGATCATGCGCTTGGTGGAAGTGAACATGGATCATCTTGTCGTGCATCGGACCAGAAGGGTCGCGCATCGGACACGAAAGAGGCAACTTCTTCCGGGAGTGAAAGAAGTCAAAAAGATAATTATACAGATTATAATTACAGCTCTTCAAAAGCTAAGCTTCTAAAGCTAAGCATGATCAGCAGAAGAAGTTCTAGCCTCGTTCGCTCTGAAACAAGTCGGAAATTTTCTAGTTTCGTCCACCGGGATCGCTTTAGAAGATTTCTTAAGAAGACAAATTCCAAAGATGAAAAGAAGCTCCTAAAAACGAAGACTGGAGGAAAGACTGAGGAGCAACGAGGACAGCAACGAGGACACGATAGAAGTAGTGCTAGAAGTAGTGCTGCGGAGGAAAATTCTTCTCAACAGTCTGCTTGTTCTCAACAGCAATCTGCTTGTTCTCTCCAATCTGCTTGTTCTCAACAGTCTGCTGCTTCTCAACACCAATCTGCTTGTTCTCTCCAGTCTGCTGCTTCTCAACAGCAATCTGCTTGTTCTCTCCAGTCTGCTGCTTCTCAACAGCAACCTGCTTCTCAACAGCAATCTGCTTCTCAACAGCAATCTGCTTCTCAACAGCAATCTGCTTGTTCTCTCCAGTCTGCTGCTTCTCAACAGCAACCTGCTTCTCAACAGCAATCTGCTTCTCAACAGCAATCTGCTTCTCAACAGCAATCTGCTTGTTCTCTCCAGTCTGCTGCTTCTCAACAGCAACCTGCTTCTCAACAGCAATCTGCTTCTCAACAGCAATCTGCTTCTCAACAGCAATCTGCTTGTTCTCTCCAGTCTGCTGCTTCTCAACAGCAACCTGCTTCTCAACAGCAATCTGCTTCTCAACAGCAATCTGCTTCTCAACAGCAATCTGCTTGTTCTCTCCAGTCTGCTGCTTCTCAACAGCAACCTGCTTCTCAACAGCAATCTGCTTCTCAACAGCAATCTGCTTCTCAACAGCAATCTGCTTGTTCTCTCCAGTCTGCTGCTTCTCAACAGCAACCTGCTTCTCAACAGCAATCTGCTTCTCAACAGCAATCTGCTTCTCAACAGCAATCTGCTTGTTCTCTCCAGTCTGCTGCTTCTCAACAGCAACCTGCTTCTCAACAGCAATCTGCTTCTCAACAGCAATCTGCTTCTCAACAGCAATCTGCTTGTTCTCTCCAGTCTGCTGCTTCTCAACAGCAACCTGCTTCTCAACAGCAATCTGCTTCTCAACAGCAATCTGCTTCTCAACAGCAATCTGCTTGTTCTCTCCAGTCTGCTGCTTCTCAACAGCAACCTGCTTCTCAACAGCAATCTGCTTCTCAACAGCAATCTGCTTCTCAACAGCAATCTGCTTGTTCTCTCCAGTCTGCTGCTTCTCAACAGCAACCTGCTTCTCAACAGCAATCTGCTTCTCAACAGCAATCTGCTTCTCAACAGCAATCTGCTTGTTCTCTCCAGTCTGCTGCTTCTCAACAGCAACCTGCTTCTCAACAGCAATCTGCTTCTCAACAGCAATCTGCTTCTCAACAGCAATCTGCTTGTTCTCTCCAGTCTGCTGCTTCTCAACAGCAACCTGCTTCTCAACAGCAATCTGCTTCTCAACAGCAATCTGCTTCTCAACAGCAATCTGCTTGTTCTCTCCAGTCTGCTGCTTCTCAACAGCAACCTGCTTCTCAACAGCAATCTGCTTCTCAACAGCAATCTGCTTCTCAACAGCAATCTGCTTGTTCTCTCCAGTCTGCTGCTTCTCAACAGCAACCTGCTTCTCAACAGCAATCTGCTTCTCAACAGCAATCTGCTTCTCAACAGCAATCTGCTTGTTCTCTCCAGTCTGCTGCTTCTCAACAGCAACCTGCTTCTCAACAGCAATCTGCTTCTCAACAGCAATCTGCTTCTCAACAGCAATCTGCTTGTTCTCTCCAGTCTGCTGCTTCTCAACAGCAACCTGCTTCTCAACAGCAATCTGCTTCTCAACAGCAATCTGCTTCTCAACAGCAATCTGCTTGTTCTCTCCAGTCTGCTGCTTCTCAACAGCAACCTGCTTCTCAACAGCAATCTGCTTCTCAACAGCAATCTGCTTCTCAACAGCAATCTGCTTGTTCTCTCCAGTCTGCTGCTTCTCAACAGCAACCTGCTTCTCAACAGCAATCTGCTTCTCAACAGCAATCTGCTTCTCAACAGCAATCTGCTTGTTCTCTCCAGTCTGCTGCTTCTCAACAGCAACCTGCTTCTCAACAGCAATCTGCTTCTCAACAGCAATCTGCTTCTCAACAGCAATCTGCTTGTTCTCTCCAGTCTGCTGCTTCTCAACAGCAACCTGCTTCTCAACAGCAATCTGCTTCTCAACAGCAATCTGCTTCTCAACAGCAATCTGCTTGTTCTCTCCAGTCTGCTGCTTCTCAACAGCAACCTGCTTCTCAACAGCAATCTGCTTCTCAACAGCAATCTGCTTCTCAACAGCAATCTGCTTGTTCTCTCCAGTCTGCTGCTTCTCAACAGCAACCTGCTTCTCAACAGCAATCTGCTTCTCAACAGCAATCTGCTTCTCAACAGCAATCTGCTTGTTCTCTCCAGTCTGCTGCTTCTCAACAGCAACCTGCTTCTCAACAGCAATCTGCTTCTCAACAGCAATCTGCTTCTCAACAGCAATCTGCTTGTTCTCTCCAGTCTGCTGCTTCTCAACAGCAACCTGCTTCTCAACAGCAATCTGCTTCTCAACAGCAATCTGCTTCTCAACAGCAATCTGCTTGTTCTCTCCAGTCTGCTGCTTCTCAACAGCAACCTGCTTCTCAACAGCAATCTGCTTCTCAACAGCAATCTGCTTCTCAACAGCAATCTGCTTGTTCTCTCCAGTCTGCTGCTTCTCAACAGCAACCTGCTTCTCAACAGCAATCTGCTTCTCAACAGCAATCTGCTTCTCAACAGCAATCTGCTTGTTCTCTCCAGTCTGCTGCTTCTCAACAGCAACCTGCTTCTCAACAGCAATCTGCTTCTCAACAGCAATCTGCTTCTCAACAGCAATCTGCTTGTTCTCTCCAGTCTGCTGCTTCTCAACAGCAACCTGCTTCTCAACAGCAATCTGCTTCTCAACAGCAATCTGCTTCTCAACAGCAATCTGCTTGTTCTCTCCAGTCTGCTGCTTCTCAACAGCAACCTGCTTCTCAACAGCAATCTGCTTCTCAACAGCAATCTGCTTCTCAACAGCAATCTGCTTGTTCTCTCCAGTCTGCTGCTTCTCAACAGCAACCTGCTTCTCAACAGCAATCTGCTTCTCAACAGCAATCTGCTTCTCAACAGCAATCTGCTTGTTCTCTCCAGTCTGCTGCTTCTCAACAGCAACCTGCTTCTCAACAGCAATCTGCTTCTCAACAGCAATCTGCTTCTCAACAGCAATCTGCTTGTTCTCTCCAGTCTGCTGCTTCTCAACAGCAACCTGCTTCTCAACAGCAATCTGCTTCTCAACAGCAATCTGCTTCTCAACAGCAATCTGCTTGTTCTCTCCAGTCTGCTGCTTCTCAACAGCAACCTGCTTCTCAACAGCAATCTGCTTCTCAACAGCAATCTGCTTCTCAACAGCAATCTGCTTGTTCTCTCCAGTCTGCTGCTTCTCAACAGCAACCTGCTTCTCAACAGCAATCTGCTTCTCAACAGCAATCTGCTTCTCAACAGCAATCTGCTTGTTCTCTCCAGTCTGCTGCTTCTCAACAGCAACCTGCTTCTCAACAGCAATCTGCTTCTCAACAGCAATCTGCTTCTCAACAGCAATCTGCTTGTTCTCTCCAGTCTGCTGCTTCTCAACAGCAACCTGCTTCTCAACAGCAATCTGCTTCTCAACAGCAATCTGCTTCTCAACAGCAATCTGCTTGTTCTCTCCAGTCTGCTGCTTCTCAACAGCAACCTGCTTCTCAACAGCAATCTGCTTCTCAACAGCAATCTGCTTCTCAACAGCAATCTGCTTGTTCTCTCCAGTCTGCTGCTTCTCAACAGCAACCTGCTTCTCAACAGCAATCTGCTTCTCAACAGCAATCTGCTTCTCAACAGCAATCTGCTTGTTCTCTCCAGTCTGCTGCTTCTCAACAGCAACCTGCTTCTCAACAGCAATCTGCTTCTCAACAGCAATCTGCTTCTCAACAGCAATCTGCTTGTTCTCTCCAGTCTGCTGCTTCTCAACAGCAACCTGCTTCTCAACAGCAATCTGCTTCTCAACAGCAACCTGCTTCTCAACAGCAACCTGCTTCTCAACAGCAATCTGCTTGTTCTCAACAGCAACCTGCTTCTCAACACCAATCTGCTTCTCAACAGCAACCTGCTTGTTCTCTCGAGTTTGTACGGCGGAAGCTTGAGGCTGCGTCTCCAGAGCAAAAGGAGGAGAAGGTCAACTTGTCTTTGCGTGAGGTATGGAAAAAAATCTATGAGGCAGAAGCGCGTGCTCGGGACGATGCAAAGGAAGGAAAGGTGGAAGCTAAGCCTTGTTCTATGGCTACTTCGAACCAGGCTGCGTCTTCTTCCGATGTTTTACGTGCAAGTTCGGCGACAGAACGAAGTGATGCCAGTAGGGAAAGAACAACTTCTGTACTAGAGAAAGATGAGCAACCTCCTCCCCTTCGTTTTAGTACTGAAGGAGAAGAGCAAGAGAGAGAAGAAGGGCGTCACCTCGAAGAAGAAGATGTTCGCGAGGTTGATGTTACACAGGATGCTAAGCGGCCATGCCCTTAAGAAGCATCACCAAACTACTACTTGACTACATTCCATTCTTGACTTAATACACCGACCAAAGTTAGTGTGATTTCCACATTATTGGAAATACGACGAAGTCGAGGGTGATTTCTTTTTGAGTACGTAATTGAAACTGATTTAATGTCGGATCTAATGTCGGAGCGTGGTCATGCTGATTGATAGGGGGATGGGAGAAACTGGAGAGGCTGGCGAGCTCTGCAAAGTGGAAACTTCCCAGGAGGCAATCAAGGATGCACTAACGCAAATGATGGATTGCCCTCTCATACCAGAAGATGATTGCCCTCTCATACCAGCAGATGAGGTCTCTCGCTCTTCCTCTATGGATACTAATTTTTTTAAGGCTTGTAATATAATCGTAATTCATCTTGATCCATCTGCTCGTGGAGCATCCTGGTAAGTTCCTGGAGAATAAACCTTATTTCAAGAAGCAAAAGAGGTCTCTCTCTCTCCCTCTAGAAGTCACTAGGATTTTTATATTTTAAATGGATCAAGAACAAGGAGAAGGACGATTAGCAGGGTCTTGTGAGCGCTAATGAAGGTTGTAGTTGTCCTCGAAGTGCTCCGCCTTCTTTAGCGAATCTACCAGAAATGCTGCCAGAGATGCTGCCAGATGGAGCACCACAAGCACGTATGGAACAAGGACAACGACGGGACAAGGTTGAAGGAGGAGAGGCAGCATCTTCACTGCAATCTGATACCGATGAAGATTAGGGCTCAATTATACCATTCATTTCATTCTACAAGTCGTAGGGCTCAATTATACCATTCATTTCATTCTACAAGTCGTAGGGCTCAATTATACCATTCATTTCATTCTACAAGTCGTAGGGCTCAATTATACCATTCATTTCATTCTACAAGTCGTAGGGCTCAATTATACCATTCATTTCATTCTAAAAGTCGTAGGGCTCAATTATACCATTCATTTCATTCTACAAGTCGTTTTCTTCTTTCTGAGAAAATGAAGGGAAGACAGAAATGAATTGAGTGCTTTGTTGAGCTCTAAGAAGAAATAGAGGGAGGCTCTCTACTACTCCGTTCGGCATCGTTTGCAGGGTCAGGGGTAAGCGCTACAGAGTCAGGCTGGCCAGGTGAATTAAGGCTGGGCCCCTAATCTGATCCATCTTGAGAGGACAGCTCATCCTGAAGAGTGATGCTTCTACGACGAAGACGAAGAGTGAAGCGGAAAGTTTCTTCAAGGGGACAAGGGATCCTCTACTAGGATGTGCTTCTACTACAACATGATGGATGCTGGCACTTTATTTACCTCGTCAAGATGGAAGATTAGGGCGAGGCTCTAAGTCAATCGCCATTCGTCTGGGTTGGTCGGAGAAGAACAGAATCTTGCAGCTCAATTTATGGTCCACCAGAGTGAGTGTTGACTCACTACCAGTATCTATCTTCCTACAAGTATCTTAGCAATAAATCTAGTAGTACAACCAGTGTTATATTATCTAGCAAAAAATCCATAACTTCTGTGCAATATTGTCTCTTCGATAGTCCTGTAGGAACTGCGGTTGGGATACACACATGGCATGACAGGACGGCTTTGTTTACATGAATACCTAGACATTAACACCTGAGGTTGGTCATACATTCAGCCTAGAAGCATCCATCTTGAGGTCGTCCTTCAAGCAACTTCTTCGTCTAACTTTGCGGTGTCGATCTGCCTCCCAATCATGGTTCTGGTAACTCCGAAAGAACGGCTTCACCACGTTTCTGGTCAAGACAGCACAGCCCTGACGGGCGAGGTGCAGATGGTGATCGGACTCCTTCTACACAAAATTACTTTGTCCAGACACCGGAGATCTGGACGGACCCCGATCATCAGCAACGTTTTCTATTCTGTCAACCGCGTCAGTCGCCTCATCTTGTAGGAGGTCATCAATCGCCGGTAGAAGCTGTTGCAGTAGGATATGGAGGTCAGGCTCAGGGACTACATCAGCAGGTAGGGCATGCACAACATGGGGAAGCTCTTCCGAAGGAATATGTTGAAGATGGGGATCATGATGTAGATCCTGTTTTTAAGGCGGCTCAACTACTTTCAGTGGTCACCATTTAGATTGGGGTCACTGACGAGATCGAAGAGGACGCGCCTCCTTGAGAGAACCAACAGGGGAAATAAATGAAGGGAAAAGTAGGCGAGAGCCATTGAAAAGTTGGCCTCTTCCGTTCAGCATCAGTGACCCCTGACTGCTGACCTTTAATCCTGCACTCTGCTCGCTGCGAAACGATTTACAAAGACAGCAAGCCGGTCGAGACGAGGGGCCACATCAGGATGATGAAATGGGTTATTATAAATATAATGCTCCTCTGCAAGAACTGCATGGTCAAGGGACATACCAACAACAGGAACAGGAACAACTACATGAGGGAACAAGTACCAGAACACAGCAAGTTGCAGTAGGACCGCAGCAAGTTGCAGCAAGTTGCCGGCTTCCGCAGCAAGTAGGATATAGTCAGCATCAGCCTTCAACACACGCTCAAGGGTGTCAACTCCATCAAGCTCCTGTAGCAGCACTTACAAACGGGCAACAAATGTACAACCAACATCATGCTCAGCTCCCTTTTCTTCATCTAGGTCCTCAGATGCAACAACCATTTTCAGGTGGAGTGATGCAGCCTCTCTTTAATGCTTAGACCTTCCTATTCATCTTAAGAGCAGGCATCTTTGACCACGTCCTCGCAAGGGGAAAAGTCGGCTAAAGATGCATTTCAAGATGAATAGAAGTAAGGTCTAATCTCAACATGACACACGAAGTGCAATACGAAGGTGGATCCACTGGAGGGTTTTCACGGGGAACCTCCCACGGAAACTTCTCCGCTGGAGGGTTCTCACGAAAAACATCTCAAGATTAAGGCTACCGGAAAAGCATCCCGAACCTCAGGTGTCATCCCGAGTCCCTGGCCTCTTTTTCAAGGAGTAAAAGGGGTCAGGTTCGACGTACGACGTTTTCAGGAGCGCGGCGCGATAGCTCTAATAAGAGGAGGATGCCACCAGGGAGACGGCTGTTCAAGACGGTTCTGATTTTACAGGAGGGCATGAACTACAGCAACACAAGAATGCTAGTGGAGGTAATGAGCAGCAACATGCTCTACGTTAAGGCTCCTCATGTTGATATAAGTCATCATCCTTTTTGCTACAGGAGAACTCTCTTTGATCTTCTCTCTTTGATATTATCCATTAACGGTCATATTATCAGAGGAACTTACTTAAAAAATGAACATGACTTTTTACAAGATGAATTTTGATTTTCAATATTTATTAGATTGATGTGAGCTCATCCTCTAAAGACCAGGAGGTCAGGAGCAGCAATTTCCGCATCAATGTTTTCAGCGTGGCCCAAGTGGAGTATTTACCATTCCAACTGGTGCCGGTCCGAGTGGTCCTGGTCACTTTTTTTATGCCACTTTTTGCGGAGCCACTACGCCTATGCCACAGCCACAGCCACACGCCAATGCCACTCCACCGGGAAAGCATTTTGAACCCGATGGAGGCACAAGTGGAATCATGAAAGCTTCACGAAATTCATCGAGTCGTGGGAATGTTGCTAGCACGGCGGCTGGTGGTGGGAAGGAACAGCCAAATCCTGCTGGTGTTGGCCCTGCCTTAAATGGCGGTGATCTTCTTAGAAGGTGGCTTCAGGAGTATAATAATTCTTACTATAATGGGCAGCATTGTCATCGTGGCAGAGGACAGCAGAATCCTTCTTGTCCTGCTTCAGATCATGCACAACCTTTTCTCCCGCCTCAACAAGCGCAGTCAGCATCTGCGTCACAACCTTACCAGCAGCAGAACTTTATCAGCATCAACTACCCTGTGTGGCCGCAGCATCCATCATTTGTGGCCGGAGATGAAGACACGACGTCACTCGTCGGCAGAGCAGAGTCGCGTGCTGTAGGAGGTGGCTTTAAAAATGATCTGTCTTCTAGTAGTACTTTGGGTGCTGCAAGAACTGCGTCGTCGACGGGTCGTCCCTTTGGTGCTCTTGTTCAGCAGAACTATGCTACAACTGCTTCTGCTTTTCAGCGTGCTGTAGGAGGTGGATATGGAGATGGACGAAATACTTCTGCGGGGGGAGGCGATCGCGTTCCTTCTGAAGAATTTCGTCCCCTTTTATGGTCAACATTTTTTTTTTCCATATTTCTCCGATCGGCATCTTGGTATCCTTTTGTTCACCTGTATTCTTCTCATGAATTATATCACAAGGTAAAAGGTATTCTTCCTATGAAATCATGATAGTACAAGAAGAGTAATATTAAAGGGGTCAAGGTGGGGGGGCCGAGATGCAATCGAGTCGCAGACTCTAACGCTTGATGACGGAATCGCAGAGGAGTCCGTTCCATCCGCTCCGTCCTCTGGGAATAAAAGCGTCAGGGGTAGGTCACGAACTAGTAGAAAAGAAAAAGGACTCGTCAAAAGGAGGGCGAAAAGCGAACGGAGGAGGTCTTCGACAAGGCAAAAATCTAATACTAATTGTAATAGCTTTACTAGAGGTGGACTGATCGGTCAGTACTATTCAGCAGCAGATGCGGATGCCTCTCGTCAACATCTTTATGTACTCTTCAGTAGAAAAGTTATCTATCATCTTCGGAAGCGAAAAGTGAAAATACGCGAGTAGCTAACTGAAGTAGCAGAGTCATTACGTTGCTCTTGTTTCAGTATCTCGCTTATTTTAAGTAGTTGCTTGCTTATTTCAGTTATAGTGAATAGACCACGTAATGGCGGTGAGATTGATTTTCGTTTCTCTTCTTCTTTTTCTAGTTAGGGCTCCACTTCTGGAATTATCGGCGTAATAGAAGAGAAAGTGATACTAGCACTGCATGTAGAGACGTCTATAGACGAGCTAAGTAGAACTTTTTAACTCCTTTTTAACAAGGACTACTTTTCAACAAGGACTTCTCAAGTCTCAACGACGCGAAAAATTATCTTTTTGTTGGCAGAGTATCTATATGATTAGCTTCCCCGACTAGTACTAGTAATTATCCTTTTTCTAGGTGGGACAGACGAGATTAGAGTAGCATGGGAGGACACCATGATGATGATTAGAGAGTAGTGATCCTTTTTCTAATGCAGAGGTCATCAACAAGGCGAACTACAGGAACAAGTCGTAGGACAGGACCTTTTTCCGACACCTGCACCAGGTCCAGGCACGACTAGCAATACCGGGCCTGTCTCTGGAGAGACAAGTGGAACTACTCAAGAGAGCAAAGGGGCAGAACCTGGAGTAGGAACAACTGGAACACAAGCTCTCGAAAGCCTCAGCGGATCATTCGTAAAAAATAGAGCGGGAACAACTCTCGAAAGCCTCAGCGGATCATTCTTAAATACAGCAGACGGCGATAGTGCTACAGAGGAGTCGCTACCACTTGTGGTGGTCCAACCTGAGAACAACACAACTGAAGACTCTCGTCTGGCTCTCGTCCAAGAATCTGATGTTGACCTCCAATCCTTGAATGCCGTGAATCAAGCTGAATTAAGACATCACACCCGAATCCATCTTCTGAAGCATCTTCCCGAAGAGGTGTTGACCTCCAATCCTTGAATCCGGAGGTTTTTCAAGGAGAAAAGGGAACAAGCGGAATATGCTTCTCGAGATGGATTCGGGATGCTTCTCTAACAGAAGGAACAACTCCTGCTGGTGGCTCATCTCGAGGTCCAGCAGCTGGAGGAGGTTCTCAACTCTACAGAGGAACGAACTTGCTACATCGCAGAGGTGAACATCCTGGTCCGCATCTGCAACTACGTGGTGGTCCGCATGGAACTGATAGTCAGCTAAGCTCTACTCCTCAAAGTCAAAAGTCCGTAGCTCAAGTTCTTGCCATCACTGCTGCGCGTGGAGGAAAGAACCTACAACAACTTGATAAGATTCCCAACACCAAGATGAATCGTCATAGATGTGAAAGCGATGTTGACTCCTCTCTACGTAAAGGCAGCCAGCCACACAGTCTAGATGCTAGGGATCACTTTCAACAGCAACAACCTAAGAATGAAGAGGTACGACGAGAGGATGAAGATGAAGCCGACGACTTTTTACCAGCACCAGCAGACACTAGTAAAGTTGTAGAACGTGGTCTTGCTCAAGGCAGACAAGCAGTCTATGCAGGACTGGGGCATGGAGATGATCCTCTACCACAGGAACAAGAAGGCAAAGAACAAGGCAAAGATCAAGTGCTTCCTCTGCCCCCGTGTGAGCAGGAGCAGGAGCAAGAAGGGGAAAAACAGGCAGGAGAAGCTGCAGTAGATGAGGTGGCAAAAGGACTGCTGCAACAGCTTCTACACCAGAGGGGCGAGGATCTTAGAAGTTCTGCTCAGCTCGGTGACAGCCAGCCGCACCAAGCCGACAAGAAATTAGATTATGGCTTCGAACTTGACCTTTATTTGTACGTAGTTCCTATGAGAATTCACATGAGATCATTACAATGTGATGTAAGTAGTTGTCTCAATTTTTGCCATCATGAGTTCATTTCTTACCGAGGTAGGCAAATTCAGGCTGTTGATGTCTCGGCTTTCAGTCGTGATCATTTGCAGACTTTAACTACGGTCCTCAGGCAAGGTGATATCCGGAGAACACGCATGACATCATATGAGATCATGAAGACAATGCGATGTAGTTGTCTCAATTTTTGCCATCATGAGCGGGAACCATCCAAACTACTGTCTTTGTTGTAACTACTTAGAATTTACTTAAAAAATACAACATCACAAGAAGCACTGTTCTATTTTTTACAAGCAACAGAAGAAAGACCTTTGATCCCTTGTTCTGCTTCTAACCTCAGCAACAGAAGCAGCCACTGATTTTCCCAGTCAACACCGAGGAGGAAAATACTGCACCCCAACTGTTGTCCTCAGAGTCCCCTCGGTCAGGAGATCCTCCCGGCAAAATTTCAATGCGGTGGATTCCTTTGCAACCTGGGGAGCGAGCAGTACATAGCAAGAACGACCAGGAGACAACTACACTGAGATTAAGGCTACCGGCGCTGAAGCACCCTCAACATCATCTTTGCTGCTTTTTCTACTCGAAAAAGAAGCCAAGGATGCTCTCTCTCTCTCTCCAAGGATGCTCTCACGTGGTAGCTCTAATAAGAGGCTCATCTCTAAAAAAAGTAGCTCTACCAACCGGCACAGTGTTTTCTTCCCATCAGCAGGATCGTGGAATTTCACACCAAGATCACAACATTCCTTTTGATGAATCTTCAGCAGATACAGGAGATTATAAATCTTTTCAACCAGCAGAACAGCGGACTCCTGCTTCAGCAATGCAGTCTTCTGGTCGTGGTCTTCTTCCTGAGGTTGGTAAAGGACAGGGACATCATCTTCGTCCAGAAGCATCTGCATCCAGTTCTGGCACTTCTTATAGCGGAACGACTACATTGGAAGTGGAACATCAAGGAGATCTTCGTTCTTCTTCAGATGTAGTTAGTAATAGTATCATAAACATTTTCAAGGAAGACTGGAAAGACGTGGGTCTGAGTAGACGACAGTCGCGAGAGTTGCTCGGACGTCCGCCACCAAAAATGGAGAATTTTGCTTTGTCGAATGCTAGGATGAGTCTGGCTAGCCAAGCGGAAGGAGACAGGGAAAACGCAAGAGCACACCTTCAGGGATTTCTAGATTTACGCTACCAGGGAGAGAATACTTTTGTGTTTAAAGAAATGTAGTAGCAAAGTCTTTGGTCTTCCACCGCGGTTCAAAAACACTATCTGAGTATGCTTGCATTAAATCTTGATATTGTAGTTGTACTCTCACATCCTAAAGAAGCTAAGGGAATGGCTCTAGTACATGATTTGCATTTCTTTATAAGTGTACGTAGCTAGTTCAATAGTTCAACACTCAGGAGAGCCTTTTTCTCGCCTTTATCTCGCCCTCAATTCGACGACCTACCCTAACAAGCCCTAAGCCCTGTCTATCCCCCCTACAACCTTGCTTCTTCTCTGCCCTCTTTCTTCATGAAAAATCAAGAAGAAAGCGCTGAATCGTGTGAAAGACAAGATAAAGCCATTACTCGAGAATATAGCAGAGGAAGCAAGGGACGCATACTTCTGGAAAAAAATTTCCGAGGTGCATGCCAGAAACAGCGACTTTAAGTTAAGGCTCAATACAATTGATTGAAGCACGAAAAGGATCGGGTTGTGAAGTAGCTGCTTTTTTCTACCTCTGTTCTGTAGTTGCACCAGTATGATCATGGACTGAGCACTTCTTAATCTACACTCGACCTCCGCAAGAAGATCTTCCTAAGTACATAGACAGCACTCTTTAGATTCTACAAAGTGTTATTTCTAGGAGTTAAAGGGAAGAAATTGAAAGGAATTGAATGAGTATATTGATATTGTTTCTTTGAAGACGTCACAGAAACACTGTCAGACCACGTCTCTACGGTCACTATGAAAGGTGATAACAGGGACATTAGCATGCATCCTCGCTAATTCAGGGAGCTCTTGATGATTTCGTCCGATTTCGTTTAGGACACTCGATCGATTGGTTCAGGGCCGCCCTCTTCCCAGAATACGAAGGAACGGGTAAAGCACTGCCGATTAAGAGTGGCCCCTTCGGCTCTAGCCAAGACCAGAGAACGAGGACGATAACAGAGAAACGTACTTTGATTCTTCGTCCGTCTATGATTATAATCTTTTCTTTTTGGGCTTGTCCTGATCATGTGGAGATTCAGTGTAGATTTGCTGTAGAGGCTGTTGTGTGTAGATATGAAGAAAACCAATAGGATAGACCTTTTTGTGAACTATTCATGAAGACTTGATACTAGATAAGGACTAGATACTCCGACTACTTGCTTGGGGCTCCTCACTCTGCTTCTTCAGTTTTTACGATTTAAGGTGTCGACTCCACTATTCTGCCTTTTCAAACCTCTACATTGATCAAACCTGCATGATGCCCTCCATCTACATCTACATCAACATCTACGTATATATTAGAGATCACTTACCTATTTTATTCATCATTGAGTGATCATCTTATACCTTCACAAAAATAGAAGGTGTCGACTTGATGCCGGACTTTGAATGGGACCCTGCGTTTTGGGCCATGGAGCAACTCCAGCGTCATACAGAAGAAATCGAAAAACGAATAGCAGAGGCGTCCGATCTATCGTTCTGCTTCCCGCTGCCCCCGCCTATTGTGGTACTACAACTCCTACTTATAATATACCTTGTTGTGGTACAGGTACTACAACTCCTGCTTTTTATACATAGATTGATGTTGATGTACACGTAGTTCTTCACAATTTTTGTGTTCCTCTTCTCCTTTCCTCTTATAGCCTGTTGTACACGTAGTTCTTCACAATTTTTGTGTTCCTCTTCTCCTTTCCTTGTCATCCTCGTTAATGAATTACTTAATCAATGTGTCATGTTAGGAGTTGACGTGCGACTACTACTAGATGATAGTCCGTTCCTTACTACAATATTTTACGCGAGGTCTATCAATCTTGTTAATTCCTTTTATCGGTTTGCAGGGCCCTGAAGATGAGGAAGCGTACCTACAAAGCCGAGAAGCGCAAGGCCATGGAGGGGCACGCAGGCTATTATTAAGGCAACCCTACTGCTCTCTGTATTTTTGTTCCAATCCTGTCTATACTGAAGTTTAAGAGTATTTGTTGATTGAGACATCATCAACAACAACACCTTATAATTTGAGAGTCCTTATAATTTGTTGATTGAGCAGTTGTAATCCTAATCCTAAACCTAATCTGGATTTTTCTTCTACTAAGCTTAGGCGTTATCTCTCGTGGAACAGTGGGCCATCCTCAAGCCTGTGCCGAAGCGTGCAAGTATGCGGGTAAGCTAGAAGGGTGCAAGTTGGGTGAAAATTGTCCAAAATGCCACTACTGCGTTTGGTCGAAAAGGGGTTGTACCTCACGAAAACAAAGAGGACTACTACTTGCCACGACTACTAGTAGCACGACACCAGGACAGGAGGTTGAAGGTGAAGGGGATCACGTCAACATCAACAAGGTGCTGTGTGAGGAAGATGAGAACGCGGCTGATGGGCGGAACAACAACAAGTTCTCCTGTGAGGATGATGCTAGCAAGGAAGAAGGGCAAGAGGAACAAGAAAAAGAGTCGTCCGTTGCAGAAAGAACAGCTTCGAACAATAGCGGCAGGTCCTATTCGAAAGACGCTTCTGAGCCAGCAGATCGTCCTAGTGACGTGACGCGTTGCCATAGAGAAGCAGAAGCCGAGCGGGGGATGCCGAACGCGCACGTCCTCAGCGTCGATGAGGAAGTGCCATCGTCGTCTGTTGGAGCATCTTCAGGTACTCGAAGAAGTTATCTCACTGCCGCGGCTTCGATTACGGCTTGTACTAGATGACCTTATTCACATTCATCTTGAGAGAGCAACATCTTCTTGCTTACCCTGTTGTCAAAGGGAAAGAAAACGTGCCGAAGATGACGAGTTGCGTTCAAGATGAATCTTCTAGGTATAAGCTCTAATTCGCACTCTAGCGGTAAAACATCAGCTGCCTCGGCGTCAAAGAGCAGTATTCAAGTTGGTCGAGAGCAAGACAGAAATTTTGTCGTCGACAGCTTGTCCGCAGGCGAACAGCTGGTACACGCGGTGGCTTCGGCATTGAATGACACCTCAGAAGTGCCTGGGATCGACGCCTGGGATCGACACCAATGGAGTAGTGCTTCAAGCAAGAACGAAAAAGCATCTTCTTCGTGGAGGGGTAAGGCGTCGCCTTCATCAGATACGAAAAAGGGGTCTTCTTCTTGGTCAAGCGGCTCCGTGAGTATTAAGGGGGGTGGAAGCGGCTCCGTGAGGACTAAGGGATCCTGGCGGGACGAGAGAACTTCTAAGGGATCCTGGCGGGACGAGAGAACTTCTAAGGGATCCTGGCTGGACGAGAGAACTTCTAAGGGGTCCTCTGGGAGCAAGAGCTCCTCTGGGAGCAAGAGCTCCTCTGGGAGCAAGAGCTCCTCTGGGAGCAAGGGCTCCTCTGGGAGCAAGGGCTCCTCTGGGAGCAAGGGGCCCGGCACTGAAAGAGCTTCGGAGAAAGGAAAAATTGGAAACGGCAAAGGCAGACCGTAGCAGATTCTGTCAATTTGTTCTCCTTGAAAAGGTCTTTTTGAGAAGAGCAATAAAGGGTCACTCTGAAGTATCTAAGAAAGTAAAAGCAAGCCATTCATATTTATTACACTACTCCGAAAAAGGCGGTATAAGTTGTGCATACTGGTCTAAAAAGGAGCTCACCAGCGCGATTGGTAGAACAGAGCCTACAGTCTTTTTGAATAGGCTGATGAAATCCCTCATTATTTACGGAACGTAATACACACAAGATAAGAGAGGCTATGTATACTCGACAACGAATACGAGCAAGAAGCTGCAAGATTGACGTAGGTACTTAGAAATCTCATGCACTTAGGTAGCCCCTCTACCTCACGAATAGGCACATCAATCATCTAGGAGTAAGTAGTTCTTGCTAGTTGTTGCGTGTCTTCTACAACAGTTTTCCTGTCGTTCTACTGCTTTCACTTAAAACTTCTCAAGATTGCTTTTTACTCTTCTCAAAAGCACCAGGGAAGTAGATAGAGCATCCTCTTGATTGGAGATCGATTGGCCGAATAGGTACTACTAGATGAACAAGAACGCGGATGAATATAAAAGCTACCAAATTAGATCTGAGAACTTGCGTGACAGAATTTAGAAGAAAGAGCTTACTCGTATTCTGCGATTGACAGCTGTTGGTCCTAAGAAAACTTCCTGTGACTCCTCAAGAAGAGTCCGGCTCTGTTTTCAGAGGATCTTAAAGTCAGTCAATCTAGGAGCGAAAACTTAAAAGAACAAACTTAGAACTATATATACTACGGGTACGGACTAATAGAATCTATAGAAGTTGTAGACGGACGCTTCTAAAGAACTAAAAACTTAGATGATTCCCGCTCTTTAGCAACAGGAGAGTGAGTCCCGAACGATTTCGAAAAGCAATCATCTTCCTAGAACTAGCTAGGTGTTGTAGCTATATAATCCCATAGTGTCCGACGCTGTTGTCCTTGTGGTAAAGGTTCGACACTTGTGGCAAAATAGAACTGCAACCTTAGTAGTAGGTATAGATCGCATGAAAGAATGTGTAAGAAGGTACTTGAATAATAACAATAGTTTTCCAACGCGAGAAGCCGTCAGGAAAATCTTGGGCACCTTGCCAAATAGATTCAAACCATCCATAATTATACTCAAATCATCCATATAGATTCAAGTCATATTATTGAAGAAAAAAGAAGAAGAACGAAAAACAAGAAGCGTGCCGTCATCAGGTTGAACACAATAAGAGTAAGGACTTGAAGAAGTAGCCCTCAATGGTCTGGTCTTAAAACTTTCTGTTTATGTATATACACTACTACGGACGTAGAGGTGCGGCAGTCGCAGCTGCGGGGAGGTCGGTGCCGGACAACACTGGGATCACCCTTTCGGCGTTCTCGGAATACAAACAAAAAAAACGGTGCCCCGTGGAGGCACCTGGTTGATTGATTGACTGATTGATTGATTGATCCTCTGTCAACGTCTGTAGTTTAGGACCTGAAAAATAGTCGTCGTAGATAGTTCTAGTCAGTCAATCATTATAGATTCTTCAATGCCCCACGAACATTACTACTACTACGGCTACTGTTTTGCATTTTCCTTGTCTCTCATTGTCCTCGCAAATGCAAAAACAGAATTAGTCAAACCTAATTAAAAATCTTTGCTACCTCTTGAATGGGTACACTACTACTACTACTACTACTTACTTTACAATCAACCATAACACATTGGAAGTCTTTAAACACCGTACTAGGGATAGGTGGTAGAACTAACAACAGATATTTTGAAAGCGTCGTATATTTTCACTTACTAGACTACGCTGTCTAGCAGGTTCTAAACCTTTCGTGTATGATTTTTTTTTTGCCTCGTCTATCTATAAAACGCTCGCTTTCAACAAGTACATCAGCTTCAACATATTCAATGGTGAGATGAAGAATGCAAATGAAAAATAATGAGACAAAGGGAAGTCATACACATGTACGAGCCAAACCTTTAGCATTAAGAGAAGCGCTACTTGACCAAAAAGAAGGGATTGACCTTCATAAAGGGACTAGCCCAAAATAGAGCTAAGTTAGTAGTAAGTGGAAAGACCTAGCGGCACAAGGGAAAGGGTGTGTTCAAATCCCTGTACACCTAGCCAAAAGGAAGGCGGAGCGGTTTTTTATAAAGGAAAGGGTAAATAGTATGTTTCCTCCCCCATCTACACCTCAATGCAAGTGAAGAGAACTGCTTATAAGGAGCTCTCAATAAGAATAAGCAGGAGCTGACCAATAAGAATAAGCAGGATATATATTTTTAAAAAGGGCTATATAGTTAACTAGGTAGTGGTTGCACGCACCACAATGACCAAGTTGTAGAAGCTTATCTATAACACTTACATATTTAAGACATATGAGTTTACGATTTTACATAGTCGTCCTCGTTTTTCACTCCATAGGAGAGTAACCTATGGAGCTTATATTTATATTTTTTCATCCTTTGCTAAACATTCCTTTGATATAAGGTGATCCTAATACATAGCCACTCTAATACATGGCCACGAATGGTTTTGGATCTGTCCTCGGTAAACCTGCTCCAATCGGTATAAACTTTCTGGATTGGTCTCATGACTCACCGTCGCTTGAGAAGGCAATTGTATGTGATTGAATTCGGATTTCCCTAAAAGGTCGAGTTGGATGGTTCGTCGAGATGTGGAAAATATGAGATAGGAGAGAGAGGTCGTATTACGCGCCGTGCTTGCTTTCATGCGACGTTAATAGTTTATAGTTAAATGGGTTTTCCGTGTATGACGTGGAGGGTGCGATCTTTGGGAAGGCTAGTGGTAGTGAACCGGTACCCATGGTTACCACTAGTATGGCGGCTTCCCATAGATACGAGCACCCGCCCCCTGTTGCTCCCCGCCTGGAGTTTTGGGGGTGGGACGCCATGGGCTGAAGCATCCTGGAAAATTAGCATTTAACTACAATAGTTTATCTGCTCTTGCCTTGCGTTTTTAACGTCCGCGACCTTTCGTTTAGAGGGAAAGAGTGTGAGGGTAAAGGTACTCGATTTGAAACGAGTGAAACAAGAACTTGTCTAGACAACAACTGGGTTTAGGGGTAAACTACTCTTGAATATGCATTTTGCCTCGTTTGGGATCTAAGGACGCTGGAAGTCTAAACTACACTTTTCGATAGGTACAGGCAGCCAGCTGCCACAAGGCTTAAGGTCGTCGCAACTGGCCACATCAGGGGCACACACATGACATGAGGCAAGCGTTTAAAAAGTATGACTATGACAGACATACTATGACGACTTCAGACTTATTACTATGTGGACCACGTCAGACTCACTATGACCACTTCTGGTCAGGAGTCTAGCGGAACTATGACTAACTATGACTAATATGCCGACACTAAGGAGCAGGTTCTTGAGAGAAGTTGGAATATTATGACTATAGAGATGGCGGTTGAGTCAGAATTTCCCCATTTATTGAGGGAACACACACACACGCGCACATATACATAACTGCTACGCTATGGCTTCGACATAATTTTGCTTCAAGTACATGCTATACCAGACTTAAAAGAAAAAATACTGGACAACACACGGTCATACAATCAATGACGAATGGAGACGATAGTTTCGATACCCACCGATGATGATGAAAGAAGAACGAGTCTCCTATTCAGTATAATAGTGCAGGCTACGCAGCCGAGTAGTTCTGTATTTTCTTTTCGCGAAGCTGTCGCACAAAAAACAAGTCCAGGCTGAAGCGAGACCCCCCGAAATCTGAAATCTGAAATGAGGATAAAGCTGGCCCACCAAAGTATTAAACTTACCGACCCACGATCGATGCGACTTCTTGATAAATCTCTATGATTGCAGCCATAGGACAGGCCCTCCCGCTGGGTATTTAAGTGGAACTATTGCGGGAAATGGTAGACCCAGGCCCCAAAAAAAAACAAGGCCCGATCCGCGTGCGTGAGTGACTGAGTGTGAGTTTAATTGTCTCACTGGTGGTAGAAGAAAATGACTACCAGAGACGGATGTTCGATAGAAGTGGAGACTAGAAGAAATTTTCATACTTCATTTCGAGAGCCTGGAGACAGTTCCTATTCAGCAGGTACAAGTATGTTCCCTTAAATGTATACTTGGTAAGGTTGCTCTCCTCTGGAGGTACTACTTCCCTATGGGATCGCCTCACACGCAGACACTAATAGCTACATAAGAGATGTTGACATGACATGACAGCATCTGTACAACCTAGACATGTGTGCTTGACCTTACTTGAGCTTAAGATCTATGAATGTAGCACTGAAGATGATTGGAGGTTTATTGATACTTCTGAACTCATGGTCTTCATCGCCCAAAAATTACTAGCATAATATTCTCCTTCTCGACGCCCATCCAATAAGAGATCAGTGACTTCTCTGTCAATTGCTTCATTTTTCATCAAAAAAAATGACGATCATATTCTCTACGTCTAGCTGTGCTTGGAATCTTTTTCGGTGTGGTGCTGATTTACTGCGCGTTCTTAGCGCCTTGTTTCTCTTAAAGCATGTCGTGGCTGCGGGAGCTCGGAGTCGGTTTGAGAACTTGAAGGGAGGTTTTGCAACTAGTACAACATCAAAAGAGAAGTATTCTGTTAAGGCTTCGGCTTGCTTTTTCTAGTTGTACTTGGTTAATTTATTTTGTCCGTGGGTACTTCGCGTAGGGTAATTCCTATTTCGCATTCATCGGTTCTAAGATAGAAGGGAAAGCGACCACTACCTGAAAAATTGATACTTAGAAGGCCATGTGAAGTCGAATATGTTTACCTCTTCTACTAATGCTTGCGCTGTCCGTTTGGATTGCTTCTCCTGGAAAACGCAGAGCTGTTATTTTATCCTATTCGCTGCTCGCTATCTTGACGTACTCTTCTCGAGGATACCTAACCCGCGCGACTGGCTTGCCTGGGTATATCTTTCAGTCCTGAAGTTAGTGCTGCTTGCTCTCTCGCTGCTGTCAATGCTAGTCCTCACATGTAGGCGTCGCAGGCGCCTAAGAGCTGCGGATGCGATTCGTAGTGTGATTTCGAAGAGCAGGGCGGCATTTCGACGAGGTGGTAGGGCAGAAAATGGAGAACATAAAAATGTTGACACGAGTAAATCCAAATATGCTCAGATCACAACCATAGATGAACTACAAGAAGAAGAAGAAGAAGAGGAAGAAGAAGAAGAACACTACAAGGATATTAGCGATGTGCCGTTCAATGCGGACACAGACCACCACTACTACACAGAGGACCAAGAAGTGGAAGACAGTCTCGATTTTGGAACATTACTCCTCGGTAGCCTAGTTGCTGCATCCGTATTATCAAAGTACAAGAGTTTCGTGGAGGTAGCGTGGCTATGGAGCCACTTTCTCGAGGCAGTGGCGGTGATACCACAGTACATTCTATACTATCTGCTTCTGCAACAACGATCTGACCTAGTAGAGCCCGGCACGGCTCTGCGAGGAGGACAACGAAATACCAAACAGACGTGTCGTCAGGACGAGCTAAAGCCTGTGCGGTCTTACCTAATCTTGGTTGGTTCTGTCCGTTTTCTCTATGTCGCGAGTGCATTTTGGAAGAGTTTTTCTAAGTCCGAGTGCGCTCACGACCCCTTAAGGCTGTGCGCAGCTGGCGTTTTGTTTTTGCCTGAGTGCATTTGTTGTCTAGCTTTATTATGTAAGTGGAAATGCATCAGAGAAGCGTTGCTGAAACTGGACAAGTGGTGTCAAAGAAGAAGCAAAGAGTACCATGCAGAGCTCGACGATGAATATTCCGCCCAGCACAATCCAACTACACTGTAAATCAAACCGAGCGATTGGTGAAGACTGACCAAGACTATGGTCTTAGACGCAGATTGATCATCTTGGGAATATTTAGCCTGCTTCAGAGCAGATGAAGATGAGAGAATTATTCGACGTTCTACGAGACGATGAGAGGCGAGGAATTGAAAGGAACTTCACGATAGAAGATTCAAGTACCTCTAGAGGCGAAAGAAGAAAAAGATCTGCTCTAGAGGCGAAAGAAGAAGCAGATCAACAAAATATCCATGATCAAGATCATGGAAAACTAAGATCCGCGTAATTGAGTACCTACTGCTCGATGGGTCGCCTCTTCCCCTGAAGGTGCTACCTTGTTCTTAATTCTCTGAAACCAACTCCAACTTCGTTTCAAAACCAATCGCAGGTGGTGGTTTTATTTTTTATTGGAAAATGTGTCTAGAAAAAATCCTACATCTTAAATTGGTCTCCATCTTAAGTTGGTAGATTCCATCTCAGATAACAAATTTCCGGTCAATTTTCGGGTTATCCTTGTACAGTTTTTATTCTTATTGCCGACGCTGTTCTCCTTAAACTTGAAGCAAGTACTGGAAAATTTTGATTTTGCTTCTGAGATTCAGTTCTAAAAACCTATGTTGGGTAAAAATGGTAAAACAGCAGGACTAAGAAGATGTGTGTCTTAATATCTCCTCGTCGCTTTCTTGCTTTTAGGCTGGAGTGAAGGTATCGCACGACCTCCTTGTCTGTTTGGCTAACGCGCGTCAAACGTATACTGCAGTAAAGAATTATATCTGCAAAAGTGTAGAAAAAAGACTGAAGTAGTGAAAGGAGCACAACTTGCTCATTCACATCTTCTATACCCCACGAATGGTTACGCTACTGCTAGTACTCGACGACCATCTTCAGCATTCCCAACCCCTTCTGAGTAGGCCAAGAACAACAGCGATGCATCGTCCCGTATTTTTATACTCCACCGATGATCTGGGACGAGCATAAGTCTACGTAAAAAGCGCAAAGCATATCTCAACCTACGGCCACCTACAAGCAGCCAGCCACGATCTTTGTAGGCCCAATCAAGACAAGGATCGAGTAAGTTCTTCGACAAGTCCCGCAGCGCGACACCTTCGCGACGCCTATTTGTGTCCCTTCCCGCAGAAAGCCAACCTCATCAACAGACCAAGAAGAGTGACAACATCGAAGATGGCAACCTTGGTCCAGGAGACGCCAGTCTATGCTGGCCACGAGATAGGTCATTTGAGTAACGCTGCAGCAAAATGGGTAGATTTGAGTGGATCGTGGAACCTCTTCCGAAGAGCAGGAGACTTACTCCACCTAGGCGGAACCTTGTTCTTGCTGGTTTCGATACTATTGCGGCGGTCAACTCTAGGGATAAGTTGGAAAACGCAATTCCTATATACGGTGGTGTTTTTTACGAGGTAATGAATATGTTGAATATTACAGTTCTTGCTGGGGGAGTGGGGCAGCCGCCGTGTAGCCTTGTCCACATGCACTGTATCCGAAACCTAACCTGGGGCACACGCAATGACTATTTAATCGTGTCTGTGCTACAACTTTTTAGTAGTTCTCAACAAGCTTATTTCTGGTCTTCCGCAAATCGGCTAAGCGAGAAGATTTTAAGATTTTGATATAGAAAACTCTCGACAGGTACCTCGATCTCCCGGACAACATCTGGACTTACAGAAATTTTCCGCAGGAAGCAGCAAAAATGGAATATCTCATTCTTTTCAAGGGCACCTACATGCTGGTGCAAGTAGTGATCCTCTTTCTCTTCTTCCGGTTTAACGCTGCAACAAACGGCACCTACGAAACCCATAAAGACACTTTCAACATATGGTTTGTGCTGGTACTGAATTCTTACTACTGTTCGTATTCCTGTGTAGAAGTTCGTATTTCCAGATTTACAGATCAACATGGTCTCCGAAGTAAGAGTATTAAATGTGAATAAATTCGCAAAGGAACAACAACACCTTTTTTACAACAGGTCACTTGATAGAAGAGAGATCAGATTCGGAACTCTTCATCCAAGAAAGAATTTCCAGTAAAAGAACTTCCACCTCCAAAGCATCCACCTCCAGAACCTACCCACGACAACTCCACCTTCACCACCACCACCTACCTCACCACCACTAAAATTCCAACACTCAGTCAGGTCCCCTACTTCATCATCGCCGCTCTTTTCGCCCAAAGAAGAACCGTCTCGGAGATCTGCTGGACGTACAGCGAGTATATAGAAGCGTTCGTGATGGTCCCGCAATACGTGTTTCAGTACCGTAATGAGAAACAGTCACCGGGGAGAGGGGACCGGCATCCTAGTGTCTTTATTTGGATTATGTGCATCGGGCTGTACCGATGCCTCTACTTCCTGAACTGGATGTGGAAGGAATTGCACAACGACTACGTTGCACCACATAGCTTGATTGGTACAATTTTGTGATTTATTGTTACGAGCACCATCATCTTCGCTATTTTTACCTTGTTAGTAAGTAGGTTAATCATGTGGAGCAGAGCGCAACTTGAATGTGTAGGTGCAACAGCTACGATGTCTAGAACAATCTTTACCTGCCCAACAGGTGGCAGCCTCCAAATCCTCTTATTCTCGGATTTCCTGACCTACTATATCTGCGACATATCATGCCTGCGCACGCTGGTTCTCTATTCCGATGACAAAATTAATGATGCGGGTGACGCCATCGAATTGCGGGTACTGTCTTTAGGAACTAAAAAATAGTTATTTTTAGATCCTCATCCTTTTCCTCGTTTTGGTTTCTCCTCTCACATGCATAGTTGTGGGGTCTCTTCTCGTCACAGAGTCACCGCTATTGAGGTTCTCTTCAAAATCAACAGTCTCAAAATATTCAATTCTATTCTATCAATCATTCGTCCACAACACTATCCCAAGGCCTTCCCATCGCGAGCACCTGAAGTAGAGCAGAAACGACTGAGAAGGCGAAACCGCAACGAACCTGGGTATCAGCAGGTCGGCACAGATCTCGGTGACCCTACTATGGTGGGGAGACCCGAGTTCGATGATATTTTGTAACCTTGCTCGACGAAAGAGGAATACAACTAGTCGCAAGCAACGTCGTTGCTAGATTATAGGCGTTGCAGGAGAGCAGGAACGGAGGCTCGCGGCTGTAGTTCTAGCACTATAGTATAGGGCAGAGAAGTAACTTCCGAGTGTTCCAATTTCCTATGCACGAAGGAGCATAAACGGCAAATCAAACTGACGAATGAAAAATCCTGTTACAAAGTTATAGTTCAACTCGTGTAGTTAATTGGTTGTTGTTGTACCTGAAACAAAGAAGATCATTCCCAAGATCATACCTGAAACAAAGAAGATCATTCTACAACCAGACCTCAATATTACAGTCTCACCTATAATTTCCCTTTCCTCCCAAAACTGACTCAACCAAAATGATTAGTACCCTGAAAAGCCCAAAAGACCAACAAGAGCTCTAGCAATCCTTGGGAACAACAACCATCACAGCGCCGACTTCGGTTTAGAAGCGGTCGGCGCTGTGATAGTTGTTGTTCCCACCGCGGGGGTCGCATTAAATGACAGATGCCATGAAGAGCAGAGCTACAATTATGCGTCGTGTGAATCATGGTCTACACTTGACGAATACGAATGGTCTCAGAATGCGTGAAATTTTGTCATCCGTCGAGAAGTTGTGGACAGTGCAAGTTTCTTCATCAGGATGATTGTGATCTGTTGGGTGTCACAGATGGATCTTACTTGGGTGTAACAAATGTTCTATGTTGTATCCTCTTCAGGCGGTCTCAATGTATACCTGTCCAGCAAAATCGTTCTGTTAGTAGGCGGTCTCAATGTGTACCTGTCCAGCAAAATCGTTCTGTTAGTAGGCGGTCTCAATGTATACCTGTCCAGCAAAATCGTTCTGTTAGTACTTGAGAACTACCGATCGGGATCGGATGAACTTATGCTGATCTTGGTGAGCCAGATCTAGTTTATTAGGACTTGTGATGTGATCTTCATCCTTACAAACACATGATGCAGAACTATTAGTACGCGATGGTGATGAGGTCAGACCCGCGAGGCCTTCATCTATAGTACGTAGTACCATCTCCGAATTCGACGTCGCAATACGTGACCGAAGGAAGCGTCATCCCAACGCGCATCTTTGCTCCACTTCTCTACCAAATGGGTGTTTTCTCCCCATGGTACTAAATATGGTCGCAAATTTTCTCAATTAAATGACTGGGTCTATCATCATCATCATCATCATCTCGCTCCACAACATACTCGCAGGGCCTGAGAAGTAGAGTGGCATTCATATGTTGAATGTCTGTGACGTGTGGAAGTGGCTCCCACCAACCGTATCTAACGCCCTGCGAATACCAATGTAGTCGAATACGAAACGCATATGAAGTTGTCTGCGAAGTAATCTTCTTCTTCCTACTTTTTTTTGTTTTCTTTCCAGAGAATGAAGACCTTGTAGATGAGCTTCTATCTATATTCTTCCTATTTATTTTACTGACTCACACTACCTAGCGACAGTATCAAGAATAAGTTGAACAAAATAAATATTTTCCAAGCTTCCACTACGTACAGTGACAAAAATATTTGCTTGTTCTATCTTAACATGATAAGGTATCTTGTCATCAAGTAATTTTTCTGCTACCGTAAGTAAGAACACAGCTTGTATTAGCAGTTGTGGTGGATCAATTGATTTGTCCACCTTCGCTGTTCTGATGCATCTGTGTACAAGACAAGGATACACTAGATTATTATATATGGTTTTCTCATCATGCTCAACTGGGAATTTGGTTTCAACAGTATTGGAATCAAAGACTTCCTGAATTAGTACCATACTATTTCTATTTTTTTCTGAGATCCTAGTCAGTGGCATTCACCTAGTCCTCGCCGTCGGTTCTCTGATCGATGATTTTTTGGTTTTTCATGTGACAACGCAGAGCCGCTTTGACTACGAACTGAAAGACAAAATGATCTTTACCCTCGCACATTTGAAGCAACTATTCACTGTTAGCCATGAAAATACCCACTCCGGCTCACACGTGTGGGAGGAGTTGAGTATCATCAGATATCTAAAGTACAAGAGAAGAACTATTAATCTGAGCCTCGAACCGGAACCAGAACCGGAGGACTGATATTCTTTTTACACGTTGTGCGCAAAGATCCAAACTTTCGGTGCTCTGTTTACTAGTCTACTTGTTGAGCTCATCTAAACTCTTGTGTGCAATCTGTAAAGTGGAGTTTTAAGCCTATATGCAAAACGGCTTGTTGGTCGTACTGTATTAATATTCTCCTTACACGTTCGCAGAGATTCAGACTTTCGGTGCTCTGTTTACGAGTTTACTTCAGCTCATCTAAACTCTTGTGTGCAGTCTGTAAAGTCGTGGAGTTTAGAGTCTATATGCAAAACGGCTTGCTGGTCGTACTGTCTTACACACTGTCTACGCAGCAGAAAAATATAGATAAGTTGTAACCCGTCTTGACTATGTTCTTGCTACACAATATTCAACGACCTGATGTCTAACTCAGTGCCTTTCTTGAATGTTTTTCAGACCTGACTACACTGATGCTAACTCTTGACGGCATTGCCTGAGTTTGAAAATTACGGCAAACTACATAACAGCCTGCAACAAGAAGGAACGATAGATCAAGGATGTAGATGTCCACGGCAAATTGTTTCCACGCTTCAAAGGCAGAACACTTAGCCTAACACACTAGTCCGAGGGCCGGGGGTATACTGTTAGACGTTCCGATAAATTCCTTTTTTTTACGGAGGAAGTGCCTCACGTGCCTCACGTGCTGCAGCTGGAAGATTCTTTTTATCGAAGCAGCAACGTCATTGCAATCACTGCCGAGTCGTGTGGATCGATTGAGAAAGCACATGAGAAGACGTAAAAAGGGAGCTAATAAATCTCATAAATTAATAACCAAAAAGCAGAAGGAAAATATAGAAAAAAGCAAAAATCTCTCTCGTGCGTTTGAAGTCAAGGGCTAAGATCCCAAAACTTTTTGACTTTAAGCCGTTCCGCTGAGATTCAACTTCTTGGATTTGCATTCTTCAAATTTCGAAAATTCTCCACGTTTTATGGTCGTTTTGGGATTGAATTTTGTGCGTTTGAAGCGCTAAAGCCCCAAAGTTTTTGACTTTCAGCCCTTTCCCTGCGATTCAGTTTCTTGGCTTTGCATTTTTCAAATTTCGAAAATTTTCCACATTTTGTTGCCGTTTTGGGGTTGAATTCTGTGCGTTTGAAGTGCTAAAGTCCCAAAATTTTTGATTTTAAGCCCTTTCCCTGAAATTTAATTCCTTGGATTCGCGTTTTTCTAATTTCGAAAATTTTCCACGTTTTTTCGTCGTTTTGGGATTAAGTCTCGCGAGTTTGAAGCGTGGAGATCCCAAAATTTTTGATTTTAAGCCCTTTCCCTGAGATTCAATCTCTTGGCTTCGCGTTTTTCCAATTTCGATAATTTTCCACGTTTTTGGCCGTTTCGGGAGTGAATCCCGTGAGTTTGAAGCGCTAAGATCCCAAAATTTTTGATTTTGTGCCCTTTCTCTGGAATTTAATGCCTTGGCTCCGCGTTTTTCAAATTTCGAAAGTTTTCCACCTTTTTCGTCATTTTGAGGCAGAGCCCTTTGACTTTGAAAAGCTAAGATCCCAAAATTTTTGATTTTAAGCCCTTTCTCTGAAATTTGATTCCTTGGATTCGCGTTTTCAAATTTCGAAAATTTTCCACGTTTTGTCGTCGTTTTGAGGTTGAGTCTCGTGAGTTTGAAGCGTTAAGATCCTAAAATTTTTGATTTTAAGCCCTTTCCCCCGAAATTCAATCCCATGGCTTCGCGGTTTCGTGGTTTCGTGGTTTCATGGCATGGCTTCGTGGTTTCATGGCATGGCTTCGTGGTTTCATGGCATGGCTTCATGGCGTGGCTTCCTGGTTTCATGGTTTTCCTGGTTTCGTGGTTTCATGGTTTCCTGGTTTCCTGGTTGGTTTCCTGGTTTCGTGGTTTCGTGGTTTCCTGGTTTCCTGGTTTCGTGGTTTCGTGGTTTCGTGGTTTCATGGTTTCATGGTTTCGTGGTTTCGTGGTTTCATGGTTTCGTGGGTTCGTGGGTTCGTGGGTTCGTGGGTTCGTGGGTTCGTGGGTTCGTGGGTTCGTGGGTTCGTGGGTTCGTGGGTTCATGGGTTCGCGGGTTCATGGGTTCATGGGTTCATGGGTTCGGGGTTTGTTTGTTTTTGTGTCGGAGGTTTTGGGTTTGGGTGTTGGAGGTTTTGGGTTTGGGTGTTGGAGGTTTTGGGTTTGGGTGTTGGAGGTTGAGGTTTCCGAAGGGATGTGTTTGCGAAGTTTTATTGCTCTTAATATTTGACAGCTGCCACAAGACTCTACAAACAAAAAACTATAGACGAAAAATGCCTACCCCAACAGCTTAGCTAGGTACTTAATTCATCCAATTGCTAACCGCTTAAACTTCCATAGTGTCCGACTGTCGTTCTAGTTTTTATTAGTTCGCTTTTATTCAAGTCTTGCGCCTCCCCACTACTACTGGAGGCCTTCTCTTATTCTTACTGATAAACAACTTTTTACGTTTTGGGTTAATAGCACCACGGGGGGCCGTTTAGCTACCTGACGGAGACTGTCTATTTTTTCTTTATTGCTTTGCTTCTACATTGATTCAGATTAAAGATAATCGCGCCCGGCTATACTTATCGCACCTCGCTAAAGAAAAACGCTCTACATTCGTACTCAAGGCTAGCACTTATTTAATCCAAATAATACGCTGCAGCCTACTATCTAAAAACTAAAGCACAGCTCTGCGACTATCATCGTGCTCCTTCTCTCTTCCTGTTGCATGATTGTGGAAAACGCTCGCCGGTCCGCTTTTTTATAAAGACGCTGTCACCATTTTGCTGAAGTCTCTTAATTACTGCGCTAAGAATTCAAAAAGGGCGTATTTGCCTTAGCTTCTCGACACACCTCCGCGACCTTTTTCCCCGCGAATGGCATCAGAAACACCAAGCCCAGAGAAATAGGCGCAGCGGGGCGCACTTATCGCCAGACGCTAGGCGGTGCGCTTTTTTCGCCATCTCGAAACGGAGCGCTTTTCGCGCCTTCTCGGGGCGATATGCTATTCACGCCTTCATCTCGAAGCGAAGGACTTTTAAACCTCTTCCCCTGAAGACGGACCGACTTTTCCTCCATCGATCTACCGATGGGATGGATTTTATGCCTTCCCAAGGCGCTTCGCTGCTGCTGCAGTTACTGACTTTCTCCCCCACGCTGCATAGGTTTACAAACGTGTGGCTGACCTTTGCCAGACCTTTCAACTTCACCGATCCCTTGCTTGAACGAATGCCATTTCCCTTCCGCTGATTTCTTTCGCGACTTTATTTTTTTCATGGCTTAGATTTTTATTTTCTTCTTGCCGGTCTTACTTGTTTCAAAGGCCTAACGACACGGCCAGCGACTTGTATATTATGCGGAAGCTCCCATCGATTCTAACTTGATCTAATAAGTTACTTAGTAGGTAACCTAGTGTGCGTGGTAGTTTAGTCTATAGGAAACGAATCCTTGAAGACTGATTTGAAATGAACAATTGCAAGTAAAGGAGCCTTGAATCCCTAAGCTTGGACTCAGGCCACGGGGGGCTACGAGTGCCTGCTTTCAGTACTAGACAGCCGCTTTCTGTCTCACACGCAGTGTTGAGCGACATTATAAATACTAACTGTAGTGAGTAACAGAACGAACTTTTGTGAAAACGTACTATATGAGTATCTAGAGTTTTTTCATCATTTTCATGAGGTAGTTTATTTTGGTACGCGTGGAGATACATCTGTGCTGTCTATGTGCATAGTTGGGCCCGAACCTAAGCTAAGCAACGTAAGCGTACGTACAAAAAAAAATATTAGCTAAGCAACGTATTAACCTATTATAAGAAGCTAAACATTATCGTCTTAAGCGACTATTGGGAAACTCTTTTCTGGTGGTAAGGTTCATCTTAAATAGAGTGGATCTTAAATAGTTCGTGAGGCATCTTGTCATCTAGTACAACACCTCAACAACACCTCAACAAACCCAGAGATACTAGTTTCACATCAATAGCATCTTCACTATTCATAGAGTACGAATGACTGGCACGGCTTCTACCTACTTAGTCGTACATCGACAATACTCAAAAACTGGCATGATCCACATGAAAAAGGGAGTGGGGGTGCTACTTCCAGGTAGGAGACCTCCACGTGCAGTACTCATGGGCAGCACTTCTACAACTGGGTCACCAAGATCAAGCAGAGCCAAGTTGTCCATGATGAGGAACAGGACTACTTCTCTCTTCAAAATGAAGATATTCTCCGCATTTTTCTTGGCGTTGTCACTAGTCCTGATGAGCGCCAACAGCAATATGATGCTTGTTGTGGCCATGTTCCCGGGTTTTCTTCAGGGAACAGCATCGGACAGGGACGAGAGCGTGGTGAGAGACCGGGTGCGACTGCATGAGTCAAGAAGACCTGTAGGAGGTGGTCATTGTCCTGCGACTACAGTACTAGGAGGTGCTAGTACTACACCAGGACCAGTTGTACATGTTGGCCCTAGTACTTCGGCAACCTCTGATGTAGGGGCAGCACAACTTTCAGGGCAGCAAAGTCCGCTACGTCCGGTCTTTGTAGCACAACAAGCTTTGTGTTTTGGTCAACAAGTTGTGCAACAACCCCCACTCTCTGGTCAGCAACATCTTTTGGAACAGCCAATGGCTGCCGAACAACATCGGGTACTGCAGTTACAACAGATGGCACCACAGGCACAGCTACCACAGCCACAGCTACCACAGGCACAGCTACCACAGCCACAGCTACCACAGGCACAGCTACCACAGGCACAGCTACCACAGGCACAGCTACAGCCACAGATGCCAGGGCTTGAACAGCAGCCGCAGTTGCAACAAGTTGTGAACATGCAACAACCGCCTCAGCAGGTGAAACAGGTGCAACCTCAAGCGCAGCAAACTCCGCAGTTGTTACAGCAGATGCAGATTCAGCAGTTACTCCAAGCGCAGACTGCCGCGCAGATGCAGCAAGCACACTCAACATCGCAGACAGTGCAAGCTCCTCAGATAGCACATTTAATACAGGCTCCGCTGCAAATACCACAAGTACAAGCTGAACTTGCACAACATTTACAACAAGCTCAGCTACCTCTCCAAGTGCAGCTACAGGCGGAGCTATTGTCGCGGGCTCAGTTAGGATTGCAGGAAGCACGACAGGCGCAGCAAGATCTGATGCAGCAACAAACTCTACGGGCGCAGATGCTATTGGAGGCTCAGCTAGGATTGCAGGAAGCACAACAGGCGCAGCAAGATCTGATGCAGCAACAAACTCTACGGGCGCAGAAGATACTATTGCAGGCTCAGCTAGGATTGCAGGAAGCAGCACGGCAGGCGCAGCAAAATCTGATGCAGCAACAAGCGGCAAAGATGCAACAGTTTCAGGAGCACGTGGAGTCGTCAAAATTTTTTCGCCGTGAGCAGCAGTTGCGTAAGGTGGAGCAAACTTCTGCCGTCATTCCTGCAACACCTCCGGCAGGGTTTATGGTGAATAACACCGCCGGTTCTCAGCAGGAAGCGGCCACAGCTTGCTATACTACTATCAACAGCCTCTATGATGTGGGTAGAAGTACTACGAGTCCTCCATATAATATTACATTGGATCATCACATGCCAGCAGGTCAGCAAATCGCCTTCGGCTCGACACCAGTTGGAGGGGAGCAGTATCAGCTGATTATGCCAGTGGCTCAAGCTCAAGCTATGCAACGGCAAGTATCGTCTCCTACAAGAAGTACTACTATGCAGCAGCTCCTGCCAGCACAAGAACATCAACAATTTATACAAGTACAGCCGCCCCCTGTGCCTGCTCCTGCGCAGGACGCGTCTCCACGACTCTACCATTATGATGGCCAGGTACAACAATATGATGGCCAGGCACAACACTCTCATGGCCAGCAAGTTTTTTCCGAATACCAGGCTCAGGCACAGCCTCCTGGCCAGCAAGTTTTTTCCGAATACCAGGCTGAGGCACAGCCTCCTGGGGAGCAAGTTTTTTCCGAATACCAGGCTCAGGCACAGCCTCCTGGCCAGCAAGTTTTTTCCGAATACCAGGCTGAGGCACAGCCTCCTCCCTACTTGCCGCAGCAGCCCCGACTCTACCCTGCTCAAGATATTAACAAGGATCCAAGAACTGGTCGTGGCGAGTGCTCTCAACGAGTGGAAGAGGACTGTTGCTCGGAAGTAAAAGAGACAGACGACGAAGATGACACTTTCACAACTAGTACAACTGCTCGAGGAGCTGGAGCATCTTCAGGCCCAAATTTTTATGTGAAGAATCCCAACACGGAACAAGAAGCAGCGCGCTTTCAATTAAGGCGAGGAATTAAATCCATCTCTCTCAGGAGCATCTCGATCCCCTTTTCCCTTGTAGTATTTCATGGGAAACAAGGGGTCGAGATGAGGGGGCCGGGATGGATAACGGGTGACTCTAATTCAGAACCCACCCTCTGGTCGTCCTCTGCAGCAAGGTCGTCAAGGAGGTGATGCTCCCGGTCGCGGATTACCATTGCAGCACGTTGCTCGCCCCCGTCCCGGTTTACTACTACAACAACTAGAGCAACAACTAGAGAATTCTAAAGCTGTAGCTAAAGAACAAGATGATATGAAAGCAGAGATGAATCCACCAAGAGCACCTGGTCGTGTTAGTTCAGTTCCAGCAGCTTCTCCGAGTCTTCCCGCGGCTTTATGGCCGCCGACTCCTGAGGGGTATTGGTATTCTACAGGAGCACACACCCATCCTGAACTACTCGAACATCAACATCAACAAGTAGGTGAAACAGGTTCTTGCAGTAGCTCCTCAGGTCTCAATTATACTGGTTCCGGCTTTTCTCTCACGCTTACCAGTTATAATGGCTCTGCTGGCACAGCGGCTGGCTCATCTCAATCTCATATGCAGGACCGAACACGCGGTGACTTTGCTGGTCGTTTCTCGTCGGACCTTGCTGAGCAAGAAGGAAATCTTCCATATACACTGTATACATCTTCTAATGGTGCTGGGGCAGCCACCTCCTTTGAAGCACATGAATCCTCTGGTCCTCCTGGTGTCTCTCATCTTGTGCCTGAGAACCGACCTCCATTATACTCCTCCAGCTCTGGTGACGTCTCTTCTGAGCAACGACCTCCGCATAGAACATCTCCTACATGCGAACACCATCAATCACCTGAAGAACAACAAGCTATGCAGCTGCATCGTGGAACAGATTCTAATACCTCGAAAATGCTACTGGTAGAGCACCAGAATGAAGACGCAGGCTCTACTACTGAGGACCCTACTGCTTGTTTCCAGCTGCTGCCGCCTGCTGCAATGCAGCCCCGTGACTGCACTGCTGAGATTGATGAAGCGAGGCCGCTAACAAGGATTTCATCCGAGGTTTTGGCCAAAGCAGCAGCGGAAGCTGCATCTGAAGGAAAGGCTGTAATAGACAAAGGAGACACTTCATCTGAAGCAAAGGCTGTAGTATCAAAGGGTGGAGACGCTTCTGGTTCTGCAGCAGCAGAAGATTGCAGCTTACCCATGCCAGCTTCGGGTTCTGCAGGAGAAGGTTGCACACCCATGATCCCAGCTTCGGGTTCTGCAGGAGAAGGGTGCTCACCGTTGCCAGCTTCGGGTTCTGCAGGAGAAGGGTGCTCACCCATGATCCCAGCTCGTGGTTCTGCAGGAGAAGGTTGCACACCGTTGCCAACTTCTGTAGTACGACTCCTAGAGAGGAACGGATATGACAGCACTTCTGCAAGAGTTGTAGAAGACGGGGGTGAAGATAGCGACAGGGAGAGGAGCGGAGGCTGTTTCATTTATGTCGATGAGCCTCTTGTGCGTCGTGTTGTTGGTGTTGAAGAAAGTCGTGATAAGAAAGGACGAGGCGGAAAAGAGAAAAAGGACAAGGAAAAAACGCCTCGTCAGGAGAAGGAAAAGCTTGAGGAAAAGCTACTAGAAAAGCTCTTAGAGCCCATCCAGGAAGAGGAGGATGCTCCAAGTCCGCAGGCGCTTGAGGAAGAAGCGGTTGGAGAATTGCGCCTTCGTCCAAAAATAGGAGATAGCAGTAGAGAAGATCAGATCAGTACTGCTAATGGAAGGGGAGAAGACTACACTAGTGCTAGTAATAGAAGACAAAGACTAGAAGTAGATATTGAAGATAAAAATGCCACTGATCATAGTCTTCTAAGAAGAGCAGAAGGAGAAAAAAGCAGGAAGAAACAGGGTCGTAATAAGCTCGCCAGCTGCAAAGATAAGTCTCAGCCTGTAGGAGCTTCAACTCAACAGTCCTCTTCTGCGCTTCACGACGTCGCCAGCTATGGCTTTTTTCGATACCCTTACCCGTTTCCTTTTATTTTTACGTCTGGTAAGCGCGGTCTCCAGGACTCTGGTCCTACTGGAGCACCGGTTTCAGGTGGGCAAGCTTCAGGTGCCCACGACCATGTTCGCAATCGCTTCGCCTGTGCGTATTGGCCGCATCATGTACTCTCTGGGAATGGGCAGCGCAGTTGCTGTAAGACCTGCCCCTTTCTTTGTATCAAGCCGTTGCTCTTGTCTTCATCGGCCGCGGCAAAGAAGGGGGAAGACGATGCTGAAGAAGAGGATGAGGAGCAACGGGAAGGGAACCAAGGTCCGGCAGATCACCATGAAGATGGCACGAGGTGGACGACCGATGAAACTTCTACTTCAGAGGATGAGGAGGATGAAGGACCACATGTTCTTGGATATGACTCTTCCAGCCGTGGGAAAGAAACTTTCTGCAGGACAAGCAGCAACGAAGAAGCGACTAGATGCCAACAAGGCAGGCGTCGTCGCGGCACCTCTACTAGTATTAAGGGTAGTAGTAGGCAGCTTGTTGAAGGACTTCATGTTGCAGGAGGTAAAGCTACTTCACATCATCCTCATCCCCAAGCGCAAAATCAGTATCGCATGCTGCGAAGCCGCAAGCGTGCTGATGGTTCCCAACAAAATCAGTATCGCATGCTGCGAAGCCGCAAGCGTGCTGATGGTTCCCGTCGCCGTCATGAGAAGGCAAAGACGTCCGCTGCTCTGCATTTTCTATCACAGCACACTCAACGCCTTCGCGAACTACAAAAGCAACAGCAAGAAATTCAACAGCGTTCGCTACTTCAAGGCGAAACTGTAGAAGAACATTATGCTAAAAATGATGAGCGGCTTGTTGAAGGACTTCATGTTGCAGGAGGTAATAAAGCTACTTCACAGCATCATCCTCATCCCCAAGGAGCGCACGAACAACAACACGAAGAACATCGTCGCCAAGAGGAAGACGAAAGTTCCCTAGCTGCAGGTGTCCAAGAAGGTGGGTGCCCTGAAGATCACGTACTAGGAATTCGAGACAAGTTAGGCGTAGGGAACAATACTCCACACGACAAAATAGTGGGAGTTGTCATGTCAGGCGTAGGGAACAATACTCCACACGACAAAATAGTGGGTAGAGTGGCTCGGCAACTACAATTGGAAGAAGCTCAATTCGAAGCGGTTGGAAGCTCCTTCGGCATGAGAAAAGACACAATGTTAAGGCTCATGAGATGATGAAGGCTATCTGTACTTAATACTTAATAGTACACTATTTATTTTATAAGGCATGGATGTTGATGTAGTTCTTCTTTTTCCTGAGTTGTAAATAGGTTTATTATAATATTATATATAAGTGGATATAATCGACCTTCTTCTCCTACTAGTTGTGAAAATAGGTCCTTATCGACCTTCTTCTCCTACTAGTTGTGAAAATAGGTCCTCATGTCTTCTGCCCGCGCTCTAACCATTGCATCCGGCTCCACTCCTGAAGACAGTGACCATTTCTGGGGTTTTTGGGCGTCGAGCTCTAACCATGACGTGGTTGTAGAGGAGCAGGTCTGTCCTGAACACCGCAACCCTGAACACTGCAATGCTGAAGATTCGGATAGTTAAGGCTCCATTTTCAAATCTAACCTAACCACTAGCAAATGATCAGCTACATTTCTCTGGGTTGCAACTTATCGCAATTGATTCATGTGTACGACCTGTGTCCGGGGGGGGAGGCTCGTTGTGCAGGATGCATAACCTAACCTAATAGTGCAGCTGTCCTATATTACAGTCTTGCTCAATGTGCAGGATGCATAACCTAACCTAGCCCAACCACTCACGTCATTTCTCACCCTGTAGTTCTCTCCAAGCACTCAAATGAACCCTGGTGAAATTCTAGAGTAATACACTAGCTAAGAAGTAAGAAATGATGGCTGTTAAAAGTAGGATTTTTTTGGTCAGTAGAAATGAAACTAGCTAAGAAGTAAGAAATGATAGTTGTTTTGATTAAGGCAGTCTACACCCCTCTTTTTTTTGCGAGAAGATTCATTATTTTGAATTTTTTTGACCTCCCTGTTCTAAGATAGTGAGTACGACTACGAGGAAGTGGATGCATGGGCCGCCAACATCGCCGCATTCTGCAGCATTCCACAGGTTGAAAAATGCCTCATTCGAGCTTTATCCGCCCAGAACGAGGACGCACCTTCTCGAGATCAAGATCGTGATGATCCAAGTCTTCAAAATGGTGATCGAAGTCATCAAAATGAAGAGAGGCTTCAAAATGATGGAAGAGCTGTTGTTGAAAGTACTTCATCGTCATCATCATCATCATCAACTTCTAGCGGAAGAGGAGAAGGAGGCGAAGTTCATCGTGCTGCACGACACGACGCGACATCTACTCTGCATGAAGAAGGTTTAAATGTTGAGGACGTAAATAGATGGAATGACGACATCACGAGATGTAAGTCTCCTGGCGCTTCTAGCCGAAGTCTTTCTTGTTACGATCTACGGGGGAGGCTGCAGGAGAATTTTTTAAGGGGAGTTTATCACTATCTGCCCATGCGAACTATAATGCTGAGTGGAGTCCTCCTTGATTTACAGGGGAAGCTGGGGGGTACGGTTTTTACTAAAATGGGGAACCCACTCGACTCGGGATAGTGAGAAACTACCGCTAAACTGCTATGCTGCTGGTGAGGGTGTAGATCTAGATGCAGTTCTTCAAGATGTTGGAGGCGAAGGAGCAGACGCAGCAGGAAGCAGGGCGGAAGGTGGAGGAACTACAGGAGCGTTATGGTCAGGAGCTTTTATTCATCTCACTCAGCATCTACATCTTGGCACGGCCCGTGTACTTCCCTTGTATACAACTAGATCCGGCACTTTGCGGACGATTAATATACTACATAGGGGAAACTTCTCGGATTAGAATACAAGGGAAACCTCCTTGATGGACGCGGCCACTCGGACTACTTATAATAATACGAGGGAAATATAAAAAATAATTCAAAGCAGTCGAAAAAGGACCCGGTCCGACCGAGATGCATAAAGATAAATAGAGCTCACTCTAACAGCAAAAATGAGGCAGCCTGTGTTTCGTGCCTTTTCGCCTCCCGTAGAGGTTCGTGCAGAGTCCTGTAGAGATACTGAAGCTGCAGGTACTAGTAGCTGCGGTCCAGGTAGGAGCTGTCGCCGAGCTAGGTCTAGGACTACATCAAGTGAAGGTATCTTTTCTAATGTGCAAGATCTTCAAGAAGCACATTCTCTTTCCTCTCAACCACATAGTGGTAATCAAGGTGCGCCACCACATGTACGTCCTCCGATAGAATTGTCGTCGAAGGCAAGCGCGCGGAGTCGGACTGGGAGTGTGGGCGCAAAGAGCGCAATGAGTGGTTGCTCCTGGCAATCGTCTCAGATAGGGCGACTATCTGCGACGCCTCAGGGTCAGGGCACACCAGTACAACGTGGAATTTGCACACCTGAGTGGTGGCCAACACCGACGCCTAGTCAGAAACGTTCCTTCTTCTTAAGACCAGTAATATGTGATGTTGTGCCTTATTGTATGAGTCTGGCTCTAGGCCAACGGAGTATAGTCTGGCTCGAGGTCTACGTAGTATCCTCTGGCTCGAGGTCTACGTAGTATCCCCTGGCTCCTGAGTAAAAAGTACTTGATGTTGCAGAAGAAGGAATTGGATCTTAGGTCTGTAATTTCTTGGCATTTGAGTGCGGGTAGAAGAACATTCTCTAGTATTTATGGGTCCACTTCTTGTGAAACTGTATCGTCCCGCCGGTGGTCTAGGAGTACCACTAGGGATGCCAATCAATCACGTAGAAGGTGTGCTGTCCTCTCTCTAATAGTGCCTCCTGTGGATGGTTTTACCCTGCCACCAGCAGCGGTCGGAGCAAGGGATCTGGAGGGTCCTTTACCTCAGTCGACGATACAGCAAGAAGAATTACAGGACAGGCTTCTCCCTTCCTTACAAGCTCTTTTACGGCCAGTTGTATATAAAGGCCGACCATCCTCCTGCTCGAGAATGATTTGTTTTGTTTTTATAGGACTGCGCCACCTGTAGTAGCTTTAACTCCTTATTATTTTTTTCTTAGAAAAGAGAGGCCAAGTAGTGACTATGTAGCTGCCTATCCGTTTGCGGTGTGAGGTTGAGGTATCGTATCCTGAGTGGCCTTCTACTCTCTCCTTGATCATGTACCGTCTGGAAGAGCAGTCGTAGCCGTTTGGATTTTTTTGAATGGAAAATAATCAAGGAGAAGGGAAGCAAGGATGTCATTTTTTACTACAACTCCAGAATGAACCAACGCACTCATAGTCTCGTCAAGGCAACTCATAGGACTGTCTAGACTACAGAATGAACCAACGCACTCATAGTCTACAGTTAAGATTGAATAGCTCTAACTGTCGCGTTATCGCAAGCAGCACCAGGAGGAGCTTCGGTCGCTTCATATGCAGAAGAAGGGGCAGGACCAGGAGCTTCTTTTTCTTCACAGCCAGAAAAAGGACCACGCGGCTCGTATGAAGATATAATTGCACCAGGTCGTGGACGAGGACCATGTTGTGGCTCTAGTTCTTCTTCTTCCGACTTCAAGCAGGGACTACCTCCAACACAGAGTTCTACTTTGATGAAAGACAACCATTCTCCAAGACCAGATGCACCGACAGGGGTACCAAGAGCACTGCCTCGTGATCCTCAAGGCTCTCTTCCTGAACCAAGAAGAGCAGCAACAACTCTAGTACCTGATCAAGGTTTTCTACCTCCTCATGATGATCATCAACGACGTTACTATAACGGAGACCCCCCTCATCGGCATCATGATCAGGGTCGTCGTCCTCCTCCTCAAGACGTCGATAAAGAGAGGAACAAGGGCTGCTCGCTGCCTCATCAACGTGGGCCTCATCTTCGGCATGACTTTCCTCCACGTCCGCGTCCTCTACTCCGCAGTGGTTCCTCTTCCAATTCTGATAGTAGACGACTTTACTCCACCTCTCGGGCTGATTGTAGTTATGGGTGTAGGGAATTCATCGTCTCCAAATGAGTCATCTTCTGAGAGAGAGGAAAAAACAAGGGGAAAAAGGCACTTCTTGAGATGTTGAGCTTTTTTCTTGAGATGTTGAGTTTCCGATACCTCTAATGTAGGCATGATGCTCATGTGTATCGCACGTACAAGAGGGCAGCCCGCCACGTACAAGAGGGAAATTAAGGATGCCATTTTCCACATAAGATCATGACTATTACATCCTCCTGTCTCCTGGCACTAACGTCTTCATCTTCCCTGAGCGTACCTTTTCATTAGATATTTTCCCACTGTAACGGAAACATTAACAAGATGACTGTGCTTTTATAATTCCCAACCAAGATCATGATGATGGAAGTAGAAGTCAGGGACGAGGGACGTAGTTCCAATGTTGATCCCTGACTACATTCCTCTTCTTTGAGTATCTCCCTCGTTTTCAGTAGTTATTCGCTTACTTCAGTTCATCGGTCTGAAGATGGAGGATGCAATGTTGTCGTAGGTTTTAGGAGCCTGCATGGATGCATGTTGTCTAAGTAGAGCCTATTTTTAGGCTTGGCGGCCATATTAAGCATATTTCGCCGAAAAAACGACGAGTGCTGGAAAGAGCTGAAAAGATCTTCCAGAAAAGAGTGAACGCCGCAGCAAAATGCGCAAATATTCTCGACACGGGAGCTTCTGGTGAAGGGAGATATTTACGGTCTTGGATGGAACTTTCAACGAAGTAGATGACCTGGCGGTAGATATTTCACTGTGAAGTTGATAGTAGTAGTGCCACGCAGTTGTAGTTGTACTTAGTGAGTTCTTGATGTCTAGTTCTTACGTGCTTGATGTCTTCTAGTTACAGAAGATTTGTTGACCACTCGCCATGAAGGAAGTGCCATGGCGTGGCTTTCTTCCTCAAATATATTCTTCTAACCAAACCCTGGGTTCGAGAACAGCGTGCTGGCCAAGAGAACGCCAACAGGATCAATAGCGACCAACGAAGACGGAGGGAGAAGATTTCCGAGGCTAGAGCGTTCCATGATTAAGGGTTGCCGAACTACATTCTGCACTACCATTCTCAGCCTTTTTTCAAGTAGAAAATAGGCGAGGCACGGTAAGAGAAGATTGTAGTTTGGAAACTTTTAACAATACTACTGTCTGGCGAAGCTTGACCAAAGCGACGAAGACTTTACTGCTCGCATCTTTCTGCTACGACAGGTGTTAGGAGAAATTCTTGTAGACGAAGCCACTCTTGTTCCGACTCCACTAGCTGCTGTTTGTTGTTGTTTCTCCCCTAAGGAGAGAAGTAACTCGTCTAGCACCTTTATGAAAAGCGACGCTTCCCATAGGATAAAATCCATCTTCGAGTCACCGTGAGCATCTTGGGTCGAATATCTTATCATTATGCATGATGCAATCTTATCGGTTGTTCTTTGACCTATCTCACGCTTATCAGTCTACTTCATGAAAAGGTTCTGCATCTACTGCTCCTGCTGGTGTAGTACAAGTATGATAGATCAACATTATCTGTACAAGTATGGTAGATCTGCGTCATAATCTAACGCTAACCTACGACCGCGCACAACAATTGACTTTACTAGGGGATGTGACACTGACACTGCCTTTTCCACATCAAAAAGGACTGCAAAATCAACAGTGACCCAAGGTGCTTTTTGTTAAGATGATGGATTATTCCTAGTTCTAAAATAATTCTTAAGATACTAGCCAACGATGTGCCCAGTGGGAAGGACCAGCAACTGGGAGGGGCGTCGGCTTTTGACCTAGGAGCTGAGCACCACGCTGGGAAGCAGGCAAGGAATGGATTACATCAGGGAAAGGATGAAGGAAAGCATCGCGCTCATCTTGTGGTAAAAGAGAACGTTGAGAAGGAGACGGTGGATCCTAAAGAGGAGGCTTCAAAAGAGACTACTTCCAAAACAGTTGCGAAGGACAGGGACCCTCTTGATAACGATATTAAGAAAGTTTTTCAGGTGCTGCTCGGCGGGCAGATTGAAACAGATACTGACAGAGCCCAAGTGTGGCTTTCCGGTGGTCGAGCGAAGGCAGGACTTGCGCTAACAGGCAAAGTCTGCGAAGAGTTGGCCGCAGTGTTTTCCGGTCTCTGTGGAGCGTTAGGCAGATTGAGCTGTCGCGTAAGCCTAAATGGCACCCTCGAAATGGGCTATGAAAGCTGTAAAAACTCCTGTGATGATGTAGAGCATCCGCCCGCTGCTCATTCGGGTGCGAAGGCTTCGGCGACTGTGAGTCTTAAAGATGAAGGCATAAGGAATGAAAAAGGTGGAGATAGAACAGGCCTAGAAGCGTCAGAAGAAAGGAAAACTGCGGAGACAGAGTCCGCTCCAAGCGAGGCGCGGCAGAGTGGGGACTTCGGCGTAACTTTATGGCAAGATGGTAAACACAGTTCCACAGGACATGGTTTTTTAGCTATACGCAGGCTAGCTCGTTTGCCTCTTCTCTTCGTTTGGAGCTTATCCCCGCGCGCTTGTTGTAGGCCCTCAACAGCGAGTACTGGAAGGTCCTGGCGGGGCTGGCTGAGTGGTCACTTACGCGCTTATGGGCCTTTCTGTGGGGCTTTGGCCCTTTCAGGCACGAGAAGCAGACAGCACGCGCGAGCCGACTGGAAGCGCCGGGAGAGGTCGAAGCGCTCCAGGCTGCTGCCGAGGGAGATAGAAGGCGGCGCCCGCGGCTACTCGTTCGCTCGCGCCACCGGGTCCAGCGACTAACTGGCGCCCGCGCGGATTCGTCTCGGGCGTGCGCTTCTGTGAAGAGCTCAAGCAGATTCAGAGCATGGCGCACGGGCGCGCCCTAGCGGCACAGGCTCGGGGCGCTTCGCTCCCAGTTTGTGCATAGATGGAAGCAAGCCTGGGGCGGCCAAGACGGGCGACCCTTACCAAGGTGCGCACCATCTGCATCCAGCACGGGTGCCGCAGAAGAGCAGGGCAGCCCCGCTTTGAAGAGCACCAGCCAGCCCGGGCCCCTGCAGTGGGTTCGCGGCCGCAAAAGGAGTAGCGGGCGGCGTGCCTTATGGTGTCGGCGTGGCGGTGTGACTATTGAGGCCACCGGGGTGAGCGCTTGCGTGACATGGTTCGGAAAATGAGACCGCCAGCGCCCGTGAGTGCGCTGGGCGCACACGATTCGGAAGATGAGGCCGCCAGCGCGCCGGTGGTGCGTTGGCTTATGATCTGGGGCAAGACTTTCTGCCGCCCAGAATCTACTGGGGCTTTTCCCTCTGCCCGGTTGCAGTGGGCTCCGCGGCAACTGTCTCAGGGAGCAGGGCCGCACGAGCTAGAAGCGAAGGGCGTGCAACGCATTGCCGGGCCCGTGGTGAGGTTGGTGAGCTCTGTGCACTTTTGTGCAGCATTGGACACGCCCAGCCTCGCAGGGGCGTACTCAGTCAGACGGCGGAGCGCGTTTTGCTTCTTATCGATCCGCGCCGGGTCCTCGTCCGTGGGTTCTTTTGGTTGGTTGAGTGTCTGTGCGTCAGCTAGATGAGTAAAAGTAGGGAAGTTTAGCTCTTCGGGTGTGAAGATAGATTTTAACGCGCTGATAGAGTAATATTTCTTTTCTAATATTAACTGACGCGGAGACAACTGCCACGGACCCGCAGGGAAGAGGCTGCACTCCTAGGACGGTGAACAGCGTGGGTTCGCACAAACTTGCGGGAGATGCTCGTGCTGGAACGAGCGGGGGCCGACGAAGGCGTGGGAGAAGTGGAGACTCTGCAGGGCCTTCTTCCACCGGTATGGCTGCACTAGGCGGCCCTGCGGCTGGGGGATCACACTCCGACGTCACCACAGGATTGGTGGATATGCGGAGACGGCGTAACAAAGTAGCTGTCCACGACTGCGGCGTGGCTTATTTCGGAAAGGTTCCTGCGGTTGAGTTGTCTACGCAGTTTGGAGCCATGTGCAGAAATAGCACAACTGCCAGACTCGCTGCCCAAAAACAAAAAGAGCACGAAGAAGTGGGTCAGCAGGTGAAACTGCAAGAGCAAGAGCAAGGCCCTCGAGTGAGTATGACAACTTCAGATGAGCAGACCGAGCAAGGCCAAGAAGACCAAGGGGGCCAAGAAGACCATGCAGACTCACAATCGCACGACCATCCGATAGGATTAGTAGAGGGACAGCCTAAAACTAACCCGACAGCGACTGGATCTGGAACTGGTGCAGAGTCGACTGGAACTGCAGATGAGAAGGAGTGCCCGCAGCATACATCAACAACAAAAGCGACTGGAAAGCGACTAGATGTGGATCCAAATTTTCTAGTTAATGGAGATGTGCCAGGTTGTTCGGAGACTTTTGCGGCTCTCTGGCGTTCCGTCGCGCACCAGACGGATCCAGCTTATTTCCGCCAAGCCAGTACTACATACAGATCAACAGGAGGGGAGGTGGGAGGATCCACAGGAGGAGGAGCATCCACTTCCACTTCCACACAGGGCTGCTGTAAAGACGGTTTGAATGGAGGACACGGGCAGGACTCTACTAGTTTTTTGTTGCCTCGGGGTGGTGAGCGTATCTTGACCTCTTCGAGTCAACGACGGTTCCGGCCTCTAAGCCAATTACAATCTGCGTCCGGGACTGACGCTGAGAGTGTGGAAAGAGCTTCCAGCGGAAGTTTTCCTATGAGGCTGACTCCTGTAGGACAGCAGCATCAACTAATTCCACTAACACAAAAGCATCATGGACAACAACAACAACATCGTGGAGGAACCACTGAAGTACGCAGCCTAGGTGATGTTCTTCCGCGTGCTGCAAGTGGCGCCTGTGGAGCACGTGGCTCAGCCTCAGGTGGTGCTGTTGGAACACGGACAAATAGATTCATGTTTGCCTCCTCTTCTTCTGGAGTTGGGTCTGCTTCCGTGACTGCAGCTGCTCAAGATGGTCAAGAAAGTGCTCAAGAACAACAGCAGCCACCTGTAGAAGCTAGAACGCCACCCCCTAAGGGAGGAACGGGAACATCAACACCAGGAATCACAACATCACAAGCCACTGATCATGCCTCCAGTACAAGACGTGATCCTCGCTCCGGACGAGAACAAGTGGAGCAGTGTTGTACTTCCTCACAGTCACTACACTCACAATGTACCTCCTCACGAGAAGAAGTAGGACATCAAACTGCTAAAGAACTACATGAAAAGCCTTTTTCTCCCCGGGTGTCGTGGAATGATGGTTGTTTGCTATCTCCTCTCCTATCCGTTGACGGCGACCCAGATTCGTTCTATGAGAACGAGGAAGATGCCATTGCAGACTTGCACCGTAAATTGGCTGCGTTGTCGTTGAAACTCTCCCCACCTGCTAGAGAAAATCTCCGGCAGCTTTTGGCAGCTTCGTGTAGTGACGGATGGGAGTCTCTTCTCCAAGAAGATGCTCATAGTCCCCAAGGTGTCAATCCCGAGAAAGAAGAGAAGGTGTTCATCCCGAGTTCGTCCAGCGATGCTCATCAAGCATCGGAAACTACTGAAGTAGGAAGTCGAGGCACTTCTACTAGAGTTTGTTGTAGTACAGCTGCGCCTTCAGGTAAAGAAGCTCCAGGTTCTACAGCAGAACCCTCTAAACTTCTCCATTCGAGTGGACAAGAGTGTAGTGAACAGCAATGTGGTCGTGAACTACAACAGGATGAAAAAGAAGTCTGCCTAGTGGTAGAGGGACGCTTGCAGTCTGATACTCCAAGCACATCTTGGGCCGATATTGGAAGGATCTGCGGACCCGATTTTCAAGCGTTTGCAGAGCAACAAATACTTGCCTCTGGAGGTGCTGCAGCTGGTCCTACCATCGCATCTTCTGGTGGTTCTCAGTCTCAAAGAACTCCTAAGGCTTGCTTCCATAAATCCATCTTCGCGAGACAACTTTACTCCATAGAAATAGTGACTCTGAAGAAATATCCCTGACGGTATTCTTTAAGTACCTAAAATTACTTCTAAAGGGCCGTGTGGATTTAGAGGAGATCAAGGACATCTGGGAATAAGCGCATTCTACAGTGGTCATATTAAGTAAAAAAAAGGAGAAAAGAACACGACCTCCAGCTTTAATATCTTATCATACAACTCACAGTTGTACTGTAGATGATCCGCAAGATGGATTTCTGGAAGGTCTAAGAATAGAAGTGCGGCTCTTGAGCCGACTTCTATGTCGATGGACTTGAGTTTCAGATGTGCTATGAGAGTCGTCACTTCATCACCTCAAGCGACTGCGGAAATTTTAGAAAACATCACGCGAGAGTTTCAACTTGTCCAGGATGATCCTCATGTTGTTGTTGATCAAACTCCGGTTATGGCCAACATTTAGTGTCGTGTCCATCTTTCTCGGCATCTTGGTCCTGTTTTGCTTTGTATTCTCATGAAATACAAGGGGAAGGGGGCCGAGATGAGGGGACCAGGACGCAATCTAGCAGACTCTAATTATGAAACCCACGACCCTGTTAGTAGTGACACTCAGACTGGTCCCCGTGTAGGAAAAGGTTGTTGTGCAGCTTTGTCAGGTCCAACACATCTAGGAGTTGAGATTTCGCGGATCTCCAAGTTGTCCAAGGAGGCCACATCTACTACTACAGCACCAGCTTCTTTTTTCGGTTCGTCCGATTCGGTTCTTTCGCGGCAGGCTTGTAGGAGATCTAGGTCGTCAGTGCGCGCACAGGCAGGGACAGCCAAAGAGAGAGCGTGGAAGACACCTGAATTAAATTACGGCTTAGACCCTAATTCATCTTCTGAAGCGTTCCGCTTTCCAAGGGAAAAAGGGAAGCAGGATGCTTCTCGAAATGGGTTAGGGTGAGCGCTAATGAAAACCACAAAACGAATCGTCCTCCGACAATGCTGTCAGAGGTGGTCCTCCTGCTATTCAGAAGACTTGCTCTTCCAGTGCTGGTACTACTGATAGTGGGACGTCGACTTCTGCGATGACGACGGCTAGTTGCAGTACGATTACCCGGAAAATGAAGATGGGTCTTTGCTTACTGGACGGAAAACTCCGAGTCCACGTTCCAGCCGTCATTTTATGGCCGTCATTTTGACTTTATTTTCCAACTATATTAAGTAAAGTATGTCCTCTCTACCGGTAGTTCTGCTTTGCTTTTCTGATCTAGGTACTCCTACTCACGTGAATTAAAGTAATAAGTACATATGAAGTAGACGATGCCATGAACAGATCAAATCTCTAGTACAGATCAAATCTCTCATCGGTACGTAACTCGGCCTCATGATGAATGTTGATGTTGATCCAGCACAGCGAAAACAACCATCCACAACCACTACAACTCCACCTACAAGAACTAGTTCATCTTCTAATTGCCGCAGTTCGATGTAGTTCAACTCCTACATCAGGACCGTCGAAGGGAAGCTGCTGCAACAAGCGTGGGCGAAAGGGGCTATCTCCTCTGGGAAGGGCTTTTCCTTCAGCATGCGGCTCGTCAAGTTTGTCGAGTAGTATGTTTACAGGCAAGAAAACAGGTGCAGCAGTACTGGACCGCCGTCGAAGTGAGCAAGGGGCAGCACTACTGGATGGGCGTCGCCGTAGAAGTGAGCAAGGGGCAGCACATTCCGGCTATGACGATGAGCGTCGCCGTAGAAGTGAGCAGGTGGACAGCTGCACGTTGCGAAAGTGCGCGTTGGGTGAGGAGGAACAGGTAAATCCAGGAGTTAGAGAAGCGGAAGCTTGTAGGGGGCCCTCATCACTTCTTTCCACGGCTTTGAGGAGAGCACAACTAAACGCCGGTTGCAAGGTTGATTCTGGGTCTTGTGGAGAATATACATCCTCCGCAACAAGGAAGGATGCCCAAGACGAAGAACTACATGGAGAGAAAAAGGACCACAGCTGGACAGAGGAAGTAGACGAAGAGTCAGCGTCTTGGTCCTCGAGTCACCTAGATTTACGGCTTCTACATTTTTTCACTATCCCATTAGCATGCTGAGTGTGTGTAGACAAGTGCCACTGTAGTTTCCTTGAAGCTATTTAAAGGGGAAGGAAGCTATCTTCAATCTCAAGCATTTTTCAAGGTGCTGGAAAACTACGAAGCGGGGAGTCACTTTCACTAAACCAGGGACTCACTTATCCAAGGATCATGCTCACGAACTCACTAAACCAGGGATGAGGGTGCTTACTTAGTCAGGGATAAGGTGGATAGTGAAGCACTTGTAGTACTTTTAAGAAGGCTAGCGCAGCTCCATCGAGACTCCGTTTTCCGAGTTCAACTAGCAGATGCGCTAGAAGGCGTATCAGGGACAGCAGCGTCAGCATCAGACTCTGTTATTAAGGCTCAATAGAATTCACTGAAGGTACCTTTGAAAATGATGGTACCTCTGTCTCACTTGAGAGAAGGGCAATTTCTTCTGGTTCCGTCTTGGGAATCAAAAGAAACGACTTGCAGAAATGAATTGTTTTTCGCTCTAATGGTAAGGACCCAGGATCTTCCATCCCTGAGCTAGAGCGAGCTAGGTGTTGCCAATTAGAAGATGCGTGGGCTCATCTTCCCCAGCTAGCAGGCCAACAACAGCGAGAACAACAAGATGGTCATCAAGTATTAAAGGTTGACAACGAGGACGCTCCAGCAGCACACTCTGAAGCAATCGTCCAGCAGCAAAAGACGAAAGGGTTGATACAGTACGCAGAAGCTGCACAGCAAACCGTTCCCGGTGGGGCCCCACAAGTTGTTCTGGGTGTCTCTGCAGTGCAACAGCAACAAGTAGATTTTTACCCTCCGTTTTTACCTCCTACGCCTACTTATATACAGGGCGAACAGGGTGGCCGCGGTGCACAACCACAACTGCAGCAGTCTGCTTTTTTGCCTCAGCAAGAACAGGGACAACTGCAGCAGCCTGCTTTTTTGCCTCAGCAAGAACAGGGACAAGTACAGCAGTCTGCTTTTTTGCCTCAGCAAGAACAGGGACAACTGCAGCAGCCTGCTTTTTTGCCTCAGCAAGAACAGGGACAACTACAGCAGTCTGCTTTTTTGCCTCAGCAAGAACAGGGACAACTACAGCAGTCTGCTCCACCTCAATACTGCTCTCTCCCACCTCAAGCCTGTGGAAATGTACTACCGACATCGTGGTATCCTGTGCAGTTGCAGCCGATTCCGGGTCCATGTAGCAACCAAGTTTTCTGCTGGCAGCATCTAAGGCCCATGCATTGGCTAGTACAGCCAGGAAGTGATGCAGGAGCAAGTCCAGCGCCGCCTACAACACATCAGCCGGCACAGCAGCATACAGTAGGAGTAAGTCCACCGCTACCTACAACACATCAGCCGGCACAGCAGCATACAGTAGGAGTAAGTCCACCGCCGCCTACAACACATCAGCCACAAGCATGGCACAACCAGCCGCAGATGAGTCAGCGGGCGCCAGACGCATGGCAGCCTGGACAACATCAACCACAGCCACAACCATGGCACCAGCCCCAGCAGGTGAGTCAACAGCACCCGTCGCAGATGAGTCAGCAATGGCAAAGCTCACAGGCGTATCTTCAGATGAGTCAGCAGGCAGAATCATGGCAGCCGCAGATAATGACTCAACAACAACAGCAGCAGCCTTGTTATCGTCCGCAGCTTTATCCACACTCGCCGCCGCCTTGTCAGCAATTAGCACATCCTTATGCGCAACAGCCGCAGCCTTATAATCCGCATTTACAACCGGATGACTCTCATCCGCATTTACAAACGCATGACCCTCATCCGCACTTACAACCGCATGACCCTTATCCGCACGACTCCCAGCCGCTGCCACAGAGTTTCAATTACAACCAAGCACAGGAGTGGGACGAGTGGCGACAAAATAGAGCAAGACAAACAGAGCAAGAACAAGAGGAAGTTGGACCTCTCGCAAATGCCGTACAAAGTGACAACCGGGTTGTTCTTGAAGAGGAAGAAGTAGAAGAGGGAGAAGACCAAGAAGAAGCAGGAGACGACCAAGACGACACAAAAATGGGCAAAAAAAAAAGGCAGAGGGCGAGCAGAAGGGCTCCACCTCCATGGTGGAAGAAGAAGAAAAACCAAGAGAACGCCACGAGCACGACGAGGGGAGGGTCGATCACTCCTTCCACCCGTCTTTTTGCTCAACCTGAAGACTTGAAAACGGAGCTCCTGGGAAAGGCTGTAGTTAAGGGCCCCTCCCTCATAATTGCATCCTTCACAAGAACCATCCTCGGCCGTTTTTCAAGTGGAAAACAGAGCAGGTGGCATCTTCTGAAGAGTGCAAAAATAGTGCAACGGGCCTCTAAGGTAGGGAATGACGCAGACGCAAATGAGAGCTCTATTTATCACGTGCTGGCGCTGAAGACAAGTCGCAAGCAATGGATGCACGAGGAGGTGCAGGAAAGATTGAGGCAGTGCACAACAGAAAAGCAACGGGTGGCGTTTCTGTGGAGAACAATACTTCGGCATCAAGATCCGGAAAACGCGAATACTATTACTTTAAGAAGAAATTTACATACTTATGCTTTCGTACTATACGACCTCTTGCTAGGTAAATGAATGAATGAATATACTGGAGGTGCTCCTGGTGTAGAAGGCCAGGACTAGGTTGATCTTGCTCAGAGTCTAGTAATTATTTATTATATTTACCCGTTATTCTTCGAGCTAAGCTATGAGTAGCTTTGTTTCAACTTGCATCCTAGAAGAAACTTTTTGTTTTGCTCATATCAAGAATAACTGAAAGAACTTCATGCAGCTGGGGTTTTTACTCAGCACCAGGGATTTGCTACTTATTCACCATGGAGGGAGGCTCCACGGGAGGCCATCTGGTTTTCTCTAACAAAGCAGGGCTTCGAGAAAAGCCATGTTGTTAGTTTGGCTCATCTCTGGTTCGCGCATGCTATGGCTTTTGAGGACGAAGAAGGGAAAACACCCCGTACGGACGAGGAAGCTGCGGCATGTACTTGTCTATTTTTTGCTCCTTTGTCAAATAAAAGGACCTATGTATATTTTTAATTATTCTACTGTAACTAAGTAAGTAACTACATCAGGTGGAGGGAGTTGTATTCTGGATTAGTGACCAAAATTGTGATTTCCTTTTTGCCTTTTTCTAGTTGGGACCTTGTTTGTGTGGCGGTGATATGGAGGCACCCTATCACCTTATCCCTATGATCCCTCTCCTATTCACTGGAATTTATTCTACAAGTGAGAAGATGGTCTACTTCACGTCTTTTTTGATCGGCTTACTTACTTCAACTTACAGTGGTCAACGTTTTGTTTTTGATTGTATCAAATTTGAGGATCGATATATACGACTATTCTTCAAGGTTTTTCCGAACTCGAGACTCGTGGAGCCTTTTACGTTCTCGAGTACCTGAGTCACGAAGTGCGCGAACTCCAAGAGTCAATTGCCTCATTAGAACGAGCATGCAAAGACGACTTTCCACCACCACCTCCGCTTCCTGCGTCATCTTCGGTATAGTACATTTAGTGAGTGAAGTTGTCTTATAGAAGCTGATTTTTGACAGTAATTGACTAGTTCTCACACCTCTTCTAGCTGAGTGATGGCTTCACTTTATCTTTGTCATCATTATTATAGCTTTTTTTGTTTGTCAGGATAGACTGACCTTAGAACAAACACCACCTCTAGTATCGGCACAATCATCATCATCATCATCAATCCGCGAACAGCATGGTATCTGAGAAGACAAGCGCGGTTTGGCCCGCCATTGGGCTAGTAGAATTTAATGGGACCACACAAGGAGAAGTGCATTAAAAAGGTGAAGAAATGAGATATAGAAGGGGCGTGCAAATAATTAAGTCTGACCTCAACCTCGTGCTAGGTAAATGAATGAATGAATGAAACTTACAGGCTACCCGCAAAGAAGACGGCGATTTTGTGGACCAGGCATGTGATGATCATGGTAGTGCGCGGCGTGTGCGAGTTCCCCCTCCCCTTTCTCGCGGGTCCATCGGCCATCCTCATAGATGCGGGTGGGCTTGCCGTTTTTATGATGCTGGTCGAAGATTATCTTCTCCACCTTGTAGTACTAGTAGTTTCACTCGAGGAGACCCTAATACAGCACCTCCTGATAAGAAGAATGCATGGCCACGACCAGGTGTATTACTTTTAGTTGTTGTAGAGGTAGGAGTGGTGGTAGAGCTAGGAGTGGTGGTAGAGGAATAACTTCAGCAGCGGTCCCTCAACCTTGAACCTTAGTGCCTGTTCTCACGATCTTTGGGGGCTTAGATCTAGTGGAAAGTATGCACCATGTGAGTGAATGAATGAATGAATGAATGAATGGATGCCCCATAATTAACTTTTTTGTGATGGTGGTCTATCTCTATCTCCTCTAACCTCTTGCCTTCAAAGCGGGCGGATGTGTCTATGAGGCGAACTGCACGCGCTGCCACCTGTGTGCTTGGTCGAAGAAGGGGAAGCTTCTGCGTGCGAAAAAAGTAAGGAAGGAAGACCTCGCTTCGCGAGAGTCGTTGCTACAATCTTTAAGGGCTCTCCTACTCGTCCATCTTTGGAAGAAGCTTAAGGATCATGCATCCCGAGACCGTTTTACAGGGGGAAGAGGTCCTCTAAGGATGCTTTTCAAGATGGATCATTAGGGTGAGCTCTAATAACTTCTGCTGTAGATGATGAAGAACATCTTCAAGAACACGATGTCGAGGAGACTGACAAGGAAAAAACGTTATGGTGTGAGTGTCAACTACACTACTACTCTCAACAAGACTACTCCCAGAATTGAACTTATTTTCATGCTTTTGGAAGCACAATTCTAGTCCTGCTCGATACAAGAAGATCCAATTTGATGATGCCAGAGAACTATCCTTTCCTGAAGACTATACATCTCCTTCTCTTTCTCTATTGACAAAGACTTACCTCTTGTTACACCGACTTTGATAAAGATTGGATGGCCTCAAAAGTAGACATTAATAGCTGTACACAAGAGGCGCCACGACATGACGCTGTCTTCTAAGACAACATCGCTCTTGGCTTTTTCTAAAAGATAGAGACCGTTCTTGTTTGGCTCAGGTGAGGGACCTAGTTCGCGGCGTTGCGCAAGAGTTTCCTATTCCCGGCGCTGCGCCACATGGCAGCACCACGGAACTACAAGAGGATGTTGATCAAGGTGTGACTGGCGGTCCTCGTGCTGCTGATGCAGGAGATGAACAACCTCAAGCCACAAAAACAGTAACAAGCGCAGAGAGATCATCCGGAGAGTCAGGCGCCTGCTCAGGTGCAAAGGCATCGAGACCCTCGGATGAAGTCGAGGAAAGAAAGACACTCTCAGAAAGGCAACGATCACCTGAAGAGCAAGTTGTAGATTCTAAAACAGGCACTAGTCCGTCACCTTCACCTGAAGAGCAAGTCGTGGATTCTGGAGAGCAAGGTACTAGTCCGGCACCTTCACCTGAAGAGCGAGTTGTGGATTCTGGAGAGCAAGGTACTAGTCCGTCACCTTCACCTGAAGAGCAAGGTAGAAGTTGTTGTTGGACTACACGACAAGAAGTGGTCGCGGCTACTGCTGCAGAAGGGGAAGAAAATGTTTCTGCGTTGGATACTACTACGAAAGGTCCTGGAGAGCAAGGTAGAAGTTCTCCTGCGTTGGATACTACTACGAAAGGTTGTTGGACTCCAGAAGCTCCTCCAGAAGGCGGACGTCTATCATCACCGCGCGGACGTCTTGATGAACAAGGACGGCAGAGATGGGGATCGTCCCCACTCGGCGACAGCGATGATGAACCGGAACTGGAACTACAATTAGGGCTAGGCTAAAGGTGTTCATGTTGCCGCTTGTTTTGCTGCTCCTGTAAGGGAGAAGAGCATAACAAACCAGGGCTATAAGCGAACATGAAAAACCTACCTCTAATATATGAACAACAAGAACAGACTTACGCGCAAGCTGTGCTAGTACGTGGACGCGGAGGAGGCATACCTGCACCAGAAGTTGATCAACATGGTTCTCATCTACCTGGTGGTGGAAAAAGTCACAAGGATGGTCTAGTTGATGGCTCTCTACCGAATAAAGCTGGGGGAAAAAGTCACAAGGATGGTCTAGAAGTTGATGGCCCTCTACCTAGTAGACAAGTACAACAAGGTGGGGGAAAAACTTTTTCCAAAGGTGCATCTCAAGATCTTCAGTATACAACCTCCTCTGGTGCTGGCAAATCTGAAAGAATGGAACACGACTCGACGCCCAAAGGACGCCCCTCTGAAGTAGTACACAACTACAACTACAAGGGAAAATCTTCTGGTAGTACTCGTACTGTAAAAATAGGTACTAAAAATTCCAATGTAGTTGGTTCCTACACCACGAACGGCAAGGGAGGCGGACAGGGGAAGGTCGGTGGAGGCGGTTCTTCGTCGAGTGCGGAAACTGCAAAAGGAAAGAGCAAATCCGGCTATCTCCATGGAAAAAGTGGGAAAGCGAATAGGAGTGAAATTCTGTAGCAAAACAGGGTGGAAAGGGGAAGAGAGAGCATACTTCTCAGGAGTGACTTTCTGTACGAACATTTTTTACTGCGTCGACTTCAATGTGGAAAAATGACTATTTTCAATTTTTCTTGTGAGTCCAGAATAACAGTGATGATCGTGTTGTACTATCTCAAACTCATATGTTTTCTGTAACAACCAGAACCAAGAACGCTATTACTTACCATGAAATAGGGAACTCGTGTACGTGTTATGATAATTTCCCCGAGCAAGATACCTTTAGAGACCGTTACCGAGTGCATATTTAACATCTGCTCTTTTATGCCCCTTGACTGGGTACACTACTACTACTACTACTACTAGATATGACTACTATAATATACATAGGTTAGGGTGGTTCTATTAATATCGGTGATAGGTAAACACTGTGAGAAGTGCTTGCTACACTGAAGATAAAAACGAAGAGCTTTTGAAATAGGAATGGCAACAAGTATAGAGATACTTCGGAAATATGGAAGATACGGTATTCAAGATAAGTAGGCATCTATCTAAGCATACACACAAAATCTAACGAAGAGCCACCTCTTCTGTTTTCAATATTTCTTTTTCCAACAGTAGTCTAGTACGGAAAGCCAAAGTTGACACAAGAAGCTTAGACATTTATTTTGATACTTACTACTGTAAAATAAAGCATTAAAAACTACAATCAGAGTAAGCAATAGAAGCTTCTCATTTACTAGTAAGCACGCCCGTCATGAAGGTGCGCAACTTGTGCAAAGAACTATAGCCTAGTTTTTTGTTGCAAGTAGTAGCACTTTTACGACAAACTGCTAATAGGTTTTACCAAGCATAACTACACAACTTTCCATGCGCCTTCGTCTTAGAACAAGCTACACGAAGAACCTTCTACAAGAACGGACTTCATGAACGACTTAGCGATAGCGCAACGTGCTAGAACCTACACGCTTCACCAGATTGCCGCACTGGAACTTACACCACCATCCAGAATTTCTTCCCTTTTTTTCCAAATAGCATGTTGGTCGCTTTCGTTTAGAGCAGCAAGTTTCTTCAGGCGCGCTCTTTTTGTAGAATTTTTAGACTGACGCCGTAAGGGGCCGAAGCCTTCCAGATACTATGCCCCTGGCAGGCTTGTCCCTGTTGTTGTGGTGGTGGCGTTACCAAGTAACACCCACAAACTAAAGGGTAAGCGCGTCCATGTTGTTGGTGTTCTTATGGTGTCATGGTGGTGGCGTTACCAAGTAACACCCACAAACTAAAGGGTAAGCGCGTCCATGTTGTTCGTATTCTCATGGTGTCAATGACCTCACTGACCATGCTCCGTGCCCCTCTTTTGTAAGTGCGTACTTTCATCGTTGAAGAATATTTTAGAAATAGAAGTACAAGCACTACGCTGCATTTGGCGGTGAGTCGGGTGTCTGTCGTGTGCTATTTTTTATTGAAGAATATAATTTGAGGAACCAAGGAGACCGAAGATAAATACTAAAAACTAGAAGTTACATGCTTCAAAAGATTGTCATACTAGAACTAAGACGTATCTATTAGAACTAAATTTATGGCACGGACGTAGTACTAAATATTGCCGGTCGGTACACTAGTGTGGCATGAGGAATGACGCAACTTCAGATATGACGCTGAGGGCAGCCTTTTGTCGAGCGCTCGCGCTGTCTTAAGCTAAGTAAGTGTCAGGCGATGCCGCACAAAAGTGCCACCTTCAATTGCACTAGAGGTATGAGAATTGATAAACAAGAAGTAGATGAAGAAAAGAAATCGCATTACCATCCAGAATTTCTTCATTTTTTTTCGCAATAGCATGCTGATCATTTTCGTTTAGAGCAGCAAGGTTCTTAAGGCGCGTTTTTTTGTAGAATTTTTTGACCGACGCAGTAAGGGGCCGAAGCCTTCCAGATACTATGCCCCTGGCAGGCTTGTCCCTGTTGTTGTGGTGGTGGCGTTACCAAGTAACACCCACAAACTAAAGGGTAAGCGCGTCCATGTTGTTGGTGTTCTTATGGTGTCATGGTGGTGGCGTTACCAAGTAACACCCACAAACTAAAGGGTAAGCGCGTCCATGTTGTTCGTATTCTCATGGTGTCAATGACCTCACTGACCATGCTCCGTGCCCCTCTTTTGTAAGTGCGTACTTTCATCGTTGAAGAATATTTTAGAAATAGAAGTACAAGCACTACGCTGCATTTGGCGGTGAGTCGGGTGTCTGTCGTGTGCTATTTTTTATTGAAGAATATAATTTGAGGAACCAAGGAGACCGAAGATAAATACTAAAAACTAGAAGTTACATGCTTCAAAAGATTGTCATACTAGAACTAAGACGTATCTATTAGAACTAAATTTATGGCACGGACGTAGTACTAAATATTGCCGGTCGGTACACTAGTGTGGCATGAGGAATGACGCAACTTCAGATATGACGCTGAGGGCAGCCTTTTGTCGAGCGCTCGCGCTGTCTTAAGCTAAGTAAGTGTCAGGCGATGCCGCACAAAAGTGCCACCTTCAATTGCACTAGAGGTATGAGAATTGATAAACAAGAAGTAGATGAAGAAAAGAAATCGCATTACCATCCAGAATTTCTTCATTTTTTTTCGCAATAGCATGCTGATCATTTTCGTTTAGAGCAGCAAGGTTCTTAAGGCGCGTTTTTTTGTAGAATTTTTTGACCGACGCAGTAAGGGGCCGAAGCCTTTCAGATATTATGCCCCTGGCAGGCTTGTCCCTGTTGTTGTGGTTTTGGTGTTACCAAGTAACGCCCGCGACCTAAATGGTAAGCGTGTCCATGTTGTTGGTATTCTTATGGTGTCATGGTGGTGGCGTTACCAAGTAACACCCCCAAGCTAAAGGGTAAGCGTCTCCCTGGAAGAAGATGATTACTTACATTTAGCGCTTGTTTTCATAAAGAAGAGTCGTCCCTTCCTCTTGAATTCTAAGGCCAATGAGATTATTACGTAAATGTCCAAAAATGTGGTGCATGTGCATTTCGGCTGCAAACTCTGGTTAATATATGAGATCAACGTGGTTCTTAGCTGGGGTTATTATACCGTTGGTCGTGAACAACAAGGCTCTGCTTCTAATCTATCATGATTGACAGGTAGATGCTGCAAAATCGCATACAAAATGCAAAAAGGAAAGCCAAAAAAATGAGGAAACGGTTCCGGTTCGTGAGGTAGAACCAACTTCGAACCTACCCCGACTGCTCTCATATTCATTTCACTGAAGGTGGCGTTGGCCATAATGGAAGACTCTTCCACAGTTCAGGTTGCATCTGTGTTCATCTTCTGTGTCTCAGTCCTCACTATAGTATCCCTGAAATAGAATCTTCAGAAACTATAAATAGGAAGACCTCGTCTTTGCATTGCTCCAGTGAAATCTTTATCCCGCTGCGATGAAGCTCAACCTACATGATGCAGAAAAAGACGATACTTGTTTGCATGCATCGAACCTTGTGAGGCTATGAGCACAGGCGGGAATGCCGTAACAGAGTCAAACATCTTCAGCTGTGAATCACTTGCGACCAAGTTGCTTTATCAAAATGTCTATGTGCAACTCAAGAATAGCGAATACTGACTTCTGACCACACCGCTTTGCAGTTATTAGTTCCCCTCTCACTTCCGAACCGCTTTGCAGTTATCAGCTGGCTTAGAATCTTGTGTGAGTTATTATCGTGTCGAACAACTACGGCGTCCTAAGGCAGTCTGCACTAAACTTTGTGCGAGATTTATTGTGTTGTATTGCATTGCGCTGTCTTTCATGTAGGATCCGTAATCTAACCTAACCAGCCCTTGATGTAAGCACCCTACTTCTTCATATCTGGCAACTTACTTACCAACTTCGTGAGCGCACTTACCTCTCTTCTGTGTCGCTAAATACCTAGTACTAATTATCTGAGATCAAATTTTCTGTGTCTACACAAACTCATAGCACCAGGGTCCACCGCATTTGCGGGTAGTAAAAAAGCTACGCTGTATACTATTCGTCACTGCTAGTAGTTGTACAACTTCGTAGTTTTACTTTTATCGCCCTTTACTACAACTTCGTACTTTTACTTTTAATATCGTCCAGTCGTGGAGGTCTTCTTGTGCTCACCCTCACTCGTAGTTCCTAAAAAGATGTCGCAGCAAGGTACCGTGAAGTGGTTTTCGGAAAAGGGCTTTGGGTTCATCCAACCAGCAACTGGAGGAGAGGATTTGTTTGTTCACTTTTTAAGGCTTCTTCTACTCAAAAGTAATGATGTTCAGTAGGTTTTTGCTTCGAGTCCAACGACATCGCCAGCTTTCTTGTGCTATGAAAATTACGCATCAACAAGGACATCCAATGAATCCCCCAAAACTGAAACTGAAACTTGTTCATAAGCCCCAAAACTGAAACTTGTTCTTAGTGACTAGCCGCGCGCTTTTCTTCTCCTCTACTTCTCCGTTCTCTCAAGCACTTATCTCACGCTTGTTACCACGTTATTTATCCTCCTTCTGCACCTCCCACGCTCTTCTAATTTTCTCTTCCATCAACAAAGACGGTTTCAAAAGCCTCAACGAAGGTGAGACGGTCTTTTATGATACCTTCTGGGATGAGCAGAAGCAGAAAACCTCAGCCGTGAACGTGACGGGAAACGGTGATGGCATTCCGCGCCAGAAAGGAAAGGGCAAGGGCAAGGGAAAGGGCTTCGACAAGGGCTTCGGCGGAAAGGTTATGCTTCTTCACATCAAGTTATATAGAAATACCCAAGTATAGATAAATAGATACTTACGTTATACTAGAAAACTAGAAAACGACATAAGGGTTAGGGTGCAGTAAATGAAGTGGTGGACTCTCTAACTCAAGTGGTGGATTCGGTGACTTCGGTGGAAAAGGTGGCTTCGGTGGAGGCTATGATGGCGGCAAGGGATTCGGTGGACCACCGCAGGGATACTGGTAAAGAGGACAAGAGGTTCAAGGATAGGGATACTGGTAAAGAGGACAAGAGGTTCAAGGATAGGGATACTGGTAAAGAGGAGAGGACACGATCCTCAAGGATGGAGAGGCTATGGCGACGGGTGACTCTGCTGACGCAGGTACTTCTAAAATTGATCGATCTCGTTTGCAACACCTCTTTTTAGGCACATTCATTCATTCATTCATTCATTACAACTTATATTTCTTTGACTTTGACCGCTCTAGTAGTCGTTTCTTTAACTTCTCTAAGTCTAACTTCATCTAGCAACTAGTGATCCATTTAGCGAATCACGTGCTCCTGCGCTCTAAGTCGCCAAACATATTTGTGTAAGTGCACCACCGTTCCCTTGTTCTTTTAGATTTGCTATTCCTAATATGATCATCTGCTCAGGGACAACTCGATGAAGAAGAGGATGTTGAAGCTTGATTTTGTGGAGAAGATTTGATGGCGAAGATTTACTACGATTACGGATGCGATGGTTGACCGTCTTCTTGCTTAAGTTTTTCTTTGAGTTCAAAAAAGAGAACCATTTGCCTCAACAAACTTGGATTTCTTGCAACAACATTAACTCGACGTCAGAAAGTAACAGATGAATGCTTGGATAAAAAGCTTACTTACAGTTGTACGTATTCATTGCCTGAGTTCTTTTTAGAGGATAAGGAGGGATATCTTCAGCCATTTACATAAATCACATACAAGAAGTGCTTGTAAGTTTAGAAGTCTGTAAGATCTTCTAAAGCAGCTTGAGTTCTTCAGTAGATGTCGTAGGTCTAGATGAAAGTACTTATATATTACTACTCATTGCTTCAGAAGTTTATGAGGAGATTCGTCTTGAAGATGAGAAACAACATACTTCGACTTACCCATCATGAGGTTGAAACTCTCTCGAACCATGGAAGAATTGACTTGTGCCTCTCGAACCATGGACTAACTTCATGTCAACAGCTCCACCGAGGAGCCGCGCTGAGCAACGACTAAGTGATGTCGCTGCGACAACTATCTCTGCGACTACTAGTGCTTAATGTCGTTCGCAAGCATGATGTTGTTCCAAAAAAGGATACAAATTTTGTAAAGTCAAGAAAGCACCACAGACTGAGAGGACTACGAGAGTGCCGCGAGTGAAGACAGGAACAGTGAAGAAAAGTAGACAAAGTAAGACGGGCTTCATGAAGTCGTGACAGGCAGAGGCAAGATAAGTACTCTTCAAGAACTATTTACAGCCGTGATTTCAAACAAAAAAAGTCAAACAAGAACATGACCATGCCCTCCACTTCCAAACAAAAAGAGTCAAACAACAACATGACCATGCCCTCCACTTCGTCGCCGCCTGGCTCTGAGGCGCCAGCATCGTTATTCCCAGGCTCCAATGCCGCACTCATTGGCTACACTGGTCACGTCGGGAGTAATCTTACCGACCAATATTCGGATTATCGTGGTTACTACAACAGCAAGAACATCGACGACTTGTCGATGGAGAATTTTACGGGAGCACTGCAACTGCAAAGCAATTTTCCAACTGTAAGACAATTGGAAACCTCTAGAACAGGTAAATGAATGAATGAATGGATATGCCTCTTGGTGGTCTTGCCAGGTATACCTCTTGGTCTTGCCAGGTACCTCAATCAATCATCAATCTAGAGGAGTCTTTGTCTCATGTGAACGACCTCTTGCTAGGTGAATGAATGAATGAATGAGTCATCCGCTAGTCAAGTGGATGAATCCTCGTCTGATGATCGTCTGATGCCGTACACTTATATCCGTTAATCAAGTGCAGCTTAGTTAACTTCTATTCTAAGAACTACGAAACAGTTGTTTGCGCGGCTGCTACTGGTTTCAAACTGGGCGCAAACAGTCTGAAGCAAGACGTGAACGGTAACACCCCTATGACGAGCGTGGAGGAGAGTAAAGAAAGGGATTACGAGAAGTTGAAAGCAGAAGATCGCGCTGCATCGGAAGATGGAATTAAGGAAATAAAGTAGGTTTGAGAAAACGGGCATCAAGACGTTCCGCAGATTGACCTGAGGCAAAGTGATAAGTGAACAGGCCAACGCCTTAGCCACTGAACCAAGTGCTCAATACACTAATCACATCAAATAAGTCTAAAAAAACTTGGCGTCTCCGGAAAATGTCGAGCAGGAACTCCACTGCCTCAACGAAGACCGATTTGTTTGGGACCGTCTAGGTTATCTACAGCGGGACCGCCGCTCAGATTCATTAAGGCGTCTACCCCTGAAGCGTCCTCAGGATCATCCTTGGCCCTGCCCCTTCCCCTGACGCATCCGCCTACAGGAGCATGATCCTCGGATCTTCTTTTTCGAATTGAAAAAGGAGCCCCGGCCACCCAAAGGATATCGTCACTCTCAAAGAGGAAGATGCTTGCTTGGTAGGTAAATACTAAATAGCTCTAACTTCCGAGTACGGCAGAAACCGGACCAAGTTGGAGAGGTCTGTGATGGAGGAATTCAAGGAGAGCTATCTACTTTTCATCCGCCTTCATACGAGATCTTTGGGAAAAACATGTGCAAGAAGAACTACTTCTTTGACCTAGTCACCAAGACTCCGAAAAATTGTTGTGAACAACATCAACAACTCAGAGCCTCAAGAATTAAGGCTTCTCCTAATCTCCCATTTCGAGGAGCATCTTGGAGCCGTCGCATAAGGAGAAAGAAGCAGCAAGATGCAACTCAAGATGGAAGCGGGTGAGCTCCTCTAAAAGATGAAGCAGCTGCCCAGCAGCAGGGCACAAATTATGATCACATGAGGGTTGTAAACCTTTTCCCGCAACCGATCAGAACAGATAAGCTTGTAGATGCTTTCTTCCCCGACTAGAAAGCGGAGTGCGGTAAGAAAGATGAGTTTTTCAAAGATGACTGCTTTACCAAATATGCAAAATTCTTTGGTCGTGGAGATGATGTTGTTGTAGTTGGTGGTGGAAGCGGTGGAATTGGAATTGGAACGAATGGAAAGAGCACTGGTCGTTATCGCATGTCCAAGAGTGTAGTTGTTGGTGGAAATGGAACGCTTCCTCAAGTCTTTGGAGTTGAACTAGACATGAAATTGGTGAAGATCCTATAATTACCGCAAGAAAATAGGTATAATAGAGAAGTGGAAAAAGGACAAGAAGTGGAAAAAATGCAGGATTATATCTACTTTATTTTTATCCATCGTGTTCGGTTTCTGAGACTCAGAGTTGTTTGAAAGGATACGGGTACCTCAACTGCAGCGATCTCCACTTCTTCGGGCCTATAGTCATGGTCACTACATCAGTGCGTCGGTTCGTATCATTGTCGAGTGAGCAGCTAGTTCGAGGAGAAACTTGTCTACAGCACCAGATGAAAGTGTCTGTCGAGTACTGTAATATTCAAACAAGAACACGAAAGCCCTACCAGAAGAAAGAATCTAAGCGGCCAGCGTTCCCTCAACCTACCAGAACAGAGAACGCAATTGTTTACAATTTCCCCGACTTTGTCCTTTCATCCATCTGCTGCACTCTGCACTTTGTGCGAGATTTATTGTATTGTATTGTCTTGTAGTGTCTACAAACGTATAATGATCGATGAGGCTTTCCTATCACCATGGGTTACTAAATCACAGCTCGTAAGTTCACTAAAAGATAGTTCTAGTTGTGGTATTATTGATACTAACTTACTGGTAGTGGTTCTCTTCTTGAAGAACAAGGCATGGTATGATCGATACTAACTTACTGGTAGTGGAGGTTCTATTTGTGGCATTATCGATACTGTAACTTACTGTTAGTGGTTCTCTTCATTAACAATTTTTGTGGTATGATCGATACTAAATTACTGGTAGTGGTTCTCTTCATTAACAATTTTTGAAGGACGAGAAGCAAAAACAAAAAAGCAAACACCTATTCTTGAAGAACAAGGCATGGCACCAATAGAATCAGTTACAAATATACAAGAAAAGTAAATCCGATCTCATCATGTCCTCCCCATGCCCAACGGAGCTCCAGTTTCTCTCCCCAAGTGGGGAGGAGGTAGTTCTCCTCTCGTGCGCAGTATGGGAAGAACTGGCAATTTGTGGCAAGTTTGTGCCTCTCTCTGCCGTCCTGTCGCATCTAGCCGCATCAAGTTCCATCACCGAAGGTTCGTATCGGAAAAGCGGATACTCCCCAGGGCGTCTCTCGTTAAGGGTAAGTAGGTTTTAAGTGTTGTTCCTGCTGCCGTTTCTTATGGCTCTCCGACCCTCTGAGGGTAAGGGAGAAACCACAGGCGTATAACTGTACGTAACATCGGTAAGGGAGAAACCACAGACATAAGTACAGACGGAATACACAAACACCAAAATCCTACCTCTAATATCATTGGTCAGGAGTGGAACCGCATCTCTATCTTGCCAGGAGGAGAGTTGTGAAGGAGAAGAGGAAGGAGGGCACGAAGATGAAGCACCCAACCAGAGTCGTGGAAAGGTGGGGGACGAAGAAGGCCAGTTGTACGGTCGTGGAGAAGATGAAGACGAGTATGTTCACGAAGGACCTACGGACACGAGTCATGGTCAAGTCACTGCACAGAAAGAAAAAGAGCATCATCATCGTCATCGTCAAGACCTTAATTCCAGAGGGAGCACGAACAGCACCTCCTCAACAACCTCAGAGCAGAAAAATATTGAAGCTAGCACTAGGGTGGAAAGGGAAGGTCTCGATACTTTGTTAGCGTCAATCTTTTCAGATTTGCCTCTGGGGATGGGTCTTGGCGATGTTTTTGGGTGGCGGCGGAACCCCAGAACGCAAAAGCTTGAAGAGTGTGTCGACATTTCTTTGCTGAAGAAAATGTTGCCGATAGACGGAGCCTCAGCAGGAGATGAGGAGGACCATCGACGTCTTAAGGGTCGAGAAAACATTTCGTTTTTCCATGCTTTTTCCCTTACAGCGCTGGTAGTTCGAAACGAAATGTTGTGCTTCAACATAACATGTTGTAAGAATACAACTAGGGAGCAGCTCGCGGAAGATGATTCTGGCTCGATGAAGCGAGCTGCATTGAAAGACGCCCTCGACGTCTTTCAGCCTGACGATCGGTACCTCACTCTCCCTTTCCCTGTGGACGAAGTTAAAGGCTTCTACATTGCATCCTGCGCTATCTGTCATTCTTGACTTTTATTTCCCAATCAACATAGGAACAAAGGACTGAAGGATGATCATGATTTGAGCGCAAGCTGCAACAACACTCTAACAAAAAGGAGCCTTATTACGTTATTTGGTGTGGTAAGCCGTTTGAGTGGACTACGACAAATATATCCCACTTGTCTACCCGCCGGAACGATTACCATGAAGGTACTAAAAAAAAAAACTAGAACTACGTTCTTGCGTTGCCGTGGTCGCATGACGACCATGGGAGCCCCGACATCGAAGACTTAAGGCTATAGTACTTACTATGTACAAAAAAGAAGACTTAAGGAATTATAGTGCTTATGTACTAGCCTTAGGTCTTCGATGTCGGGGTTCCCAAGCACTATTCGGTCGTGTGGGGTATCCTCAGTGATGGGGATGCGCAGACAAGAATTTGACTCTACAACTAGATATACTAGAGTTTCAATCACCTATGGAGCGCTGTGTGTTGTCTCCGCTTCAAAGCTCCTTATCAATATTTGGGAACAGCCTGCTAAAGTGAGGAAAGAGGGCAACTCACTCAGCCACGAGTAGTGAAAAACGAACTTTGATCTCAGTAGATTTCTTGAAATTCAAAGATCTACATGCTTTAAGAGGCGAAGGCATAGTAGAGTTTGAGGTGGAGGCATCGGGAGAAGGAAGGGCGTACTTGTTCTTACACTATGGGCTTGGTTTTTTTCCCCATTTAACAGACCATCGAAGCTGCCCCTTTGCCCCTTGATGAAAGTGCATATAATTTTTAGCCTGAAGGGGTGGAGCCTCGAAGGTTTGTCTCTGTCTCTATAGGGGATAAAATACCGCAGTCATATCCACGACATTCTTTTGTTTCTTGAAGACAAGCGTTGCCCGTCGCGACTGTGTCAGCGTTAAGGCTGATCGATCACTACTCCATGTGGACACCGATGTTGAGTGGGTTCCTTCCTCCTAGAACTTCTGCGGAAGACGGAAGATCAATAAGGGAACTCATACATCGGTCTCCACATCGGTCCCCACAGATGCAACTGGTGATTGTGATTGACTCCCGTTAAATATGCAGGTGGGGTGAGCCCTTCAATTAAGGTTTGGAAGTTGGCCTATCATCTAAGAGCATTTCTATGGCTTCGTCGTTGAACTTAGTAGGAAAGCCATGGATCATCGTATGCGAGCTAGAGAGGCCAACTTTCTTCAACCCTAACTCAAGTTTATCTCTATTGTAGACGTGCAGAGAAGACTGGCACCATTTCAACCATTGCAGGCGAGGCGGTACCAGAAGAGCACGGAGCTTGCTTCTTTATTACGTCCATTAATGGAAACAATTTGCAGAAGGAACATTTTATATGGCAGCTAGAAAATAATAACCACCTGGAGGATCGAGTTCGAGAGGGCACCTGCGATCCCGTCTGAGCTGTCGTAGCGCTTTCCCCTGAGTGCTTATTTCAAGGGAAAAGGAAAGCGCGACGACTGATCGGGGCGCGGCCATGGACCACCAGACATTTTTAATAAGCATTCTTTCATCACGTTTCCTCTGGAAAAGGAGCTGAGCTACTACCTGCTAGTAGAAATTCAAGTTCTACTAGTACTCGGCGAAGTTGTAAATCTTCCGAACCTGAACAAAGCGTTCTTTCTCTTATTCCGATTCAGCTCCGTTGCGTAGAGAGCGTCGAAATAGATCCCAGCTTGTGCAGGTCCTACGCCGAGCAGCTCTCGTGTTAAGGAGTAGGTCCACCTCAATATTTTTGTGGTGAGATAAATACTCTTACTACTTTGTTTTTTAACAACTCTTACTACTAAGAATAAATACTCTTACTACTTTGTTTTTTAACCGCGACCGCCTCACCTCCTGTCATCGACCTGGTAGGGATCCAAAAGTAAGTAGCTTAATAAAGACGCTTCCAATTATCTAACCGTGGGCAGGAGAGCAGAACAAGAATAGAGATTTTGCCCTTGCCAGTCTGCCTGACGTGACGCTGTCCTTAACCTCGCGGGATTCGGACGAACAAGAACTTCGACAAGGACTGCTGCATCTCTGTCACGCCTCGACATGGGCTTTGGATACTGTTGAGCTTGATGAGCACCCTGCTGATGCTGTTGAATCCTTTTTTTCACATGCTAATGCTGATGTTGAACAAAAGGAGGCGTCATTGTCAACAACAACGACAACAACTACCATATGTACATCTTCGCGGCCTGCTCTGGAGGGAGGCCTTGGCGTTTCTCGTAGTGCGGTTGCGACAGGTCGTGTGGATTCCATTAACAGGAAGCTGACTACAGGGAAGGAAGCAACAACAAATATTTATGTGAACAAGAAGCCACCAGCTAAGCATGGAAGAACAACATTGCCTTTCGAGTTTTCTCCCATGGCTGCTCGGAAAAAATTTCGCAGTCTGATTTGGCGGCCCCAAATCATGTTTCAGTTATGGCTCCTTCCCCGAATCTTCCATCTCCCCGAAGCTGATTTCGAATCTGCCTCATTCCCTTAAGCACGGGAAAACAGATCCGGCAGATTCGAAGAGTCCCAAGATGGATCCCAAGAAATGGGATTGCTCTCTTGTAATTGTTCAGGATGGTGATGCTGATGATGCCCAATATGAATATGGCACAAGAAGTCTCGACCACCCTGAGTCCCGATGCTACCAAATGATGCGAGAGAAGGTGCATCTTCCTCGCCTCCGGAAAGCAAGTATAGGGGGTGCTCGCCGAGTGAAGAGTGGTTCCCGTATGGAGTCGTCGGAGATCAGCTGTGGTGAGGTGGAAGAGCGTCAGTCAACCGACTGCAACGAGGCTGGAAAGTCCCTTTCGAGGACGTCTCTAGTATACTTTCCTTGCCGACGACGAAGACGCCAGCAAAAAGATCAAACTCAGCAAGATGCTGCGGCTTGTAGTTCCACCGAAGAGGATGGAGATCATGGGTCTTCATCTCCTGACGTCGAGAGCCAGTTACAACACGACGGCCGTTGTACTAGTCAAGAGAAGCTCTTAGGGGAGGTTGTCTGGATGTTGCGTGAGGAGAATAGAGGTCCTCGATTCCACCAGAGCATCCGTCTTGATGTGCCCAGACTGTTGGACCCCTTCATTCGGGACAACCTTAAGACCAGTCTTCAGAAGTAATTACGTCTTCAGAAGCGTCGATCCTGGGACGACATCTCTCTAGACTATGTGAAGAGGAAAATATCACCACGGGCCTCAGTCAATCTGAGGGAATCTCCCGATCAATTATATGAATCCGTCTTCAGATGAACAGGTTCTGTAACCTATCTTCTGAGGGACGAAAAGAGTTACTTATAAACGAAAACCACTTATAAATATATAAGTACTCAGTTCCGGTACCATGGCTTTCAGGATGGATTCCGGGAAGGTCTAACAGTCCAGCATTCCAGTTTTTCTCGGTGGCCACCTTCATCGGAAGAAATGCACTCATTAGCGAAAAAACGTCGACTTGGATTCAAGAGCACCTTTTTTCGTGGTGTCTTGACATCTTAAGGCGTAAATACTGTACCCTAGTAAGAATCCAACTACTCGAAAACTAGAAATATCCACATTAATGGATCACTGCAGTAGGAGGCGGAGGCAGCTTTGAAAGAGGTTCGTTGCTCTTATTTCACTCAAGAGTACTATCTACTTCTCCACTGTTATTCTAGAAGTTCTTTACTTCCTTATTTCAGTCTTTCCAGTACTTCTGAAGCCTCTTAGAACTCGAGCAGCAGTCCCATAAGAATTATGGGGAAAACATCTGCTTCTGTAAGAAAAACATTTCATGGATGACATGAGATCTAAATGTCATTGAGATGGCAGCGAGTAGTCTTGTCTCCGTTGATTTCCAGCTGCAGAGGGGCGTAGAACAAGCATTCGAGACACCAACATCAGCGCATCGACTTTATTTAAGGCTTGCCGTAATTGCCGTAATCATCTTTAGAAGCATGATCTTGAATGAGGAAAGAAAATCCTCAAAACGTGACCTCTTGTTGTCAGGCACATCTATCTGCAGCATAGGATCTAATCTGTAATTCTGTTCTTCCGAAGCTCGCGGCTTTCGGCCGACTGCGCGAACTGAGCTTGCTAGGTGTCAAAAGTGTCAACCGGGACTGCATTGAGAGGCACTTACCTGCTTGGAAAAATACCCTAGAAGTTTTACAGTTGGATTTGTGGCACGAGTTTGGGATTCTTGGCTACTATCATGATAGAGAGCCTCAGGCGAAAATCAAAGTTGAGCTCTTTTTCTCGTTCTTGAAAAGTTTGCACTCCACTGTGCCGCATTTGGAGCAGCTGGTCCTAGCAATCCCGCTCGTGCCCGTGCCGATCCATGACATCATTAAGGGTAGGCTAAAGGGGTAGGCCTGTTACCGTTTGTTTTGACTAGTCTTCTGAATTGGGAAGATGAGCATTACATCAAACGGGAAACAGAAACACCAAGAGGGTACGTCTAATATCACATGGGGCAGGAAGATGCGCGAGGAGCAAGCTGCTGATCTTCTGTTTCTGCTCCGTTCTTGGGTGGAGGCTCTGCGTCGATGGCCGAAGTTGGAGAGAATCGATGGCTTTGACTTCTCAAGGATAAGGCTAGTTGTCAATCACTGTATCTATAGTTTGATGTGGACTGAAGGAAAGATCCCTACAGGCTCCTGTCAGTGAAGATGGCAACTACAGGGACGCATGTTGGATGAGAAGTCAAGGGGACGATGCACTAATATGGACTCTGAAGAGCAGAGATATTCTCCTCTTAACCACCTCCGCCAGAGAGAGTTATTGACTAGCTCTAACGAGACGTGACAGTTGCAGAGCCTTGTCTGACTGTTTGCAGTATTATCTTCGAGAAGGCAAAAGGCTGCGAAAACAAGTCGATAGAACTTTACTAGCAGAGGTTTTATTAAGGCTTACAACTTAACAAGTACCCTAATCGGTTTTGATCCATCTTCTTCTTCTTCAGAAGATGTGTCTGTGTGTAGGATGATCGGCGTCTTCCAGATTGATTTTGATGGGAGATTGATTAGGCGTAGCTTTTTTACAATCGACAACATTCCCTATCAATCTCTTTTTCTTTTCTCCTCTCTCACTGATAAGATGGGAGAGTTCACTCTAAGGTTGGAGATCTTAAAGGATCTGGGAAGAAAAAGCAACATAAAATGGTTTCTTTACGAGGGCGGAGGCGGGTCAGATGAAATGTACCGTGCTTGGACCGAAATCGATTTGTTCTTGGACTCAGTGCCTCGCTGGCTGAAGATGGAAGCGTGACTGCTTCTATTTATAGATCATCGTAGTACTACTAGTATACATAGATCAAGGCATAGATCGTACTCGTAGTACTTGTAGTTATAGATAGTACCAGTACGATAATAGTTAAACAAATTGCTGCCGGACGCTGCTAGCAGAAGACATTTATTTTACATATCATAAGATGAAACACAGAAATGCGAGTCTCTGTAAGTGTTGATGCCTACTGCCTAGGGAAAAACGTATCATGATAAGAAACACATAACAAACTGTATCTGTAAGTGTTGATGCCTACTAGCTAGTAGGTAGATGAGGCTGAACCATAACACGGAGGAATGACTCATGACCAATTATTCCCTTATAAGAATTATACGCAAGAAATCCACAACGACGACCGTAGTTTTTTTGGTAGAATATATAGCTACCTTCAGAACAGGTAAATGAATGAATGAATACAAGAACTGAACAATATTAGTATTTATAGTATTAGCAATTCCCAGAAATCTCTTAAGGAGCTCCCTTAAGGCGCTTCCTTAAGGAGATCAGTTTCCTTAAGGAATTTTTATTATAAAAAGTTACTATAACTTTCCTTAAGAGCAAAAAACTCCCTTAAGGAGGTCCCTTAAGGACAAGCTGTTATAGACTTGGGCTAATAACAGCGGCTCCTTAAGGACCTTGCTAGTACTACGAGTCCAAAAGTGTCAAGAACGTGCTAACGTGTTCGCGGCTGTTAGTTTGTAGGCTACTCACGTACACCAGCCACATCTGCAGCAAGACACTACGCGCCCACCCCTAGCGAATCGCCCCAACGAACTTCCAACCGCAACCCTTGTCATATATCGCCCGACGCCTTTACTTTTTTTCAAAAACTTCAGGGAAGTCATTCAAATACAGAGAAAACTGAACGACCTCCCTGAAGTTTTTGGAAAAAAGTTAGCTCGCTCCCCTTCCGCGACTACCTTCCGCGCACAGCAATCGACCACGGCACACCACAGGAGCGCGCGGCAGCCCTTGGAGATGGTTGACCAGTCTACTACTAACCAGCACAAAAGCGGGAAAATTGTAAGGGAGAGGGTGAGCACTTGAAAAGGCAGAGGCTGACGAGCGTGATCATATTGATTCGCGAGAAGGCCAAAGACATACATCTCGGCGCTTCAAAGTCGCAGCCGTTGAGGATGTCGATGGCTGTGAGAATGATAGCCGTGCGCACTTGCGTGTCTGAAGGGTGGACCCTGGTGAGCATCATCATATCCATGAGAAGGCCAAAGGTGTGCAAGTTTGCGCGTGAAGGTCGAAGCCGTTGAGGATGTTGATGCCTGTGAGAATGTTGATAGCCGTGAGGACTTGCATGTCTGAAGGGTGGACCCTGGTGAGCGTCATCATATCCATGAGAAGGCCAAAGATATGCGTCTCTGTGTATGAAAGTCGAAGCCGTTGAGGATGTCGATATCTGTGAGAATGATAGCCTTGAGGGCTTGCATGTCTGAAGGGTGGACCTTGGTGAGCGTCATCACATCAACGAGAGGGCCAAAGACATACATCTCTGTGTGTGAAAGTCGAAGCCGTTGAGGATGTCGATGTCTGTGAGAATGATAGCCCTAGCCGTGAGGGCTTGCATGTCTGAAGGGTGGACCCTGGTGAGCATCATCATAGCCATGAGAAGGCCAAAGGTATACATCTCTGTGCTTGAAAGTCGAAGCCGTTGAGGATGTCGATGCCTGTGAGAANGTTGACCAGTCTACTTCTAACCAGCACAAAAGCGGGAGAATTGTAAGGGAGAGGGTGAGCACTTGAAAAGGCAGAGGCTGACGAGCGTGATCATATTGATTCGCGAGAAGGCCAAAGACATACATCTCGGCGCTTCAAAGTCGCAGCCGTTGAGGATGTCGATGGCTGTGAGAATAATAGCCGCACGCACTTGCGTGTCTGAAGGGTGGACCCTGGTGAGCATCATCATATCCATGAGAAGGCCAAAGGTGTGCAGGTTTGCGTGTGAAGGTCGAAGCCGTTGAGGATGTTGATGTCTGTGAGAATGATAGCCGTGAGGACTTGCATGTCTGAAGGGTGGACCCTGGTGAGCGTCATCATATCCATGAGAAGGCCAAAGATATACATCTCTGTGTATGAAAGTCGAAGCCGTTGAGGATGTCGATGTCTGTGAGAATGATAGCCGTGAGGGCTTGCATGTCTGAAGGGTGGACCTTGGTGAGCATCATCATATCAACGAGAGGGCCAAAGACATACATCGCTGCGTGTGAAAGTCGAAGCCGTTGAGGATGTCGATGTCTGTGAGAATGATAGCCCTAGCCGTGAGGGCTTGCATGTCTGAAGGGTGGACCGTGGTGAGCATCATCATAGCCATGAGAAGGCCAAAGGTATGCATCTCTGTGCTTGAAAGTCGAAGCCGTTGAGGATGTCGATGCCTGTGAGAATGATAGCCGTGAGGACTTGCATGTCTGAAGGGTGGACCTTGGTGAGCGTCATCCTATCCATGAGAAGGCCAAAGATGTAAATCTCTGTGTTTGAAAGTCGAAGCCGTTGGGGATGTCGATGTCTGTGAGAGTGATAGCCTTGAGCACTTGCGTGTCTGAAGGGTGGACCCTGGTGAGCGTCATCAGATCATATCCATGAGAGGGCCAAAGGTGTACAGATTTGCCTGCGAAAGTCGAAGCCGTTGAGGATGTCGATGTCTGTGAGAAAGTGGATAAGGGTGGACCCTGGCGGGCGTCATCATGTCCATGAGAAGGCCAGGCGCATGCATCTCCGTCGATGCCTGTGCGTGAGGATGATAACTGTGGGCCATTGCATGTCTGAGGCGCGGACCGTGGTGGGCGTCTTGTGTCATGTCCATGAAACAGCCAACCTTATAGACACATCCCCGCGCCTGAAGGTTGGGGCCCAGCTCCTGGCTCTGCGCATAGATATGCCCAAGCGTGGCTTTCTCATGGGCCTCGTCCATGACGCTCGCCAGTGTCAGCCTTTTGCCATCCCATGGGTATCTATGCTATGCTTTAGGATTCTCCTGGACATGATCACACTCAAAAGGGCCCAACCTCTGTGCCTACATATGTCCAGGCGTGGCCTTCTCATGGACTCCATGACGCTCAGCGGGCCAGCCTTGGCGCCCATTGGCTTGCTCTTAGCAAGCAAGTTGGCCAAGGCAGTAGCCTGCCATAGCGGTAGCCTCCTCACTAGCCTCGCCACAGTGGGAGTCAGCTTCCCAGCCTTGGCGAGCAGACTTGGCGGCTTTTTTCGTTTGTCTTTCTGTCTCTTAGTAGTCAACCTGTCTAGTTGTTAACCTATGCCCAGCGCAGCGGGCCCTTGATGGGCCCGCTTTCTGGGCATGTAAGACTACTTACTTAGATCCAACACCGTTGTAGTTTTTTTGGCATAGATGATACACCCTCACTAGTACTAGAATAATGCCTGAATCCAAGTCCCATGCGACCGTAGACGGGGATCCAAGACCATCATTGCATAGTTTTTTTAACGCTGTACCTACTACATCTTTGGACACGCATCCTTGAAACGTATGGAGGAGTATCCACCTAAGGGAGTCCGGAATACTCCCCCATCGTACTTACTTTTGAAAAGGATACAGCACTTGAAAGATGAATTACGGACAGCTAATTTTTGTGGAGGTCATCGTCATTCAATTAAGAAGAAGAGGAGGTCATCGCCGGGTAGAAGTAATAGGAGGTCATCGCCGGGTCCATCATCTGATGTTCCTCTGCTCTGTTGGTCGAGACTGGTCGTGGCAAGCACGAAAGATGCCATCTGCAAAGCTTGTTGTGAAACATAATTCTAATAGAAATACCTCTAGTTATTGGGCGGGCAAGATACGATTGGGGCAACAGGAGCACATACATGAAATTGCTCAGATCTTTCATCTGAATGCAAACAGTTAGACCTTCGACCTCTTGCCAGGCACGTGAATCAATCAATCAATCAATCAATCTATCAATCGAAGAGTGTTGGTCTTGGTCTCTGATCCCCTGCTCTTCATCTCCCACGACTGTTGATCTTCCCCCACTGTTCTTGAGTATGTATAAGTAGACCGTTGAAGCAGGAAAAACAATGAGTATATTTGATTTCTAAGAAAGTACTAAACACGAAAGGCTAACAAGAAACGGAATTCAATTCCTCCTTTGTACTTTCTAAGTGTTGGATACATTCGAACACAGACTGTTAAGTCGCGTCTAGTTTCTCGGTGAGAAACACTTGAGAGTGATACTTGTTTGCACAATTCGCACTCACAGCCTGAGACTAATGATCTCTGGCTGCTTTGATCCCTGTGGATGTTCATTGGGGTTACATGGAGGAAGTCTCAGCTTCATCATTGGGATATCATGTTGCATGGGGAAACTTTCATATGGAAACGCTTATGCTATCATCATTGATTCATACGATCATCCTATGTTGATTCTCATCATTGATCAGAACTGACAGTACGTTATGAACCTGATTACAGCTATGAAACATTCATCATTTCTTCTATCTGAATACGTTGAAGGTCCTTTGCCTGATGATCACTGTTTTTGGAACTATATGCATTTAGGTCTGTAGGTTATCTTTGAGATCATTCCGGTGCTGTTTTGTCCTTGACTGTATTGGGAGGCTTGAGCCACAAACGAGAGAGAGAGGAGAAGCCAGAGACACCCGCGCGACGGTAAACCCGTCGGGCGTTTGGATGGTGCTCCGGTAACCTTTTGCCTGGCGATCTTGGTCATTTTGCTGATCTTCATCCTTGTGATCTTTGTGACATTTCGAGGATTATGACCTTGACCAACACCTCTCCTCAATCGTTGCGTGTCGAAGTCCCTAGTCTCTGGACTACCACGGAAGTCATATCTCCTAGCTGCTCTTCTATGGCTACGGTATACTCGGCTAGAAACCAAAATAAACCGAATATACTACACTATAGTAAGCTAAATCATCCCCATTCGTTTCATCGTCTGAGGAATCACAATCATCATGCTCAACTTTAGTTATCGGGTTATCTATATGGTGAAGTAGTAGTCTACGTTGAGACGAACTACATTCTAACTTAGTTAAGCCATCAGCCTTCATTAAGTTAGTTGGACAGAAAACTATCTTACTGGCCGCATCACGCACACGCAAGTAGCGAAGTGCATAATGGCGACTCTTCGGGCGTGTGTCAGTTGCTTTGGCTGTTGTGATCGCGGATTGGTTGTCGATCCAGAGCACAGCATTGTCTAAAGAGGGAGACAAGCCGTTCTGTGTGTGTACCAACTGAGTTGGTAGAGGCCTATAGAAGTCTGTAAAGTCATGCAGTTCACTAAGCACAATAGTGTCAGAAGCTGCAATATATTCACTTTCAGCCGTAGAATAGGCACGGACAGTTTGTCGGTTACTTCTCCAAGCAATTGGAACGCCTTTGAAATACATGATCGATCCACTTGTACTTCTCATAGTCTTTACGCAGTTGGCGAAACCTGCATCACTAAAGATATTCACCTCTGGCATATCTCTGCCTTCAGGTAGTAACTTTGAATAGATTCTATTGAATTCTTCTTCTTGCTCTGGTGAGTATTCCAGTCCTTGGTCTCTCGTTGTCACCAGATACTTTAGCACTTTTCTGGCTGCTTTAACCATTCTTGTTGACGCGGGTTTGCTGACATGTCTAGCCAATGCTGCCACCGGTACAGAAATGTCCGGGCGCGCGGTTACAGCTACCCATAGCAAGGCACCAACTACCTCACGAAAGGGATACCCTTCGACTATCTTGATCCCCTCCTCAAGAAAAGCCGACTCGTCAAAATTGGGCGAGTAAACCGGTTTTCCGACATCAATTTCGAATTTCTTTGCGATTTTATCAATGTACTCCTCCATATTGAGCCGAAATGTTCGAGCTTCACGGCAGTAGTACACGATGGCACCTAAGAAGTCGAACCTGAGCCACGTTTGACCCCAAGGGGTTGGAACGGACTCCACATCAATCGCACGGCCAGGGGCACGCGAGAAGATGAGTTCTAGTTCGGTCTTGAGCTCATCAAGATCAGGACCCGTTGCAAGATTGTCATCAACATAGACTGACATCTTGAGGAACTTCCCAGGTACCTTCGCACTCGGCTTTCTCCATAAGCCTGGCGCAGAATCACACGGCTCCCAGCCAATACTGGCTAGTATGTCGTGATATTTCTTGAACCATGCTCGTGGTGCGTCCTTCAAGCCGTATAAGGCCTTCTTGAGCTTCACGATCTCGCGTCCATGCTTCTCTGCCCAGATGGGTGGGAGACGGCAGAAGACATCGCGATCGAGTTCAGCATTGAGGAACGCAGAATCTAAATCGAACGGGATCACATAGTCCTGTTCTGACGCAGCAGATGTCAGGAGCAGCCTATTAGCGGCGTGTGAAACTACGGGAGCAAAGGTGTTTAGCTCTCCTGAACGATCTAGATTACCGAGGACACAAGCGCGAGCCTTGTATCTTCCACATCTTTTAATAGTTAGAATTATGGCAATTGGTAGAGCCTGTCGCGCGGTCGCAAGCTCCTCGTCAGAAGCTTCTTTCCACGTTTCAAAGGCTAGTAGTCTCGCATGCTCTTTGTCAATAACCTCCCGCCATTTGTCGGCATCAGGAGACTTGAGTGCTTGAGCAACGGACAAAATCACATATGATTCGACGAATTCCTCATCTTCGTCTAATTCACACGTGCCACCTACTGCACTAGCGAACAGCGCCACATTCTTTCTCAGTTCTTCTAACTGTTTCTTTGTTCTTCGAACCCTGCTGCCTGCTTTGTCCTTCGCTCCTTTTGGTCGGCCACGCTTCTTGACGTGTGTACGGCGTTCGCCTGCCACAACACGTGCTGGAGAAGGCGCTTTCGACTTAGACGGACTTAGCGGAGCAGATGTCTCGCGATCCTTCGCTTCAGCATTCCCCTCCTCAAGTGAAACACCTTTTGGAGAGTCAGCTGCGTTGGATTCCTCTACTTTATCCAGTGTCTCAATAAATAATTCGTCGGAAATCGCGGTCGGTCCACCTGGAATGTGCTCCGTGCCAGAGAACCCCGATTGATGATCCAGCCTTTGCACTGACTGTCCAAGCAAGGGGGAGCCCAGCGACGACGCGCCACTCTGCAGATTTTCCAGTTCGTCATACTCAATGTAGATGCCCTTCTGATCTGGCAAAAGCCAATCGATATTTTTAATTAGATAGTCCTCTCTGAACTTTACATCTAGGGTAGAGTATTCCGCCCATCGATGTCCAAGCTTGCAACGATCGTCATGAGCGAAAGTTCCAACCAACCAACCAGACGACTTCGGACAGAGTCCAAGGAAGACGCCACGGCGGTACTTGGCCGAGAGCTTGGGTTCAGGAGTGTTGGCTTGAATTTGTTCACGAAAGTAAACTAGACAACCAAATCGGCGGAGCATGCCGATTGAACTCTTCGATGAGTTTCTACCAGTCCTTTCTTCTAAGATTTCAATTGGACTCTTTCCATCATGTTGAGGCATTTTTGCATAGTTATGCGGTAAACGATCCCAGCAGTCACCAGCGTACTCGACGCAGTAACACCAGAGGCGTTTATCAACTTTAGTCAGCATTGTGCGTACACTGCCGAACAAAGTCCGCATAAAACGTTCGCAGGTCCCATTCATCTCCGGATTATAAGGAACAGCCGGACTGTCTGAGACTCGCAGCGATTGCATAACTTTGGTCATGTCATCACTGCTCAGGACAGGTTCTCCATCCCTCCGGAGGAACCACACTACCTTGTCATCAAGTGATAAGGAGTAGTCCTGGCGAATGCCTTTGATAACTTCTTCTATTTCCTCCACACAGTCACTTTTCAGCTTAAGCGGTCGACAGAACACCTTCTTAATTACATCACAGATGATCACTAATACACATCTCTTTGACCTGACTGATACGGGTTTGATTCCAACAGCAAAGTCGATTGCTAGTAACTTCAATGGTTCAGGTTTGTAGTTCGAAGTATCTCTAGCTTTTGCATGTGGTGCGCGTTGGCCTTTATGTAGATCACACTCAGGGCAATTTACCTGGAGGCCATCTATATGAAAGTGCCCACATCTTCTATGAAGTTCGAGTCTTGTAAGGTAACAACTACTGACTCCTTCTTCTACTGTTGAACAAATATAACCACTATCAGTCTCTTCTTTAAATAAGTTGCATGCAAGTATGGGAAGCTGCAAGCGTGGATGACTTCTTATGGGTATGGCCTGGCCGGTGTCCGTATGTACGAGACAACCACCTGCGCCTTTGAAGTTGAATTCCCATCCTAATTGCGAGCAGTTCCCTTCACCTAACCAAGGTATAATACGATCTAAGTCCTTTGGTAGTGAATCATAATAAACACCATACTGGAGCCCTAAGATGTTTGACTTTAGTTTTCCTACTCTTCCGTCTTTACTTCCAGCGCTACCAGTAATCCTACAAGTTCTCATAGTTATTTCACTAAAATCGTCTTTGTGTCTTGAAAGATATTTGTTTGCACAACTATCGACTAGACTAACTTCTTCTCTTGTAGTAATGGAACTAGTTGAAAGACTATGTCCCACAAGTTTTACCTCCCCTGTATTATTTACGTTTATTTCTTCACCCTCATCTTCATCCAAGTTCAGCGAGCAAAATCCGCTTTCCACCGGTTCCGCAACTCAGCTCTGCTTTCCGCCGTTGAGAGCTTGCCACAGCTCCGCAACTTGGGACATGTGAACCATGCCATTACCCTTTCCACCTTTACCCATAGCACTACTAGATTGGGAATTGGTGTTCCAGTTCCAGTTTGCCTGGTTCTGTGGATTCTTCCAACAAGACGCGGATTTGTGACCCGGTTTGTTGCAGATCCAACAGACTGGACGGGTGTCTTGTTTTCCAGAACCTTTATTATTTTTGTTCTGCGGCTTTCCTTTGCCGTTCGAATTGGAGGCATAGACCTCGGCGGCGATCTTCTTCTTTGTGTTTGCCTTGAAGCGCTTGAGAGCACTTTTAGACAGAAAGATCTTACCACCTTCATTGGCCTTTTCCTCGTCATCCTCCTCTTCACGAGAACGTTTATTCGAGGTCTCCTGAACATTGACCGGGAACGCCTTCCCGAAGGAATCGTTCTCAACTTTGTAGGTTCCCTCCTCGATCAACGTCGCAAGACGCTTTTCAAGTCGGTCACCAATCTGGTCAAATGTCAGACCATCTTCTTCCTGCATGCGTTCGATCGTTGCCTTGAAGTTCTTGCAGAACAGCTCGGGCAACTTCTGTAGCAGTGCACCATTTTGTTGGTCACTTTCTGGCACTCCTGCTTCCGGCGGGTACACGGTGGGCGACTGGTTCATGATGTCTCGGACTTTCGACAAGAATCCTGTGACATCTGCAGGTTGATCCGCGTTGTGGAACTTCAACACGCCATCCGTAAGCGGTTTTACTTTCATCCGTTGTTCCTGACGGTTGTTTTGATCGAAGTGTCCTACATCACGAAGGAGCACAACAACCTCACCTGCATCCATCGCATCCACCTGCCCATTATCGTTCTGGTTGTTGATGAACGACGCAGCGGCACCTTTCAGACTACGAATAATCGCATCTTTCAGGTTGCGCCACTTCTGCCGAATTGTTTCCTCCCGATTGGTAACTCCGTTAGGAATACCATGAGGAGCTGCCGGAATGCCGACTACATTCGTGTAGTTTTGAAGCAGGCCGAGACGGCTAGCTTCCTGACGTATGGCAAGTTGCCATGCTCGCCAGTCGGACTTCTGTCCGAGTTTCTTCGAAATTTCTTTCGCATCGCAGGACATTTTGAAAAGTTGTTTCTAGATGGATTTCTACTCTATACTTAGCTCAAGGGTCAAAGTAGTGTTGGATACATTCGAACACAGACTGTTAAGTCGCGTCTAGTTTCTCGGTGAGAAACACTTGAGAGTGATACTGTTTGCACAATTTGCACTCACAGCCTGAGACTAATGATCTCTGGCTGCTTTGATCCCTGTGGATGTTCATTGGGGTTACATGGAGGAAGTCTCAGCTTCATCATTGGGATATCATGTTGCATGGGGAAACTTTCATATGGAAACGCTTATGCTATCATCATTGATTCATACGATCATCCTATGTTGATTCTCATCATTGATCAGAACTGACAGTACGTTATGAACCTGATTACAGCTATGAAACATTCATCATTTCTTCTATCTGAATACGTTGAAGGTCCTTTGCCTGATGATCACTGTTTTTGGAACTATATGCATTTAGGTCTGTAGGTTATCTTTGAGATCATTCCGGTGCTGTTTTGTCCTTGACTGTATTGGGAGGCTTGAGCCACAAACGAGAGAGAGAGGAGAAGCCAGAGACACCCGCGCGACGGTAAACCCGTCGGGCGTTTGGATGGTGCTCCGGTAACCTTTTGCCTGGCGATCTTGGTCATTTTGCTGATCTTCATCCTTGTGATCTTTGTGACATTTCGAGGATTATGACCTTGACCAACACTAAGAAATGATTGCTACAAATTTATTAAGTTGTAGACATATTACATGTACATCAAACAAGAAAAACCGAAGAAGTCAAGTGAAACAAGATGAAATTATCCCCTGCAGGAGTGAAAAAGAGGAAGGCTGCGCCAAACGTTCTTCCGCTCGCTTGGAGGACTCAGGCAACGCCGTTCTTTCAGAAGGTTTCAACCTAAGACTCTGATTTATTTGTACTACCGACTGTAGTTTACACACACCCTGTCGATCTCTTCATAATACAAAATAAAATGTAATGCGTACTAGCTTTTACAAATGCAATGAACACAGCAGGAGCACCACCTCCACCGGAACAGGACCACCGGGAGCCGCCTTTTACCAAGAGAAGAGGCCGCGGTGTTATATCCACACCTGTTTAGCCGCGTGACAGACGATGAGCGGAGATCGATTGAAATGAAATGCGTTGCTGGAAAATCCTGTCTCTTCTATTCATCAAGTGTGTGCGCGCCATTTTGATGTTATTTGTTTGGTAAGCCCGGTTACATGAGAGTCATGCACGATGCCCAGGAATCACTAAACGTTTCTTTCCGTGAGATGAATTTTCAAGGTCACTCTCATATCGAAGATCAAAGTACTGCTAGCACCGAAGCTGAAAGCAGGGCCACTGCAACTTCAAGCAGCTCTGCAACAAGCGTACGAGGCACCGTCTCTAGTGAAACAACGATGGCGGACCTGTTGAGGCAAAGACGCAAATAGGCACTTATAAGCGTTCTATTCGAGAAACAAGTATAAGTTCGAAAATATTAGAGAATCGTACTGGTCCTTGACCGTCGCAGAAATAGTTTCGTCTTGCCATACCTATGTGCGATCACTTGAGGCGCATTGATGATGATTTCGCCTTCTGATACGCCATTTTGGGTTGACAGCTGGTCCAGCGACAGTTTTGCCCTAGGTGGTTCCTCTGAATGTCTTTTCTTGTGCTGTTTGATCTTGCCGTAGGTGGTCAAGACCTGAGTTTAACTCTCCATAAGGACTAAAAAATTTTGGTTCAACTCTCAATTCTTAGAGAATTGAGAATTTTTCTACAACTTTATCTACAAGTGTGTGGTAATCGGACTTGTCCGACGTGAGGACACGAGAAAGTGTGTAGAGTAAAGTCGAAGGCCAAGATCCCCTATAGATTATAGATAAAATAACAGATGAAGGCTTTCTAGTTCTAAGAAAAATGAATAAGTCTACTAGGTCGGTAGAGAAAAGAAGTGGAAGAAAAAAAGTTACAGTCGAAGCACCCTAAGAATAGAGGAACAATAGGATACTAGACTACTTTGCAATAGAAAGAATCACTGGTACGAAAAAGAAAGAATCACGTGGTGGGCTACCATCTGTATGAGAAAATCCCGACGATCTACAACGTCCTTGCAGCGTTTGCAGAACTTGTCTCTGACTACACTTAAAAAAGTGGTGTTCTGTTTGTGCAGAAGCAACTACAGGGAATGAATGAATGTACCCACTTCAGGGGTATAAAAGACGGCCAGTAAGGGTCGAACCTGAAGTACATGATTATGAGCAGGGGTATAAAAGACTTGATAAGCGCATGGCCATTTCAATGATCGCAGGAATAGCATGTCTGTTGATGTTGATTCGAGCTAGGTAGTTGATAGGAACTTGAATGTTTTGTAATATACTAATATCGAGACCGAGTGCGTCGAGACTCGAGAAAAGAGAGAACGAGACGAGAGAAGTGACTGATTCAAGAACTACACCTAAAGATACAACAATCATCACCACTCCTGTCTGTAAGTGAAGTCAGTACATTAGTCTTCACAATACTAAGTAAAGAACACGAACAATCCAAGACGTAGACGAGTCAACATATTTCTCTACCATTGAATACCAGCAAAGACCGACCCACACAGCAACTACTCCTTCTAGAAACTCTCCGATCAAAAAAAATGTGGGAATCATACGAGCAGTTCCAGAATCAGCTTAGTGCTGTTTATTGGAATCTCTATGATTGGTTCACTCTGTCCGTCCTCCACTTGCCTCCGACACCGGACGATAAAATCGCACCCGGAGAAGACCACTGCTATCTGATTCATCGGCCAGTTACGGATTCATAGATTTTTAGATCTAAACCATAATTGCCACTTTAAACCATCTGTTACAACTCAAGTTCATCATCTAATCTAGGCTAGGAGTACTAAATGGGACATCATGATGATAAACCATTGCCACTTGAAGTCTGTTACTCCATCTGTTACAACTCAAGTTCATCATCTAATCTAGGCTAGGAGTACTAAATGGGACACCATGATGATCATCTAATCCAGGCAGTCTTCACAATACTAAGTAAAGAACACGAACAATCCAAGACGTAGACGAGTCAACATGAGTCAGCCACTTTAAACCGTCTGTTACAACTCAAGTTCATGATCTAATCCAGGCAGTATCAATCAAGTCCGAAAGCGTCTGCTGCAGCCAAATGAGTGCACAGTTGGTTACAACCTCCCTGGTATATCACCTGGACCGATAGTCACCATCCCCACCGAAATCCCGAACGACCTCGTTTTGCTGAAGGTATATTTCTGGAATCACTTGCTTCTTTTGGTCTTTTTCTGCTAGAAGAACGTACTAAAGTAGAAACTGACCTATATTATAAGTCAGTTTCTACTTTAGTACGTTCTTCTGTAAGTAGATGATGCAGAGAAGATGATTGTTGTACCTATAATGAAGAAGCAAAGAAGAAGTAAGTACTAGATGATTGACTTCTACCTTCTATGAGAAGATGCAAAGACGGAAGTGCTACCCTAGATGATTCATTGACTACCTATCCTATGCGAAGTAGAAACTGACTTATAAGTACTAAGTAGATGATTGACTACCTATCCTATGATTGACTACTGACTTAAGTACTGTAAGTAGATGATTGACCACCTATCCTATGATTGAAGATGCAAAGACGGACTTGACTTCTACCTATAATGAACATGAAGATAATAGATGATTGACTACCTATCCTATAATGAACATGAAGATGCAAAGACCGTGTCCAACTATCACGACAGGTCTCGCATTTCAGTGTGAACTACGCTGACGTCTGCATCCGATGGGGATTGTATGATTCTGCGAATAAGTACGTGGGTTGGCCCATCTGTCCTGGATTCGATATCGCTGGTACCGTGTTAAAAGCCGGACCTGAGTCAGGCTTTGTACCAGGAGATAAGGTTAAGGCTGTACCTAATACATCTTTGGACGCATCCTTGGAACTACGTATGGAGGAGTATCCTTCTAAGGGAGTAATACTGATCACGGAGTATCCTTCTAAGGGAGTAACACTTGAAAGATGAATTACGGACCGCTCTAATAAGGTCTTCGGCGCCACTATGTTCGGCGGGTACTCCAGCAAAGTGTTGGCGCCGGCAAGACAGTTGAGGAAATTGCCTGGGGACTTGCCACCTGAAAGATTATGTAGTTGAGACCACCTGTCATGCTTAGACTTAGACTTAGTTGTTGTTTTTGCCGGTCACGGTCTGTGTTGGAAATTTAGAGTTTGAACTACAAGAACTTGTTTCACAGACTACAACTTTGTGGTAAGGAGGCGATAGAAGTTCGGATATTCGCAGATCGTTAAAAATACCTATAATTCACAAGAAGCAATCTTCGTAATAAACAGACCTTCAGAGTACCCTGATCTTGACAATGAATATCTGCGTTCATATCCCGGCGCTGCTTTACCTGCGGTTGCACATACCGCAGTTCACGCATTACACCTTGCCGGTTTCAGTCCAACAACGCCGCCTAGAACACTGAATAAGGGCGTGCTAGTTCATTAAGGGTAGGTTAAAGGTGCTTTGCTTACCGCTTTTTATGCCTCTCCTAAGGGAGAAAGGCATAACAAGCGGGGTAAGCGAGCACCAAAAACCTACCTCTAAGTTCACTCAGCAGCAGGCGGTGTCGGTAGTATGTTGTGCACTTTGGCGAGGAAGTTTGGCGCCAGTCCGGTCGTCGGAGTAGTCGGACGACCAGAAAAAGTGAAAACACTAGCTGGACTGTGCGATAAAGTGGCTTTGAAAGGAGACTTGTGGAAAGGTGATTTTTGCTTTTTTTTGCTAGCCGGGGTAGGAAGGGTTAGTGGATATTTGATGGCTTATTCTTGACTTTGTCATCTAGCACGCAATGGAGTAGCGGCTGCGTCTGCAGTAAACAACTCAATACTTTTGCTTTTTTTTGCTAGCTGAAAAATAATGTGAACTAGCACGTCTTCATGGTGTTGATTCTTACTTTGCAAGAAACGGCGCTATAAGTTGTATGTTGAAATTCTACTGTAATAACTTCATCGTAGGAGGTCTTCATCTCGTCTGTTGATCCATATGAACTCCCCACACCACCACTTTTCCCTAACATCACCCCAGGTAGCAAGGACCCCATTGCCAACGAGATAGATGCGATGAAATTTCAAGCGATTTTCGACGCTAATGGACAGGAAACATTGAAGAACAGCTACGACCATCTGACGCAAGGCGGCAGGGTAATTATCTACGGGTTCCACAGTAACGTGCCTTCTGGAAACGCCGCGCAATTCTTGAACCCGTGGCAATGGGTGAAGATATTGCTGAAGACAGTCCAAGCCATGCCGAAATTTGACCCGATGATGCTGACACTGCAGAGCAAGGGAGCACTGGGATTCAACTTGAGGTATTGCTATTGTTCGACTAAGTATAGTTTTGCATGGCGAGGACGTGATTTTGATAATGATCGTAGATTTGTACTAACAGCACATTTTTTTGTTTGAAAGAGTGCGATGACCTTGGTCTTCTTCGGTCTTCATCATCATCATCGTTTCTTCTCCGAATCCCGTGCCAAATTGATTTCTTATGTACCATGATCTCCTCCATGACAATCATCATCACAGTTTCTTTGCCGAAGAGTTTGGTATGTTGAAGTATTACTTCGATTTGATCGTTGACTACGTGAACGCTGGCGTGATTGGAACGGGACTGCCAGTGACGGTTATGAAGGACGCGCGTGAGGCTCACATCGTATTAAGTAGTGCGGCGTCGGTGGGAAAGCTGGTGGTGGCTATCTAAGCGAGATTGTGAGTTCGTGTTTGAAGATGATATGAGGATTTATTATAAATACGATACTCCTACTCGGAACAGTACCATCAGGGATACTTACGCACACGACATCAACACAAGGGTGATCAAGAACACGGCTCTTTTTGCGGAAAACACATGTAATTCTTTCCATATTAGACATGCGTAGTGGTACATGCGACATCGTTGTAAGCAAGTAGATGAGACTAGTAGATAGTAGACGTAGAGATAGACAGTTGCATTTTTGCCGTAGTAAGAATTAGCCTTACAACTTTCGACTGGTGAAGATATAATTATTCACTGACTCTGTTTATACGTTTACGTAGCTAGCCGAAGAAGTTTTCCAAGAGCAAGTTGTCCTAACAAAATGGCCCCAAGCTCCAACCCTGTGATTGTGCCCCCATTGGTTTTTTCAAGTCCTCATGAAGTGCGACGAATCTTCCAGTCATTGTGCCTCCATTGGTTTTGTCAAATCCCCAAGCGATGAATCTTCCACATCTAGATTTTATGCTTCCAGATCTTATGCATCCAGATTTTTGCTATTGCTATCACAGACATTCAATCAACAACACGAAACTGGATCCTCCAGGCTCGTCATATGAAACTGCTGTCAGCTTCAATAAAATCGGATCCAACTCCTGCTCTGAGCAACGTGTAATATCTGCATCTTCTTGATGAACGTGTCTTGGAATGGAAATGTATGGTCGACTTCTGGGATAGTATTTACATTTGCTTATTATGCATCGAGTTCGCGAGCGTCTGCTACAACTGCTTCAAGCAATTGTTCTTTATCTTCTCTATAATTTGTTGTCCTGACTACAACAGGAGGAGGAGGTTGCGGAGACATCTATTTTTAGATGATGATAACAAAGATGGTAGTAAACAACTACCTATAGCAGTTTTTCCCTATTTTTTTGCGCATCAGATTCGATCTTTGCTGTAAGAGTCATTTGATTAATATCTTTCTTTACCCTAATTAAAAGTCTTTGCTACCTCTCGAATGGGTACACTACTACTACTACTACCGAAGACGTCCTCTGAAGCGTGTAAAAAAAATGGATTTCGACTATTCCTCTGGGTCGGAGAATGATGCGCCAGCAGGTGCTGCTGTGCCAACAGGTAGCACTGCTGTACCAACTGGTACTGGACCGAGTGCCGCTTCAGCATCGAATGGTAGCGGTCATGGGAAGAAGGCCAATGATCCATCAAGCGCTCATGGGGTTTCAACTCAAAACACTACGACAGCGACAACAACAACATGTACTAGAGCGACTCCAACATCCTCTTCTTCTTCCTCCACAACAAGGACAGCACACCAGCACCAAAACATGACAGCGACACCAACCCAAGTGACAGAAGTAACACGACGCCGCTTCCTCACACGATTTACTAAGATTGAAGATGGCCAGTTTCATTGCAACTTGTGTGCCGGATTTACGTGTGAGAAAAAGACGCAACTAGAAGTGCATCTAGCCGTAGTGCATAAAGCGGAATTACTCGCTTTTGCAGCTTCCGAAGCAGCGTCTGGCGCGAAGTCAGCTAGTCGTGGAGAAAGTATGAAACTGCGGATGGGCGCTACAAAAGAGGCACTGGAAAGGGAGGAAGCGGAAAGGAGAGAAAGAGAGATGAAGGTGGAACAACAAGCAGCTGCTGGAATTGATGCTGCCAGTTTGTCGAATAGCACATCGACAGGAGTTGAGAAGAATGTAGGGGTCACTAGCACTGCATCTACGAGAGAAAGGAGTCCGAGAAGAAACACAAGTGACATCCAAAATCATGAGGAGAAAGTAGATGCCGGAACCCAAGAGCCGAAGAAGAAGTTTGATTTCTCTTTGGATGCGGTTCTTGGTGGTGGCAGCAGCTCATCTGGCAGCAATAAGAAGAACAATTCTAAGAAAACGCCGTCTACATCAATTTGGGCAGCTACTAAGCAGCGAGATGAGTATGGGGCCTTCGTCGAGACCGAACAAATGCGTAAAACCCGCATTCAAAGACAGCAGATCGAAGAGGACCTCATAACTCCTGAAAAACTAGCTGAAAACGACAAACGACATGGCTTAGACAATGACAACATAAAGCAAAATGTGATCTCTAGTTTGAAGTCGGTTTTCGTCGCTTCGAATTTGATGCTCTTGCCTAAAATGGAAGCAAGATGCACTTTGTGTCGCACCAAATGCCCTAGCATGGATGCTGGAAAGCAGCATGTGCTCGAAAAGCATCAACCCGAATTGCATAAGGACCTGGAAAAGTGGCAGAAATTTGTCCACTTTTGGGCAGTCCAGAAAAGAAGCTCCATCCTAGGCGGTCAGACGAACACACAATGCCCGGTTTGCAATGGACATTTTGGTAGGTTAGACAGGCATTTAGGCAAAGAAGTGTGGATATTGAAAGATAGCAGTCATGTGAAATTTTACGCGACGATGAAAAAACAAGAAGAAGACGCAGAAAATGGGTTCAATGACTTCTAGAAACACAGACATGATAAGTACAGAGGGAGAGGTGCTCCCAGGCAGTCCTCGTCTTCTTTTGACGACTGAAAATAGTATGAAATTGAAAGAATCAACGTTACCTCTCCACCGAACCCTAATCCTAAGCCATGTAATCTCGAAGCAACGCTTCACAATATGTCATTGGTCCATATTCTTGGAGCCAACTACCTCTAGGTCTACACAGTGTTCTGTCTAAGGAATTATACCCCACGACGCTGTTTGTAATCTCATGCGATCAATTCACCCCGTACGCCTTGTCGGTGTCTATCGCTGAGGAACGGGTGTGTTGATCTTCAATAAGTGGTCGTGCGCGTATGTGCGTGTGCTCGTGATCTGTTCTGTGGTTGTTAGTATACGTAGTTGTTGGGTCATCACGATCGCGTCACGATAATGATAGGAGGGTCTTTTCGTCTAGTGCACTGGCGACTTCTCTGCGCACACCCCAGCTGGTGCGCTGGCCCTTTCGCCGAAGACTTTGAAGTTGAAAAAATTGGTAGATGGAAAACTGAAGTGTAGCACTATTGGTATTTCTAGACAAGAAGCGCGAACAAGACCTACGCGTTTTTTTTTCACTGCACTTGGTCTAAAGAATTAGAATTTTCTTGCAACAGCCATCGCTTTTCAACATGATACCGAGTTCTACAAGCGACCACTTAATTCATTAAAGAGCATGGAAAATGGGCTAAAGACTTTTGGTCGCCACGCATCTTTCTTTGAATTATGACATAACAATGATGTTTAGACACGACCAATAAGCATCTCCTCCTTGTCCACAACTTTATTGCCAATCAAGAAACATGATGCCGTTTGAAAGTTTCGATGAGTTCCTTGCGTGGCAGCGGAAATTTCTGGAGGCCAATGGCGAAAGCATCGAGATGCTACTCCAAAATGGAGTCTTTTTTTTGCCAGGTGGATTGTCATTAAGGCTACATTGTAGACAAATTCAAGACGAGCAATTAAGTATAAAGAACTCTCCTGTGGCCAAGAGATCAGCAATTAAGTATAAAGAGATTCAGAACTCCCCCCTACGCCGGTAGCTACGCGGAAAATATGTAGGCAGGTTCTCCACGGAACTTGCTCGCGATACAAAAAAAAAAGTGGCACCAGAGAAATTGAGCAGAACAAGAAAAGTTATTTATTTATACTATTTAATCTTTGAAATAATAAGAATAACTCTTAAGAAGTCAAGAATAACTCTACTTAAGTCAATTGTAGAAGTGAAGGCAAGGGTCGATGGCTCCACTGCTCCCAAGGAGGATGTATGAGTACCAACAATGGCGTCAAAAGATACCTCCAGACCAGGTAAATGAATGAATGAAAGGACTATAGTTCTGCTTCTCCTGCTAACATGAGGCGACGGTGTACAAGAGCAGCTTCTCTGTAGCTTGTCGGAACTCTTCTCCGTTTATCGCACATTAGTCTGTGCACCACAAGTCCCGGGTATTCAGGCGGTTACAATTAAGGCTTTTGGTAAAAATCCATCTGTTCAGAATTATCGATCTTGAAGCTGTCGTCCCATTTCAGGGAAAAAAAGCAGGGCTTACCCTTGTCGATCTTCTGGTGAGGCCTCCCGAAGAGGCTTTTATAGAGGAAAAAGCGCCTCTAAGAAATGGATAAGCCTCTTCGGGAAGGGTGGCAGCTTCTAATAAAAGACCGCAGGTAGGAGCTTCAATTATGGAGGATGGTCGCTTTTTGTCGAAGTCGATGATAGCTAACGGATCCCATCTCAGGCCCTTAATAAGTAACTACTCTAAAAAGATACTTGAAGTTCTTGACTACAACTACATATTTCGAATTCAACATTATACCACCTCTACCTCCACCATCCAGCATTTCTAAGAACAACAAGCATTGCAATGAATGTACCACCTCCAGCAGGGCCTCGTCTAATACTAACGTTTGTTCCTCCATAAGCAAGGAGCAGAAATACACGGTCGTGCTTTTTCTGATACGAGGAATTCGTTGCCTTCAACTAGTCTATGAAATGCGCTACCCATCTCCAAAAGGGTGTGCGATCTTGTTAAGGCTAGTCAGTCAGAGTCACTCGTATCTCGTTCTGGTGTGAGGTTGTGAGGTATACTCCTTGGTGTGAGTAAGTTGCCCTTGATGAGAGTGTTGCGAGTGAGGTATACTCAGTAAGTTGCCCTTGTTGTGAGGTATACTCCTTGTTGAGAGTGGTGCGAGTCAGGTTGTGAGGCATCCTCCTGACTCTGAGTAAGAGGGGTGCTGCAGCCTCAAGCAGGTATCGATCACCTCAACCAGGGCCACTTACATGTTTATTAGTGATGATTGACTGGCGTTAATATTGGAGTTCCTGAAAATCCTTCTGAAAGCGGGCATAGCCCATTTCCTTTACAATAGAGGAAGGAAGGGCAGAATAAGAGAAGTTGGGGATACTTCAGTTTTAGCACCTCGTTTTTTCGTAGAAGAAAGTGTGTGGGTGGAAGACGCGAATGCCACAGTCGCGGAGAGGGTGAAAGATATGGCTGCATTTTGAAATTGATCTAAAGCTATAGGTTCTAGTTTTAAAGAAGTAGTCTAGGTATAAGCAGATTTTTTCCGTCTGCTTAGTACTTACCTGCTAGCCTCGTCTTGGAGAAAATAGAGAATAACAAGGAGAAGAAGATGCAAGAACAATAATTAGCCCTTGAGCTGACACCCGTAAATAGATACTGGGTATATAATCATCATCGTCATCATCTAAAGCTTCTTAAAGAAGTAGTCTAGGTATAAGCAGATTTTCTCCATCTACTTAGTACTTGCCTACTAGCTTCTCCTTCGTTCTCTAAAAGGAGTATTTTGTTCAGTTTTCTCTTCCTGTTTCTCCTCCACTCTCCCACTTCTAAAACGGATCGTGAGACGGACCAAAGAAAGCGCGACATCGACCTCGAGTTTATAGGGAAACGTTCTGGTGTAAGGCTGCGCGGTCGTCTACACAATATCGATGTTCCGCCTGTTGCAGCTGCGGTCACGGGACCAATAGGCTTCGAACTGCCACAAAAAAAGCATGGCATTGTGTTGATTATGGCTTCTCTATCATGTAGGATGAGTGAACTACCACGAAAAAAAAAGGGATCGATTGTGTTGAATAAGGCTTCTTCTCATTATCTTCATGTAGAAAGGGTGCGTCTTGGTTTAGAAGAATCTTCCTCTTCAACATTCTCTGGCAAAAGGACCCAGAAGGTCGATCTAAGATGGATCGCTCGGATCATCTTCATCAATCTGGTTCTAATCTGACACAAGCCCAACGTCTAGTCCTATCGCAACGTCGCAAACGCCAACTAGTCTTTCTAGACCTGCTTTACCAGTTGCGGCCACTGTTCGTTCTGTATCTGCAAGCGAAGAAAAAACCGTGGCTAGCCTGGTGGACGGCGCTGTTGATATTACGGCTACCGCTGGTGAAGCATGGCCCTGACACCATCGTCCTTGGATCTTCTTTTTCTACTTGAAAAGCGGACCAAGGATGTTGCACTTCGGGGGGCTAACGCGGTAGCTCTAAGGATAGACCTAGGAACTTCCAGCGTTATGGAGATGCTGCTAGTTAGGGAGAAGGCCGAAGCGTGGACGCCACCTGGGAATGACCCAACATTTTTATGGACCACAAGGACAGCATGTTGTACTAAAGCAAGGTACTAGAATGTTGAGCATATGTTGGGTATGTTTATGTAGATGTTTCTTCGAGTCGCTGCTCTCCAAATAGCCTTTGATCTTATCGCATCATCAAGAGTAATTCGAGTCACCACACACTATTTAATTGCCTTTGACGCCGTGGGTTCAAGAATCCTTTAGACAAGAGATCCTGCGTATGTTAGTTTGGGGCAGTAGAGGTAGGTAGACAACTTTGTGGTAAGGAGGCGATAGAAGTTCGGATCATATTCGCAGATCGTTATTGCTGTCAAATTGGTAGTAGACGAAGCACTTCTTCTAACCTTCCGCCATCGTATCGAATGTATGGAGTTGCGACGCCGAAGACAAGCCTGCTTTTGGGCCCTTTTGAGGTCGCCGTTTTTTGAAAAGTACTTCCCGGAGGAGAAAGTTCAGAGGTTTTGGGACTCTCTACCAGTCCTAAAGCATTTCAACATAGTACAACTGTTGTTACTGTGGCGACGGTATTACTTTTATACGTCGGGGACGTGATGAAGTAGGACCACGTCGTGAAGCAGCTCTAGTGTGTGGGTTGATGAGTAGTTGGACGAGTTGACTCCATATCTTTCCACAAAGTACTACTGCACTCCTGCAGTTCTGACTTTGTTTCATTTTCCTTCTGTATTATGTTGTCGCTCCATTTTTGTGGTCTCATTCTTGTGTAGGGACTGCAACTGCGCTGCTTTTGGTGCTTCTGTGCATCAATTCATTTTCCTAATAGCACGCAACGCCAGAGGAGAACAGATCTTATTGATTTTTTACGTCGGAAGGATCTGTTCTCCTCTGGCGTTGCTCGCCGAAGAAAGAGCGACGTCGGAAGATTGGCTGTTTGAATCACATTGGTGAAATCGAAAAAAGAAATGACAACTCCGGATAAAAGAGAAAAGCGATTATATGAAACTGCTTGGGAGGAATGCAAAGGTAGAGCGCTTTGAGCGTGTGGCATACAAAATGAAACACCTGTAGGCTAATGCGAGGCGAGTGAGAGGCGTTTTCGTTTTTATTCGTGTCATCTTTTTCCTGCACTGTTTCTTCATTCTGCAGTGTTATAAGTAAAGTTACCCCAAGGTCAAGAGAAGAAAAACATGGGTTCCGCTCAGAGCTCTTTTGAGCCCGACAGAGGTGGCGAAGTACAACCGGAAAGCACGAGTAGCGACTCTCAGCCGCCCACCACGACAGGGGTTATTCCTGTTGATAGTACACCGTCAGGGTCTGGTGCTGCCCATCAGACGAACGGCGTGAGTGCCAACAACGACGACGGCACTGGCAACGGAGCATCAAGTCTATCCTTTCTCAGCGCGACCACTAGTGCTACAGCTAGATTCTTCTTCGGCGATTATGCTGGAGGCGGAGGAGAAGGCGGCGTGCAAGGCGGCTTATTCAATGCGACATTTGAAATGCTATGTTGGGGGTGTAGTTGAAGATAGATTATGTTGGGAGTTGGTTGCCTTGTTCTGTCTCATCTTGGAAGAGCGTCCGTTACTTAGCCTGCTGCACTAGGGACAATTCTGCAATCGTATCTGTGAAGAAAGCTAAACAGCGACTAGTTTCTTCAGTCTCAGAAGAGTCGGAGGCTCGAACTTTAACGGTGACGCTTTTCCCTGATGGCAAGGAACATATCAGATTGACGGGCTCAAACAAAATATATTCGTTAGCCTGCTGTACTGGGTACTTCGTCCTTCTTTTAACTGCTAGACTGACAACACTGCTACTAGAACTAGATAGCCTCTCATTCTTGGCCTATGCTATGGCATACCTCTTCCATAACTAGTACCAGGTGGTAGATTAATAAGTCTGTATTTCGATTAATAAGTCTACTGTATTTCCAGCATTCCTTCCTTGTCTGTATTTCCTCCATTTCCTTCTTTCATCTTTCGACAACGAGGATGACAGTGCCGGGACGCCACCCAGGTCAGCCAGAGCGGAAACGACTCGCCACAGACGAGCACAGCAACTTTTGTTGACCCAGGTTCAGGAGTTTCGCGAATTGTTTGACGACGATGAGGAGGAGGAAGAAGAGCTACGGGCACTGAGAGAGGAAGGAAGAGTTAGAAACTTTCCTCTTCGTTAAGGCTATTACTGTCTCAAAGAACAAGAAGACTCAGGGAAGTCGTAGGCCCAATCCGAATCGACTAACGTCATCCAGGCCACTAATGTCTTCACTGCGTGGGGTACTTCTGCAGTCTTCTAAAAATCGATCACCGTCTAGTCCACTCACATTAAATGGTGGCACTTCAACATCGACGCCACATCGGGATCCCACCATGATCTTCTAATAGCTTTTTGTATTAGGTTTCTCTTTCTCCACTTCTAACCTCATCGAATGCCGAAACCTACGACGAGTCCAATAAAATTGCTAGAGAATCCGTTTCACATCAAGATGCAAACTGTGGAGGTCAAACCCATGGTCACTTTGTTGACAAGCCAAGGAAGCTTCAAAACAAGGGACGAAAGCCTTCCAAGGGACGGAAGCAGAGCAGATCGCAGTGGAGGCGATGCGGGAGGCGGGTATCATGTAGAGGAAGTATAGTTGGTTCTCTCATTAAAAATCTTTTTATGCGAGTGCTGCTTGTGGATTGAGTCTTATTTGCACGGATGATAAGTATTTACGAATGCAATTTATTTCTGTCTCAGTCTCCACCGTGTCGAGTGTCCCCCGACTCTGGTTACGGATTAAATCCCTCTCAGGGCAACGTCAACACAGCTAACATTTTCCGTTGACGCGTCCAAAGCAGATCATGGAATGAGGGACTATTTTTTCGTCCTTGAATGTTTCGATAAGGGGAATAGAAAGACGGCTGCGCGTTTATTGAGATTGGAGCGACTTTTCTCGGTGTCCGTGCAATTTGCTAGCACCACAAGTTCCTGTCGGCTCTCCTATTTTCCAGTCAGCAACACTCAGAACGCAGCAGAAGAATTTCGCGATGCCTTTGCTAGAATTGGTTCTGCACATCTTCAGGCGAACAGTAGTTCTAAAACGGCATCATGCAGTTTCGTGGGAGATGTAGTACGGTTTCCCACAACCTTCAGCGGATGCAGCGTTGTCGCAGACGCGATTCCCGATGCTGAAGGTGGTGGAGTTAAGACAATGTGCCCTCGTCACAATAGTTCATCAGAGAAGATGTCGCTTCTCACAAAAAATTCCTTGTCTCAGTAACCTAATTCATTTTTTTGCATCCTGACTATAATTCTATTCGGATCAACCTGGGAAATTTAGGTAAAGACAGAACCCCCATGTTGTTGTTGACAAGATGTCAGACCACGTCTCTACGGTCACTATGAAAGGTGATAACAGGGACAATAGCATGCATGAATACCGAAAGGAGCTCGTCTAAAACTTCTAATGCCAGTCAGCATGCATCCTTTCGTGAAAGGTCGCATGAGGAGCCTGTCGAAGTTACCACTATAGATTTGGAAGTAACAACTATTAAGGGTAGTAGGCTAAAGGTGCTTTTGTTACCGTTTGTTCTGGCTCTCTCCCTTAGGTGGGGACAGCCATAACAAGCGGGAGAACCCACGAACACCAAAAACCTACCTCTAAAACTATAGAGGTGGTGGCTGTTGGCGCAAGAGTCGTGAGGAACGAAGAAGTTGGTACTACTGTATCAAAAGCTACCGTTGATGAAAGTCATTTTTCTACTGCATTGCCTGAAGAAATAGAAACTACTGCTGAGGAGAGGACGAGTTGTTGTAGGGACACCACATGGCAGTCAGGAGGAGGCGAAGGTTCCACACTAATATCGGCTTCAAGTAGTAGTACGATTGCATTTGCTCCTGCAGCTAGTAGTTGTGCCACTTCTTCTGTCACAACAGAAACGATTCCGAATATCAAGAGGATAGAGCAGAAGATCTTTGTTTGCGGGCATGAATATGGGATATCGGACCTTTATGGTGCACCCAGACTCCAGGACGATATTGCTGTACTTGATAGAGTGGTCACAATTACAATTAAGGCTCAGCTTTCAATGGTCACCATTTAGATTGGAGTCACTGAGATCGAAGAAGCAACTTCCCCTTGAGAGGAGAACAGGGGAAAAGGAAGGGAAAGGAGAGAGCTTTGAAGGGGGTCTCTTCCGTTCAGCATCAGTGACCATTGAATGCTGAGCTTTAATACAAGTACTACACAAGAACAAGAAGCTTCATTGTCGGCTTCGGCAGCACGAGAGAAGAATTGCAATCAAGAAATGCAAGGAGACCCAGATAACAATGGAACACAACTAGTAGAAAACGTGGACCATCATCTGGAAGTTCAGCTGCTTCAATTAAGGCTCCTCTTTCATTGGTCACCATTTAGATTGGAGTCACCATTTAGATTGGAGTCACTGAGATCGAAGAGGCGACCTTCGTCCCTTGAGAGTAGAACAGCGGAAATAATAATGAACGGAAAAGGGGAGTACTAGAGCTTTGAGGGTGGTCTCTTCTGTTCAGCATCGGTGACCAATGACTTCCCACCTTTAATTCCAGGCTCTTCTTCCTCCTCCACTTCTACTTCTTCGGCTTGTCTTTCGAATCCGATCATGGTACTACAACAAGATGATCAAAGTGCAAATGTAGTTGGACAAGAGCAGCAGGACGAAAGAAGTGGTCGTGAGGACACGAAAGTGGTCCTCGTGGGAACAAAGCCTCAAGATGATGGTGAAAAGGAAAAGGACCGAGAGGAACCCTCAAGCTCAATAAGCGTCACAATGCACCAAACTTCCAGCAGCGCAAACGGTAGTAATGAAAGCAAGTCCTTCATACCTATTCGACCAGCCGCTGATAGCGAGGAGGATGACTATGGCCCAGACGCTATTCTATCTACAATAAAGTGGGTGCTGCTGTGACCCTTCATGATCTTCTAGAGTGTGGGAAGACCACACTTTAGAAGAAAGTCCCTTCAGGATCTGATAAAGTGGGTGTGACTGTGACACGATCAGCCGCACCACCTAGTGTCCATGATGAAGCTAGAAAGTGTAAAATTCCACCCCCTGATGGAGAGAGAGTACTTACTAGGATCCAAGTAGCATCCACCATCAAGTAGTATCGAAGTATAATTTCAATTTCAAGCGCTGTATATGCTGCTAATCCTATTCGGTTTCACATTTATGTCGCCTGCTACTCGTCGATAATGATAACTCGTGATAATGAGAGATTGGTCTGCTGGAGCATCGAGTTACGCTTCTCTTCCTTCTCTCTGAATTGCTTCTCTTCCTTCTCTCTTAATTGCTATGTAAACCATGGTTGGCCTTGTCAGTCATATTTACTACAAGTCGCCGGCCATGTCGTTAGGCCTTTGAAACAAGCACGCCCGGCACGTTTGTGGGCGGGCAAACCCGTATGCGGGTGGAACTGGGTGGGGCTGTGGGTTGGGTAGAAAAGCCCACCCATGGGTGTGGTGGTGTGTGGGTGTGGTGGTGTGTGTGGGTGTGGTGGTGTGTGTGGGTGTGGTGGGTGTGGTGGGTGTGGTGGGTGTGGTGGGTGTGGTGGTGTGGTGGTGTGGTGGTGTG